>OZ005661.1:97005890-97360890 GCA_963930645.1 Salticus scenicus
ATTCGACGAGGATTTATTAAACAAAACAGTATTAACTCTACTTTTTTATATAGGAATTTTTGCTAGTGTTCGGATACTTTTGTTACCGACTGTAATCCAACAACAACATTCTATTTTAAAAATTCCGTAATCCTATATGTATCGAGTGAAAACATTACATCCATGCAATATGGTAGTTTGGGTCGTTCTATACAGCAAACACGTTACTAGAGCATTTTCATCCGAGGAAACGATCAATAGTAAACAGCGCATTTCATTTTTGAAATTAATTGCAACCGTAAAACAAGCATTAGAGCGCTAACCACTTCATAGAAGACAGTGCTCTACCACACCACGGCAATTTTTTTTTTCTTTCTCAAGAAAATCTTCAGAACGGAAATCCTTAGCTGAGATTATTCAAAATTTACTGAAACAGACAAAGTTTAGCCTCTATACTCACCCGATTTGGTACCATCTGAATACTTTTCGTCAGGCATATGTAAAGACACTCACTATATTTCGGAAAAGCTCTATAACATCGGATGAGCATTAAGAATTCTGTCTGTACGGCAGATGCATCTATTTTCGTTAAGGCACTTCAGGTGTTGATGGCATATTTTACTGTTCGTTTGTGCCACATCTGTACTGCGAGTAGTGGATATTTTGAACAGATAATTGCAAATATTGCATTTTTGAATTTAATTATATGTACTGCTTGTATGCACTGTTAAAAATGAAGTGCTCAAAAATGGATAAATGGACATACTCACTTCGAAATGAGCAATTTTGTTCCAGAAAAGAAAGCATGCTTGCCTCACTTATGAAATATCTCAAATGTTGTCAAATTAATATCTGTTCACTTCATAATTTATTATAAATATGCTAAACTAAAAGAAGGTCTTTAATGCAATTTCCACATATTTAAACAGAAAGAGTTGAAACAGAAACTTTATTCCCTCAAATCTCCAAAAATGTACTTCGCGGTGGTTTCATGCTGATTTGTAGAAGAATGGATTAATGAAAATCTATGTTTTGGATATTAGGATTCACAATGGTCGATGCCAACTTTTGAGCATGTTAATAATAAGTATATGTAATTTAGTAATAAGCACTTAATAATAAGTACTTAATAATATACTTAATAAGTACTTAATAATGTACTTAATAATAATACTTGATAATAAGTACTTAATAATAAGTACTTAATAAGGTACTTAATAATAAGTACATGAAATTTTAAAAATTGACTATATTTTATTCGGAGCTATTTTGAGTATGTGACATACTCAAATTTGACACGTTTTGCACCATTATTTTTTTCCTTAATTAAACGCATAATTCCAATCGGAATAATTTTTATTTCTCAAATTTCTTCAAAAATTTAACGATGTCCACTGCATATAACACACTAGTTGACATAGATGGACTCTGCTCAGTTCCCCATCATATGTATGTTTTCATAAATTTCTAGTGCAAGACATATTATATTCATGTTAAGAGAAATGAATATGATCAAATGCTTGACACAGTGATAGAATGAAATCACCACCTAATACCACCTGACTGCCCACTGTTCAGTTCAACATACTTATCTTACTCTAATCTATTAATTTATTTTATTGGGGTCAATTTCGTAGTTTATTTTTCATGCTACTTTTTTCAATGCAACAATCCCCAAAATGCATATTTATGTGAAATATCGCCCAATTTTGATATGTTGATAAAATCTTAAATTTCGAATAGCTTACGAATTTTTCTATTAGGATATTTGTAGTCAATGATGTTCAAACAATCACCATAAATGTTAGTTTGAAGTTCTCTGATATATTTATGATCCTCAAAATGGACATTTACTCAGCAAACACTGAAGTGTCGGGCGGCAACTGGGCCGCAGTCGTCTTGCCGTTATTGCCGGCACCGGCACGATACCACTTGACGGTACCGGTTCCGTATCTTTTGTGTCCGGTGGGCCAACTGACGGCCCGATGTATCGGCACGCGTCCGGTGCAGTACCGGCAATGCCGAAACTGTTGCCGGCAAGCTGCCGTGCCGACTTCACACCGATAACTGTCCTTATAAATACCGACAATGGCCCAGTATTGGCAATCACTTAAATTCGAAAATAAATAAATAAATAAATAAATAAAATAAAAAATAAGTCCTGCCATTCCAATTTCAATAGCATGACTCATAATATATATATATATATATATATATATATATTCAGTGCAGGATTAAAGCAGCAATGTAAAAAAAAAAGGGGGGGAGGGATGCAACTACTTTCTCTCTCTCTCTCTCTCTTTTTTAGCATGATGAAGAAGAAAATTTAAAAGAAAGAAAACAGCTAATTTAATTTATTTTTTCACATATAACTGTTCTAAAGTTTTTTTCTAAACTTATCACCATAATAAGGAGAAAAAAAAAATAATCGCATATCCATATATTAATAGGCAAGCATAAACTTTGTTGTCCCTTTTTAACATATTAATTATGGGAGTAGAGGGTTGAAAATGGTATCATTCGAAAGGTATGGTTAGCCGGAAGGTGCGAATACAAATATTATTTTCTTACGATGTCAAGAAGGTATTAAAAAATACATTTATTTTTTATGCATTTTCCCCCATTTTTCCCTTTCATACACGTATTCCTTTACATTAAAAAATACCTAAAAGTAGAAAGTTGTTAAATCTGGCAATTTCATAAAGCTCAAATAAAACCATAGACACAGTAATTTGTATAATGTAGCACCACTATACGCAAGCAAAGTGATGACGTCACTGTCTGTCCATGGAGCCATGAAAAAGATTTTCTATGTTAATCTTCCATTGGATTTTTTGTAAAAAATTATTAAAAAATAACGGAAATGATCTGCAGATTTTAATTTCGATATTTGGGTATAGTTATATATAAGTTACTTTCTACATGTGTTTGATTGAGTTATTTTTTCTGTAAAATTGATAAAATTTTAATTTAAAATCACAAAACTCCAGAAAAAAAAAATGGCAAACTTCCAGTTTCGAATGTAAACATAAACATTTCATTTCAAAGGGTGATATTTAAACAATAAATATTCAACTAATATACTAAATAAAAGGAAAATGGATTTGTTACTAACTGCTGCATGTATAAGTAGACGATACGGAAAAAATTCCGATTTCCGTTTTTTGCTGAATTGACATGTTTTGAGCTTTCTTTACGTTTTAATTTCCTGAAATTGGCTACTTATTTTTTAAAAAAGTGTCTTTATTGCTAGCTTTTGTGAGTGGAAGAAGCAAGTAGAAGATACACAAAAACTTTTGATTTCCGGTTTTCGATGAATTTACACGTTTTGAGATTCCCTTGCATTTTAATTAAGTGAAATTGATTACTTATTTTTATTTTTTAAAAAGTGGATTTATTATTCTTTCCTCTGCATATATAAGTAGAAAATATAAGATTCAGAAAAGTTTTAGATTTTCGGTTTTCGATAAAGTTACACGTTTTGAAATTTCTCGAACTCAATTCGACCATTTTTGAAAAACATCTTTTTTTTTTTTTTGTTCAAACACTGTACTTTATGAACCAATCGAATTAGTTCAACAGAATTTGATACTTGGTTGGGCCTTGGTTTGACATGGTACCTATTAGCTTCTGGGCTGTATCACACAACAAGGGGCGTTTTCACGTTGCGATTTTCTCTCATTTCAGGAAAGGCTAACATCTACAGAGAGAAATAGTTATATTAAGTAAAACTCTGCTAATTCAGTTAGAGTGAATATCGACAAACAATTGCCGCAGCTGTGTTGCAATTGCATTCCGTTTAGAACAAGGCAATAACTTTGCTTTGCCTCGCTTTGCAAAAAAAAAAAAAAAATGGTCGAGTTTCGACCATTGGGCGATACTAGTACATATTAATAAGTTACATGTAGAATACAAAAGCAATTGATTTACGTCTAATTTTTAAAATTTAAGTTTTTTTTAAATATTTTTAACCGTTAATGATCTAACTTTTAAAAAATAAATTAATATATCTGATTCTTTTAAATTGATATTTTCATTATATTATCTTTATATTTAAAAAAACTTATAATATCATATGGGAAAAAAAAAAAAAAAAAAAAAAAAAAAAAACTTTTAATTACGGCAAATAATTCTACATTTTTCAAATTATTATTTTACAAATCTATGCTTTACTTCAAATAATGAGTTTATAAATAGTGTTTGAAGATTATGATTTATATAAAATAAGTCTTTATAATTTATGGTGATTATTTATTTATTTTTATTTATTTTTTATTTAAATATTTCAAATTCTTTAACATTACAACTCAATAATTTGCAGATGATTTCTTTCAAACCTTTAATTTACAAAATAATATTATTTCAATAATTTATGTTTTTATATGATAATCTACATATAAAATAATGTTAAAAGTTTTATTTTTTTCTTTCCCAAATAAGTTTCTGATTGACAATTATATATTATGTTACTATAATTAAGAAAATTTTACTGAATTCTCCCGTTTACACAACACAATGCTTTTAAAAAATAACATTTTTTAAATAAATCAGAAATTTATATACTAAAGGAACTTGATTTTTTTTTTTTTTTTTTTTTTTTTTTATCATGATTTATTTTATGTATAATTATAGAAACACTTTTAATAAATTTTTGCTCATTTATTTAACAACAGTGCGTAAAATTCTATAAAATTTTAATTTTATATCTTACTTTTATCCTCATTCCATTAACAAAATTTTATCTTATATTTTTTCTAATGCCATGATTAATTTTTATTAATTAATAACGAAACATCTCTTAAAAATCTCTTTTTAAAATCGTAATTTATGTAAAATCATAATTTATTCATTAATAATCTGTTTTTTTTTTCCTTTTTTAAAGAAAAATAAAATAAATAAATAAAAAAATAATAAATTAAGATATATCATTCCAATATTTAACCTAATAACTATAAATAAATATATTTTTAAAATACGCAATATATTTATATGAGTTCGATTACATTTTAATAGTTTATTTATATACGACATAAAAAAAAAAAAAAAAAATCTCGGTATTATAGCCATAAGTTAAGAAAAAAATGACAAAGTTATAAGTAAAAAATGAACTAACTTCGATATTTTCATTCCTAATAAAATTCTTCTTATGTGGATGGAGATAAATAACCATTTTTATTGTAAAAGAAAATTATGCTTTGTTTTTCTCTCTTTCTTAAGTTTCAATTTCAAAAAGTGAAAAGAAAAAAAAAAAAAAAAAAAAAAAAAGGAAAAAAATGTTTTATGTTTTTTAAAATATTTAAATATATAATCTAAAATTTTCCTTACTGTACGTGTACAACAACATACAACAGTACAGTATCAACTACTGACTTGACTTTGACTCTTGATTGTCGATTCGATTGTGACCTCTGTCTGACCCTGACCAATACCAAAGGCAACAATTGTGCCCAACCCCACTCAAGGTAAAAGTCATAGACCTTATATACTAGACAACGCCATCAATAGGACTGACTATTATAGCGAATGTCTTCAACATGAGGGTGTAATCTGATACCTCCATCCTTTGCTCTGAGTCTCGGAAGTCACGTGAACTTGACCCAGGGGTGATTCCTCTCTCTCTCTCTCTTTTTTTCCCGTATGCAAGCATAATCTCATACTTCTCTGACTGAAGTAAGAATTCAAACGCAATTTTTTCGCTTGCAAAATGATTTATCATAATTTGTTTTTCTATGTAATTAATCTATGAAAGTTTAGCTTTCCATCCATGTGTAAATCTAAATGCTAAAATAAAAAGTGCGTGCACAATAAAAATATTAAAAAACACAAAATTCGTTCCTACAGAAAAATAACATAGTGATCATTCTTCACTCTTCCTCTAGGCCAACATCACGTGACAATTTTGCTGGGGAAGCTCGTTCATGATGCAGTCAAATAACGAGGGGGAATGCGTGGTCTAGTATATAAGGTCTATGGTAAAAGTGCTGATTGACCTTAGTTTTCTGACGTCAGTAGCTAGGGGGAAGGGGGAACAAGAACTGACCTTCGTGTGTATAGTGTAACCACGTTTCCTTCGCCTAGCAGTGAGGACGAGTCGAAAATCTTGGAGGGTTTCCAAGTTGACCAACAGGTTTGAATTTAGTAAGCATCCAGTCATTCGGTATTACCTTATCGCTTATTTTCTCTCAACGAAAAACTTGTCTCCCCTATTTTACTAGTGGACTCGTTGAATCCGCACTTGCGCAGATACTTCCATGGTCGCAAGAAATGTAGTTAAAGAGTATATGGAATGCCGAGTTGAGAGCACAAATCTTTTTTGAGGTAAAATAAATAAAGAAAAAAATTGCATCAATTGCTATTTCTTATTAAATAAAAATGCTATATTTCACATTTAAATCTAATTATTCTCTCATAATGATTAGTAAAACTGATTTAATTATGTGATAAATGACATTTCGAATTTCTTTCTATTTGATTAATTTGCATGAAATAATACGTTTAGAAAATGATTAAATTTACGACATGATGGGAGGGGGGTAGGAGAAAGAGAGAGATTTTATTTATATTAAAATATTCCTCTCTCTCTCTCTCTCTCTCTCTCTCTCTCTTTTTGCCCATGTTATAATAACAATAATAATAATAAAGAAAAAAAAATGGTGAAGGGGGAAAAAAAATAATAATGATCAAAATGTTTGAAAGTAAGGAGAAAATTTTGCTGCTGTTCAAATTCTAAATGAACATTAATAAATGAAATATTTACTATAATAATAAATAAATTATTAATAAATAAATTTTAATTTTAAATTTTACTATAAATTATTATACTTCCAATAAATTATTAATATTGTTAATAATTTAATAATGATTTATAAATAAATAAAGTTCTAAATATATATACTTTTTTTTTCTTCTTTTTAAGTAAAAAAAAAAAAAAAAGAAAGAAAGAAAGAAAGAAATAAAAAATATACTTACACAATCATGTTTTTTTAATATTTCCAACAAAATATAAACTGTAAAGAAAAATATTAATAAAAAATAAAATAAAACACAGATCGGCAAAAATAAAATTATCCGCAATCGGACTGATGTTGGCATATCTAATCGGACCGCTTTCAGGAAAGTGATACCGCTCCAGTGTCACTTGCCGATACTAAACGATTGCCGATTTTTAGCCGAAGAGGAACCGGTACACCTTAAAAGGATGTGATCTTTAGTATCGGCTGCCGGCTTGATACCGTAGCGTAACCGAATCCCCTCTTTCGATGCCGACAAAGAACCGAGAATGCCGGCTGCCGCCCGAACGCGTGCCGAAAGGTGTGTGTTTGCTGGGTATGCTCAATTTTGACGTATTCTACCATGCTAAGTAAATCGTAAATTCCAAATAACTTACGAAATTTTTAAATTAAAAATTTCATAGTCAGGGATGTTCATGACAGTATCCTAAATGATATTTTTAAAATGTTCTGACATCTTTACGATGAAAATATCCCTCAAAATGAACGTTTATGCGAAATTTTGTTTATTTTGCCATATTATATTATATCGTAAATTTCCAATGACTTACAAAATTTTTAAATTGGAAAATTCATAGTCAATGGTGTTTATACTAGTATCTTATATAATATTTTAAAATTAGTCTGACATCTTTACTATGAAAATATCCCTCAAAACCGAAGTTTTTTGCGAATTTTTGCCGTAATCTACCATGTTAAGCAATTCGTAAATTTTGAATAAGTTGCGAAATTTTCAAAGTAGCATGTTTATAATTAATGATGTTTCTCCTGGAATGAAAACTGATACTTAAAAGTTTTTCTTACATCTTTACGATAAAAATATTTCTTTTCATGCACGTTTAAGTGAAATTTTGCCCTATTCTCCCATGTTTAGAAAACCGTAAATTTCGACTAACTTCTGAAGTTTTTTAATTAGAATGTCGCAAATGAATAGTGTTCTTGCCAGTGTCATAAATCATATTTTAAAACTGGTCCAACATCTCTGCGATAATTTGTTCGTGAGATATTGTGTACACAGACTAACGGACTAATTAACTAACAGACACCCTACAGACAGACACCATACCCATTTTGATAATTTCGGATTCCTTACACCTGAAAACGTACAAAAAGGTCAACAAACCGAGGTTGAAAATTTTTACGATTACCTAAGCTCCCCATATCTTTAGTATGATGGTGAACTAAACAGCAAGATGCCCGTGTCTAGATGTCTACTGATGCACAAATGCTCTGGATTTTTTCTCCCCGTTTTTTTGTAAAAAAAAAAAAAAAAAAAAAAAAAAATGTTTAAATTAGCAATTATTAGACTGCAGGCATGAAGAGAAAAAATGTATTTAGATATCGAACACTGAATAATATCGCAATCCCAAAATTAAGAGCAATACGCAAAACCATAGCTTGAAAATAATGACACACAATTAGTAAAACCTTTCGTAATACATAAATGCATATATAACTGTTATAAACTATAGCCATAAAATTTCAATATCTATCCATGTATTTGTCTGATTTAATTTTAACATTCTCAAATGTGCTTGAAAATGTAAGAAAAAAAAAAGCATTACAACATGGTATTTATTTAGAACGGAAGATAGTAATAAAATACCTTCGGTTAACTTCCCTAACTTCCTTTTAGTCAATCTGATTGTTGTTTAAGTTTTGGG
The DNA here is from genome assembly GCA_963930645.1 of Salticus scenicus. Classification (NCBI taxonomy): domain Eukaryota; kingdom Metazoa; phylum Arthropoda; class Arachnida; order Araneae; family Salticidae; genus Salticus; species Salticus scenicus. The sequence continues at coordinate 97,014,544 of OZ005661.1, forward strand.
TTGTCTCTTTGCAGTCATATTGTTTTTGCGCATAAAGGATTATTAAACCGAAATCTGCTGCTTAAAGAGAATTCTGAATCATTACGATCATTCATGTTTGAACCGGCATTCGAAATCCACACCTCGGTTTTAAAAGCCAGAGAGCTCACCAGTCAGCCATCAGATTGATCCAAAGTATCTAAAAATTATTTGATAAACATGTACAAAGAACTTACTTCCTGGAATTACTATCAGTAACATTATATGTTTTAAACTTAATAAAATTTAGTTTAAAGAATGTTTAAAATTTTCATGTTGTTATGGAGCTTCATTAGATATCCATAAACAGATTTACAATTAAGAGTTATAAGAAATTGAAGAACGAAAACTTTGTATTAAAAAAAAAAAAAAAAAAAAAAAAAAAAACCCCTGTTTTTCTTTGCACTCGTGCCAATATTTTTTTCTCTCCTGATGAAGTGCTGTGGCTAGTTACTTCAATCGGAAACAATTGTTATAGGCTACTGAATTTTTAATGTTCTTATTCGTCCTCATTCAGTAACAACATTTTGGTGTACGTAAATGCATTAAAAATCTCTGTTTATAATATCCTCAAAAAGTTCAACTTTAGCCAATCTGAAAATCTCATTTCAAATTTAAAAACGATTTCCATTTAACGACATTAAAAACATATTAAAAAACATTTACATATTTGGATTAGAAATAACTAATTTAAGCTGCTATAATAAAAAATTATACTAACATACTAAATGATATTAAAAATGCTTTCTACTTCAGTTTTATTTTCATTTTTAAATTTTATTCTAACTAAACATTTTTTAACATTTTTCTAACTTACTCCTCACAAATATCTTTAAAAACGTTAGCTTAGTCTTAATGTAACATATAAAATTCTACGAAAAACATCACATATTGATTTATTTCCCTGCAAAGTCTATCAAAATTAGATTTTTAAAACATAAAATACTTAATTTCAATCAGAATTAAAAGAAATCTTTCGGGAATATAAGAAATTAGTTTATCATAAAATCACGAATAATTTATCACGAGAGGTTTTGACTTAATGAAATTTGAAAGGTAAATTAGATAATATGAGGATAAGTCCTATCTTAAAAGCTTAAATCTTAATGCATCAATAATTTTTCAGAGTAATTTATCATGCTATTAATTCGATAATTTGAAATAACTTTATATCTTGGGTGGGAATCTAAAGTAAGAAAAATTTACAATGCCTCTTTAGAATTACTTTAATAAAGACATTTTCGGGAAATTTCTATCTACATCATATTTCTACATTTTAGAAATATACCTTAAATATGAACAAGATGTAAACGTGATGTGGTTGATATAAATTATAAATCACTTTCAAACTGTATTTATCTGTTGCATTATCGAACATTACAGACGGACAGACAGAGAGGGATTAAATACAGTCACACTTTACAGCAATTTAAACAATTTCATTTTTATCTGATAAAGTATTTGGTTATTTTTGTGTTATCTTTTAATCCCTCATCAATACTAACCACGCCATAATCTATAGGAAACATGCTTTATCGTATTTACATAATGCTTATTAATTTCGTTAGAATTAGGGAAATATATAAATGCACTATAATAAGCTTTAAAGAAATTTTTCTCACATACAGTAATATATCCAAATTCTTTTATGAATCCCTGTTAACAAACTGTTAGTTGTTTTCTATATAACATCACAGTACAGTTAACTTGAAAATGTGTATTATTTTTAAGAAACTCTAAAAATATTTATGGAAATCCGAGCATGGACAAACAGACATGCCGAAATAAATTGTGCTTTTCATCATTATTAAAAAGAGTTAAAAATGTTATACAGGTTTTATTAAAAATTAACTAAATGTTTTATTTATTTCTAGTAATTTTGAAGCTTATAAATTAATGTAATGATTCACAATTTTGTATATACACTAAGCGACAAAAAAAAAAAAAAAAAAAAAAAACTGGTATACAATCAATATAGATTTTAAAACTTCTTTACACACCATAAATTTAAAGCCAGCATAACCGGTTTCGAAAAAACGTAGCCTTTCTTCATCAGGTGCAAAAGCCACGTGTTCTTTTGCACCTGATGAAGAAAGGCTACTTCGTTTCGAAACAGGTTGTGCTGGATTTAAATTTATGGTGTGTAAAGAAGTTTTAAAATATATATATATATATAAAAAAAAAAAAAAAAAAAAAAAAAAAAAAACCGCACTTGGATTATTTCCTTTTCCCTTTTTAAAACGGCCAATTTTATCATTTAAAAAGCAAATTTTTGAACAGATTTTATTACGTCGCCCTCCACGTGCACTTTAGGATTGTGCCCAGTGTTAAAAATAAAATGCAACTGTCAGGAAAATTATAATTTTTGAAAGTATTTCAAAAATGGCAAGTATAATGCATTTAACGATGCCACAAAAAGTATTAATTTTAGAATGAAAGTCAAAAAATATTTTAATACGTGAGATGGCAAATTAAATGTTAACGAAATATTCCTGAGATGATTTTTAGGAACATATAATTTTTTTTGGCTGTTTAAACGGAAAATGTGTCTTTAGGTGGCCATGTTGCCCATCCAAGCGAGATGACGGCAAGTTAAGAAACAAAAGTTTAAAAAAATCGATTTGTACGTGCTCATAACTTAGAAACGATTAAAAAAAGTGCATAACAAAATAATTTCTTTAAAAACAGTGCGGGAACAATTAAACAAAGTATGTTAAAAACCAGAAGATCTGAAAAAAAAAAAAAAAAAAAAAAGTCATTACTAAGGAAAAGAAGTAGAAAAAACAAGACTTCAGGTGACAAAATAAAAAATAAAAAAAATTATCAGTTAATTATTAGGTCAAACTGGTTTTCTCTGATGAGTTAAGTTTATTTTATTTCGGGCTGATAAAAAAAAAAAAAAAAAAAAAAACTAGTAAGATGATAAAAATGTGACAGAATTATTGAAAATTGCATTCATAAAACAGTGACACATTCTCCGTACATTATGGTACGGAGGTGCATAAATTTTCAATGAGTCGGGTAAATTTTTATGCTCAAGGGACCAATTAACTCGAAATAAAACGCGGCCATTATAAAAACGGCCCCTGACAGACTATTTTGAAGGTATCTCAGACTTTCCTCCAAATAGAATTTCAAGATGATATAGCACCACACTAAAGGGCGTCTGTGGTGCGTTTATTCGATTCAAATTGTTAAAAATACCTATCCAATCCCATGAGCACCTATAATTTTGTAAGCAATCATATCTTTTTTAACTTTAAGTTAAATCCCACAAAAAATATCGTGGAATTTCTTTTTCATCAGACTTAGAAATAGCCCTAATCTCAATCCGCTCGAAAATGTTTAGTCTATAAAAAAGCGCGGAAAAGTGGTGAGGATTAAAAAATTGCAGCCTAGAACTCTGCAAAGACTAGAAAAAATTATTTATGATATTTGTCACAGAGAAATTTTTGATATTCATATTAAAACACTGCATAATACTACACTCCTTCTCATACTTATAAGGACACTTTATGTTTTGAAATAACTAATATAAAAATAATTGTGAACAAGATTATACTAATTGCACTTAATATATCTAGTATTCTAAAAACCAAAACTGCTATAATTTTTTTTTAATATGAAACAAAATTAATAAAAAAATAATGCAAAATATTTTTTTCTCCACGTTTTTAGATGTTCATAATTATAGGGACAATCAAGATTTTTTTCATTTTATTTAACTTGCTAACCGATAAATTACAGTTGACATGCGAATTTGTTAACTACTGGGCTAGATTAATTCATATACTAGCAGGCTACGCCCGCTTCGCTGGCCACTATATTTAAATGAATCTCCAAAAGAATTGGATCATTATTTATTTTTCACATCACATTATAAATAAAAACTAAAATAATTACATCGGAATCGCTCTAGACCTCGCATCGGGCACTCGCGGTCTACGGCAGCTCTTTCTCTGCCCGCACTGTATCGGGAACAGGTTCCCACTGCCTGCAGAAATCCCTTTCCTATGTATTTGAATGTGGGTATTTATTGACGATAGGTGGGTCTGCCATTATTTAAGAACTACGATTTTAAAGATAACTGTATCTCAGCGTCTATTAAATATTTTAGTTTTTGAAGCAAGTATTTTATTGCTCATGCTATTTACACTGTATTAAAATTTGATTCCGACCAATATAATAAAATAAAATAAAAAGTAGATTTTCTTTTAGAAGGAATTAAATACATAAAAAACAAATAAATTCCAATCAGTTTAATCCTTTCTACTATATACTACCATTATTTCCTGACAAATACTATAAATTAGAAAAAAAACTTTTAAAGAAATTAAATTAACAAATGAAAAATAATTGTTGTTATACTACTAAAATTATACATAAACATAACTGTTATAAATACGTTTTTAAATTTTAAATTTAATATATTTAATTTTTTCTACCGCATTACCATTTGATTTTCAATAAATATAATAAATTAAAAAGAGAAAAAAGATTCGCCCTCAAATAAATGTATTAAATAAAAAATAAATTGCATAATATAGCCGTTGCTAAGATACGCAGACGATTACAATCGAAGAATAAATTCATGAAAAATGAAACATAAAAGCCAATGTTTAAAATCGAAAAAACATTAATTTAAAAAATTCAAATTCGAAAAAATCTCGATGAGGTGCACACCTGCAGGGTCCCAGGTACCTATATGCCAAATTTGGAAGCTCTGCGATCAGTAGTGTGTTGTATTGTTCATGTTTAGATAAATGTATATATTTTCCTGTTGGAGAAAAAAATAAACTCGTATTTTTTATCTATTTATTTATTTATTTTATTTATTTATTTTTTTTTTTTTGGCAACAATTAAATTATGGATTAAATTTAAATGGCTAATTTTTTGCTATTATTAGCTTATTATTTTCATATTTTTATTAATTAAAAGAAAACTAAACAGAAATTCGAAATTCTGACTTCGATGTACACAATGATCCTTCGGGGGGGGGGGGGTACCTTTGTATTAAATCTCGTGACTATCCGAGCTACCGTTTTCGAGAACAGTGAAATATATATACAAATATTGCTCACTTAATAGTATAAGATAAGCCTTCAATTTTTCTTGGATGGACATTAACAGGGAGAAGCCCCCGCTCATCACTCTTGGAGCGATGTAGAGCGCTTCTAAAGCCCCGGTCTCCAAGAACCCGGAAGCAAACGTCAACGCCCTCGACGCCGCGACGCTCCAATCAGGCGTTGAAACATTGGATGGACATTACTGATAATTCCTCGAAAAAAAAAAAGAACATTCATGTAGTGGAGTATGATATACATGTTTTTTAAGTGAAAGGATAATTTCAATCCGCCGAATTTCTAATGAAATTCGAAGATCTAAAATTGCTGAAGGAAATGTGATCAAACGTTGAACTGCTGGTTCGATAGGAGAGAGATCTGATGCAAAATCAGAGTTGTTTTACAGAGATCGAATACTCATAATTCCTGTTACTGTTTTACTCATAATGACTGCTGCTGAATTTGCTCGTAATTTTTAACGAAAGGTTGGGGTACACATTTATGCATGTTTAAAAGAATTAATAATATGTTAAAATGAATAAAAAACCTGTAATAATCAATAAGCATTTAATGGGGGAAAAGAACGTCTGTGTTAAAGTTGAATAAAGACAATATTAAATGGTAAAATGTTGCATTTTCGGATGAAAAACATTTTATTCTCGATTAATCAAATGGTTTTAACAGTTACTGGCACGATCTGAATATAGCGAAAGACAGAGCAGATTTTTTAAAGGCAGATATGAATCGGACATTTTAAAGGTGGATCTATGGTACTCTGGGGAGCTGTTTCTACTGAAGGCAGGATGAATTTAGTAATTTTTTCTATTATTATGAACATCAAGAGAATGTCCGCAAAATTTAAACGTGGAATTCTCTGATTTTTGTTAGATTTTGGGGGTTCATAATATTTTTTTTCAAGAAGACTTGCATTTTTGCTCTACTTCTAGAGCAATAGGAAATAGTTTGAAGAAAGAAACTTCTGTATTATTGCCTTTCCCGTTGGCTAAAAGTTAAAAAAAAAACCCTTAACTTATCATATTAGAAAAGTGCATGCAAGTGGAAAGCAATTTTAAATAGTTTAAATGTATTTAGAATATCATCTAGGCTGTATGAAATGGTATTGAAACTGAATATTAAAAAAAAAATGTATATATATATATATATATATATATATATCAGAGAGAATGTCTGACTGTTTCACCCAAAGAGACCCCATAAAATATTAATTTAAAGAATAACTGAAAAAAAAAAATACTAAGATTCGAGCTGTCCTTATAATTGTGAACACCTGAAAAATCGTCTTTTGACAGTATTTAAAGTTTTTTAAGATAGAAAAACAATAAAACTTTTTAAATATAGTCTATTAATGAAATTCAAATTAATAAAAATTATATTTTTTTAAATAATAGTGTTCAGTGTTTAGTTAATACAGGAAAACGGGTGTCCTTATAATTATGAGAACCAGTGTACGTCATTGCGCATTAAAGCAGTAATTCCATATAAAGATGGAATAACTCAATGCAGATTACATATTTTTTATTAAAAATTGCTTAGATATAACAAACAAATAGTTTTATTTCATATTTTATGTATTAAAATGTAACTTGTTTATATCATATAATAAATCATAATACTGTGCAAAGTATGTGTTTATTATATTACGTTTGAAAAGAATGTTTTATGTAAATTTTTAACAATTACTTCGTACAGTGTAATAAAATGAATTATTAAATCAAAAATGTCCATATGTATCATTTCATCTCTTTGATATTATGCAAACATGACAGTTTTTAACACGCTTTTATTAGCTTCACCTGTATGTATGTGTGTATCAATGTATGTTTGTAACCGTTCTGGGAGCAAACAAAAAATTTATATTGTAAAAAAATACTTTCCCTACGTGAACGATGTGGCGTTGATGTAGGCTCCGCGCTCCGAACCTAGAGGTCCAGCGTTTTATCCCAGTCAGGGAAGATTTTTTAAAAATGGTTTTTGTTTAATTCTAAGTTATTTTAATTCAAGATTTAAATGTATGTAAATATAATAGTGTGTCACTTACACGATTTTCTCTTACCCTGCATTTTAATACTAAGATAGATATTTTTTGCTTTTTAGTTCACATTTTTATAAAAGCGTGTTCTTTAATGTTTTAAAACTATAATATTATTATATTCGTTTCAACCATTAGTTTTGAAGTTATTACAAATGAAAAAGGTATAAGTCAATTTTTCTTTAGTGCAGCCTTTTTTTTTTTTTTTTTTTTTTTTTTTGTCGCTTAGTGTATATTCGTTTTATTCATACTATATTCCATGTCAAATCAACACAGCTAACAACCTGACCTTAGATTTTTATGAAATTGGATTCATTTATTTTTTCTATACAGAAATGAATTTATACCCATTAATAAGTCCCTATCTCTCTTAGTTTTTGATATACAGGGCTGCAAAAATGGGTAAAAAATGCAAATTTCTGAAATTCTTCTACTACTAATGTACCCATATTTGCTTTCCTAATTAACTTAGAGATAAAAGATTGGTACCATTAGAAAACTTATAATATAAGCTTTCAAATGATTTATCACAAGGATATATTTTTAATTTTTTTTACTTTTGTTTTAACATGGTGCGGCCATGGGATACTGTGTTATAAATTAAAATGCTACTCTACCAGTATTTCCATATTAACATAACGTACAATTTACAAAAAAAGACCGTCCCATATTGAAACTTACGATAATTATAGATAATAAACGCAATAATAACATATAATTTTTAAATGAAAATTAAATGTATAGTTTTTGAGATATTGAAGTATAAAGGTCAAAATGTTTTACCTTATAATGGAAATTATTAAAAATATATACATGTGATATATCATTTAAAAGCCTGTGTTATAAGATTTCTAATCATCCCAATCTTATATCTTTAAGTTAATTAGGGAACAAAATATGGAAAAAACTTACTTTATGTTAGTATGAAAACACTGATTTGGGGTTGCATATTAATTTATAACTTAGCATAACATGGCCGTTACATGTCGAAATTATTAATAGTTGTATAGATAATAAATGTAAAAATAACATATAGTTTTTAAAAGAAAATTATGTGTATACTTTTTGAGATATTGGAGGTCAAAAGTCAAAATGTTTGACCTTAAAGTGAAAAAATTTAAAAATATATTCTTGTGATATATCATTTGAAAGCCTGTATTATAAGCTTTCTAATGATACTAATTTTTTATCTCTAAGTTAATTAAGAAAGAAAATATGGAAAAATTTCGGGAATTTGCATTTTTCATTGATTTTTGCAGCCCTGTAGACTAAGCGACCAAAAAAAAAAAAAAAAAAAAAAAAAAAAAAAAAAGCCGTGCCTGGATATTTAACCTTTTTAACACTTTCCAACAAGGTTGAAAAGTGTTTATGACTTGGGTTCGTTTGTCTGTCTGTCTGTCTGTCCGCGCTCTAACTCCCGTAAATATTTATGGAATTTTTTGAAACTGATACATGTTATTCAAGTTCACTATCGAATGTTTCCTATTGAAAATGGAGTTTATACCTCTACTGGTTTGTGTACAGGGACCCCTGAAAATATTTCAAAGCATTGTGTTCTATGAGAGGCATTTCTATAAACCATATTTTCATACACTTACTGTAGAAAAATCTTAATGAAATTGAAATATGTTATACAAGTTCACAATTGGATGTTCCCTATCGAAAATGGAGTTTACACCTCTACTGGTTTATGTACAGGGACCCCCGAAAATATTTCAAAGCATTGTCTTCTATGAGAGGCATTTTTATAAACCATATTTTCATACCCTTACTGTACAAAAATCTTAATGAAATTGAAATATGTTATACAAGTTCACTATCGGATGCTCCCTGTTGAAAATGGAGTTTATACCTCTACTATTTTGTGTACAGGGACCCCCCTAAAATATTTCAAAGCATTGTGTTCTATGAGAGGCATTTCTATAAACCATATCTCCATGCCCTTACTGTATACAAATCTAAATGAAATTGAAATATGTTATACAAGTTCACTATCGGATGTTTCCTGTATAAAATGGAGTAAATACCACCACTGATTTGTGTACAGGGACACACAAAAGTATTTCAAAGCATTGTCTTCTATGAGAGGCATTTCTATAAACCATATCTCCATACCCTTACTGTACAAATATCTTAATGAAATTAAAATATGTTATTGAAGTTCACTATCGGATGTTTCCTGTATAAAATGGAGCAAATACCACCACTGACTTGTGTACAGGGACACACAAAAGTATTCCAAAACATTGCGTTTTATAGAGATATTTCTATAAATCAAATTTTAATAACTTTACTTTGCACGAAGATTTATGAAATTCAAATGTGTTATTTTTAAGCACAAAAGAAAATTCTCTGCATAGAATATAGCTTGATTAGCATTAGATTTACAGGGTGACACAAAAATATTCAGTTTTATAAGGAGCTATTACTAAATATTTGCTAGAAGTGTACTTTCGTTTACATTAAGCGTTTTTAACACTTTCTAACATTTTTAACACTTTTCAACAAGGTTGAAAAGTGTTAATGTCTTCGGTTTGTCTGTCTGTCTGTCCGTCTGTCTGTCTCTCCCCTCTCTAATTCCCGTAAATATAGGTGGAATTTCTTGAAACTGATATATGTTATTCAAGGTCACTATCGGATATTCCCTTTTGAAAATGGAGTTTATACCTGTACTGGTTTGTATACAGGGACACCTGAAAGTAGTTCAAAGCATTGTGTTCTATGAGAGGTATTTCTATATATCATATTTTCATACCTTTACTGTACACGTATCTTAACGAAATTGAAATACGTTATTCAAGTTCACTATTGGAATTTTCCTGTATAAAATGGATTAAATACCAACTCTGTTTTATATACAAGGACACTCAAAAGTATTCTAAAGCACTGCGTTTCTATAAATCAGATTTTAATAAATTTACTTTCCACAAAGTATTAGTAATTTGAAATATGGTATTTATATGGACAAAAGAATGTTTTACATAGAATATAACATGATAAACATTAGATTTACAGGGTGACACAAAAATATTCTGTTATATCAAGTGCTATTATTAAAAATGTGCTAGATTTCTACTTTCGTTTACATTAAGCGTTTTTAACACTTCCTAACATTTTTTTAATTGTGAATATGATACCAATTTGTGTATCGGTCCGTCTGTCTGTCTGCCCGCGCTCTAACTCCCATAAATATTTATGGAATTTTTGAAACTGATATATGTTATTCAAGTTCACTATAGGATGTTTCCTATTGAAAATGGAGTTTATACCTCTACTGGCTTGTGTACAGGGACACCCGAAAGCATTTCAAAGAATTGTGTCCTATGAGAGGTATTTCTGTAAACCATTTTTTCATACCTTTACTGTACTATATCTTCATGAAATAGATATATGTTATTCATGTTCACTATTAGATGTGTCCTATATAAAATAGATTACATGCCACCACTAGTTTATGTACAGGGACAGTCAAAAGTACTCCAAGGCATTGCGTTCTTTGTGAGATATTTCTATAAATCAAATTTTAATAACATTACTTTCCACGAAGTTTTAGGAAATTGAAATATGTTATTTATATACACAAAATAATTCTTTGCATAGAATATAGAATGGTTATTATTAGATTTACAGGGTGACACAAAAATATTCAGTTATATTAAGAGCTATTAATAAAAATTTGCTAGAATTGTACTTTCGTTTACATTAAGCGTATTTGACACTTTCTATCATTTTTTTAGTGTGAATATAATTTGAAATTGTGTATATGTCTGATTGTTCTTCTGTCCGTCTGTCTGTCTCTCTGCCTGTTTTTCTGCGCTCTAATTCCTGTAAATATTTATGGAATTTCTTTAAACCGATATATTTTATTGAAGTTCACTATCGGATGTTCCCTATTGAAAATGGAATGGATACCTCTTCTGGTTTGTGTAAAGGGACACCCAAAAGTATTCGAAAGCATTGTGCTCTATGAGAGGAGTTTCTATAAATCATATATTAATACCTTTAATGTATGGAAACTTTATTGAAATTTTAATATGTTATTCAATTCCCTATCGGATGTTTCCTATGTAAAATAGAGTACATTTCTAACTGGTTTGTGTACAGGGGCACTTGAAAGTACTCCAAAGCATTGTGTTGTGTGAGAGTTATTTTTATAAACCAAATTTTAATAATTTTATTTTCCACAAAGCTTAATGCAATTGAAATATATTATTCGTATGCATAAAAGAGTGTGCCTTCTATGTAATATAGTATGGTTCGCATTAGATTTACAGGGCCACACAAAAATAATCAGTTACATTAAGAGGTATTAATAAAAATTTGCTGGAATGGTACTTTTGTTTACATGAGCATTTTAACACTTTCTTATAATTTCAGTGGGAATATGATTTCAATTTGTGTATCTGTCTGTCCGATTGTCTACCTTTCTATCTGTTTGTCTCCGGCTCGTATCATCCGTGAATATTTTGAGAATTTTTTAAAAATGATACACTCATGTTCCCTATGGAATGTTCCCTATTTAAAATGTCATTAATAGGTTCTGTACAACTAGTTTGTTTACAGGGACAACAAGAACAACAATAAAAAAAAGCCAATGTATTACGTTTCAGGACAGAATTTTTTAAAAGTAAAATTAAAAAATTTTCTACTACAAAAATCTTAAAAACATTGACATGCATTATTAATATTCTAAAATATTGTTTTGTATAGAATATGATATGATTAACTTTCAGATTTACAGGGCTACCGTAAAATATTCAGAGAGTTTAAAAGCTGTAATTATAATCTAACGACTGCATTTTCTTTTGCGTTAAGCCTTTTTAACACTTTCCAAAATGCCTAAGAGAAATTTTAAAATTAATTAGTCTATCTGTATGTTTTTCAGTCCTTCTGTCTGTTGTGCGATAACGTAGGCAAAGAATTTTAATAGTTATTCTATACAACAATTGCGTACAGTTGGAAAGTGTTACTAATCAATGCGTACTGCATGATTTTTCTTTCTTGTTCTTTCTGTAATCGCAAATTTTATTGTTTTGAAAGAAAATTTTTGAACAGATTTTAATACGTTGTGTTCCGCTTGCAATTTAGGATTGAGCCAAGTGTTAAAAACAAGATGCAACTGTTCGGAAAATTGTAATTTTAGAAATTATTCCGAAAATGGCAAGAATAAGGCAATTAACGATACCACAAAAAATACTAACTTTAGAGCGAAAAAAAAAATTTTTTTAATACGAGGGATGTCAAAATGATTAAATGTTAACAAAATGTTAGTGGTCTGGTTTTTAGCAAGATGTGATATTTTTTTGGCTGTTTAAACTGCACATTTGTCCATAGGCGACCACGTTACTCATCCAGTCGAGATGACCACAAGTTATAAAAACCAGCGCTTAAAAAATCAGTTTGTATTACATTTAGAACATAGAAGGGATTCAGATAATGTGTTTAGTAACACAATTTATTTAAATTGTGAGGTCGAGCTATGGACCGTCACTAAAAGTTGGGACGGTTAGATTATTTCGTCGCCAGGGACTCGGCGAAAGTCTTGGTCGAGTTTGTTTTATGTCAGCATTGTGCAGCAGCAAAATAATTAGGATCTCGGTGTTAGATGAGTAGAAGAGATGTTAAAAGGTTTTGATTGAAATGAAATGAAAGGGAGTTGTTGAATGGAGTATAAAAGGAAGGACAGTGAATTGCTAGATATAGATATAGATATTGGATGTGATGTAGTGGAATGGTGATGAAGGGGTAGCTGATTAGTGTGGAGTTAAGAGAAATGTTGATGGTGATAGTTTAATGCGAATGATGGCAGAGAGGTGTAGTTTTGTGGAGTAAAGAAATAAAAGAGCTTGTCGTGTTCGGGAATCCGCTCGACGCTCTAAAGTGAGAAAAGTGATAAGTAGCCGTGAGCAGTCGTCAAAAGGATCAGCGTTGGTGAGGTAAAGCAACCTCTTATTTTATGTCTTGCTAAAGTTATTTCCTGAGGTCATTTATTTAAATTACGTTAGCTCAACGCCCTCCTTAATTTTGAATGCTAAATAAACTTTGTTTATTTGTTAACTTTGTCTCGAGCTTTCATCATTACGTAATTGAGTTAATCTAAGTTCATATTTAAGATCTAGCAAGGTCTACATTAGAGAATCATGGTCCACTATGATTCTCTACAGTGGCGCCCAAGAGAGTTCGACACCTCCCCCCCCCCCCGCTCGAGTCTATTTTACCGGCTCAAATAATGTACTTGAATTTTTTGATGAACTTGAGCGATATTTTCATGTATGTCATATAGATATTTCTGATCGATGTAAATGGTTAAAATACTCCTTAAAAGGAGAACCTAAAATGTGGCTTGACCTAATTGCCTGTCATTTTTTGGGTCAAAATCCCACCTATGAAGAGTTAAAAATCAAAATTATAAATACCTTTTCCTTAAGTGCCGATAGAGCAAGATTAAGGCAGGAACTGTATACGCAGAAAATGTCTGTATTTGATAAACCGACAACCTTTTTCCTGCGTAAGCTCGATTTAATTAAACAACTCGATCTGAATTTATCTTTTTTAGAAATATTTGATATTGTTAATCCGCTGTTCACTCTGCCAATTCAAGATTACCTCGAGTTAAAGCCAACTGCATCTGTTGATACTCTTTTTCAAATTCGCGATAAATATCAAGCACGTCACGCTATTAAACAGGCGGATAAGTCTAATCGCTGGCAAGAACCCGTCAATGTTCAAAACGAACAGCGAGAAAATTTCGCCCCCCCCTCAAAATGTTAATTTCAATCATCCGCAACAAGCTAACTTTTCACAAGCAAGACCCAGTGATTTAAATCAATCTGAAAATGTTGCACAGGATCCAATGAACTCTAATAATACAAAAGTACAATCTATATGTTTAAATTCTCTTTCTATTTCTTCAGTCAACTTGCAGCATTTAAATTCTTCTCAATGCGTTTACAATCCAAACTCTCAGTTTCCTTCAAATTTAGAGAAGAATGAAAGTTTATTAAATGTAGCGGCTAATCCTTTCATCAATAAATCACATTTATGTTTTCAAACTGTTAAGTCAAGAGACCTTTCTAGTAATTTAAATGCACCTCATAATAAATTACAGGTTAATTCGCAAACTATCAAGTCGGCAGATTCTGCTATTTTTATTGATAAATCTCATACAAATGCTAAACCGGTCGATTCCGGAAATTTCTCTCGTGACACAGGAACAATAGTCGCAAAAAATGTTAACATTAATGTTGGTACTCAACCTTTAGCAAATGAGTTAAATTTATGTTTTACAACTGGTCAGCCACCAGATTTAATTATTAGTCAAAATGAAAATGTTGTGGTACAAGTAACAGAAAATAGCGGTTTAAACAACGATGCTTCTCATAAGCGAGTAGCTAATTTACATAAAAATGTAGGGAATAAAAGAAATAAATTAAAGCATTTCTACGTTAAGACATTAAATTTATATTCCACAACTGTCAAGTTGACAGAGTCACGTATTTTGGCTGAAAATCCTGTAAATGATATATTAAGTGACGCTGCTTCTAAAACTTTCTTTACAAAGTTAAAAGTAAATGATGTGATTTCCATTACTTCTTTGAACTGTTTTCAAACTCGTAAGCCCTCCAAGACCTCAACACTCATGAGTAGAGAGCGAGCGGAATCGTCCTCTGATGCTGCGGACAGCGACAGCGTGCCGGGTTCGATCGCAGCCCAGGAATGTGACCTCGCAACGCCTGACCTCCTGCTGCAAGCCTCCAGCCCTGCGATTTCTGCGGCCAGTGCAATGACCAGCAGGACTCTCATGTTTAATGCTAATTTTCTTACAGCGGAAACCCCGGGTGAGGTTGTATCGTTTCTTATTTTACTTTTTCTCAAGTATTTGTTTATCAGAGCTGTACCAAAATGTAAGACATGCCAGGAAGCCTTTCGGACTTCTTATTTTTGTATGAAAGAGCAGGACTTTCTAAAAAGAAAAACTGTAAAATTTAAATTAGTACATGAACTTTCATTTCGAAAATCATGTTTATGCTTCAAATGTCAACATTTTAGTTCTCTCTTAATATATTTTATGTATGTATTAAGTTCTTTTACCTTGTAGCCATCACCTGCAGAAAGCTGGTAATATAAACTGTTTTTTTTTAACCTTTGTAAATATCCCCCCCCCCCTTTTTCGTATTTCTATACATATTGTATTTGTATATATAACTAAAATGAACTTTCATAAGTGTATAAAATGAATATTTTTTATTGTTATAACTCTTGTATTCAACTAAAAGTTATCTATATATATCTATGTGTTTGAGTGGGGAAATATTTTTTTTTTGGCTATATGCATAAATCACGCGTAACTTTAAACTAAAATCACTAACAAATTAATTTTTTGTCGTTTCGCATGCTATAGCCCAGTAGGAAAAAATTATTGTATATAAACTATTTTATGTATTCAGAGACAATTTGTCTCGTTTATCTATCTACAAAATGTAGTTTTTATATTTTTTACTTTAAGAAGTTTCTGTTTTAGAAATATCTCTGACGATCTAATCTGATGTCGAAAGTGTTATTCTGATGCCTGAAGTTTTCTGACTGACTTGTTCTTCAATCTGCACTCTAAAGTTACTTTTACGAGCTGATGTGGTTAAGCCTAGACTGGCTCTGAGGGATGACGAAATTCCACATCGAAAGTTTCGAAGGATGGCTTACGTCGGACAGAATTTAAAGTTTTTTCATCTCAATAAAAATTTTCTTCATGTTGCTAGTCTGTTAAAGCAACCCCCCTGTACTTAATCCTCCTTCAACTGCACTTTAAAATTGAGTTTTTTTCCCTTTCTGGAATAACATAAAGATGAATGTACGCCCCATTGTATAGTTGAGCTAACATATTTGAGGCGTTTTTTTTTTCTCCCTGTAGTTTCCGGCTGTGAAAGGCCCTCAATTCAATTTAAAACTTAATTTTTTTTTTTTTTTTTTTTTTTTTGTTCGAAGTTTATCTGGTTTTAAGCTAAAGGGTTTTTTATTCGCCATGGTATTTGAAGCTGTAAGCAGTTCATTGCTCAGCAAATTACACTTTAAATTTTTTTCTAACTTATTTTAAAGTTTCAAATTAAGTTGTGGCTGCACTCACTCCTCTGTGATATATTAGGGTTTAAATTTACTCGATCAAACCCGTTGGGGTTTTCCCGACTAAATTTTTTTCTTGGAGGGGGACTGTGAGGTCGAGCTATGGACCGTCACTAAAAGTTGGGACGGTTAGATTATTTCGTCGCCAGGGACTCGGCGAAAGTCTTGGTCGAGTTTGTTTTATGTCAGCATTGTGCAGCAGTAAAATAATTAGGATCTCGGTGTTAGATGAGTAGAAGAGATGTTAAAAGGTTTTGATTGAAATGAAATGAAAGGGAGTTGTTGAATGGAGTATAAAAGGAAGGATAGTGAATTGCTAGATATAGATATAGGATGTGATGTAGTGGAATGGTGATGAAGGGGTAGCTGATTAGTGTGGAGTTAAGAGAAATGTTGATGGTGATAGTTTAATGCGAATGATGGCAGAGAGGTGTAGTTTTGTGGAGTAAAGAAATAAAAGAGCCTGTCGTGTTCGGGAATCCGCTCGACGCTCTAAAGTGAGAAAAGTGATAAGTAGCCGTGAGCAGTCGTCAAAAGGATCAGCGTTGGTGAGGTAAAGCAACCTCTTATTTTATGTCTTGTTAAAGTTATTTCCTGAGGTCATTTATTTAAATTACGTTAGCTCAACGCCACCCTTAATTTTGAATGCTAAATAAACTTTGTTTATTTGTTAACTTTGTCTCGAGCTTTCATCATTACGTAATTAAGTTAATCTAAGTTCATATTTAAGATCTAGCAAGGTCTACATTAGAGAATCATGGCCCACTCGGATTCTCTACAAAATACAGTGAAATAACAACTAAACAAAGCAGATTTAATTGCCAGAAAATCTGAAAAAAGTTCATTCTTAACGAAAAGAAGTAGAAAACCAAGACATTAGAGGGTTAAAAAAAAATAAAATATGATCAATTAATTATTGGGCTAAAATTGTTCTCTCTGAGGAGTCAAGTTTAACTTATTTCGAACTGACGGAAGCAAGCAGATTTGATCACGAAAATGTGACTGAATGAAAATCGCACTTTTAAAACAATGACATATTCCCCGTACATTACGAAACAAAAATGCATAATTTTTCGGCGAGTCTGGAAAATTTTCATGTTCAAGGGATCAATTAACCCGAAAAAAACTTTGCCATTAAAAAATTGATACATGACCGACTACTTTGGGGGTATTTCAGACTCTTCCATAATCAGCATTTCAAGATGATAATGCACCTTGTACGGCATCTGTAGAATGTCAATATGAATGAAATTGTCAAAATTTCCTATCCATTCCAATGAGAACCTATAATTTTATAAGTTATTATAACTTTTTTTACTTAAAATTAAATCCCACAAAGAATATCTCAGGATTTCTTCTTTATTACACCGGAAAATTGTCCTAATCTCAATCCGCTCGACAATGTTTGGTCTATAAAAAAGGGTGGTGATTAGAAATTTGCAGCCTACAACTTTGAAAGAACTAGAAAAAAGTATTTATGATATTTGGCACAGTGAAATTTCTGAGTTTCATGTTAAAAAACTGAAAAATGCTATGCCATTGCGCATTAAAGCAGTAATTCCATATAGAGGTGGAATTATCCAATCCAGAATACATATTTTTATTAAATAATTGTTTGTATTAAACAAATAAATAGTTTTATTTCATACATTAAAATAGCACTTGTTTATTTCATATAATAAATCATGATAGAATACAAAATATATGTTTATTATATTGCGTTTAAAAAGAAAATTTTATGTAGATTTTTATTAAATATTTCGTAAAGTGTAATAAAGTGAAATATTAAATCGAAAATGTACATAGGTAACATGTTATAACTTCCGTATTATACAAACATGACAATTTTATTTGTTGCAATCATTAATTTTTAAATTATTAAAAACCCAAAAGGTACAAGTCAATTTTTCTGCAGTGCGGCTTTTTTTTTTTTTTTTGTCGATTTGACATGGAATGCTTCGATCTTTGAATTATTCCATATCATATATTTATTGTACTTTTTACAGATATTAGTGGAACAATAATTATTATTCTTGACTTATCTTTCTTAAAAAAAAAATAATCCTTCGTCTATTTTTGTTTTCTAAGTGATAGATATAGATTCACAGATAAGATTGTTATTATTATTATAATTTTTATTATTTCATGCTTTTTAAGTAATTAATTTTATAAAATGCTTATAACTGCTATATCTATTTCTTCAAATTAAAAAATCTGGAGTGAATCCACTCGACTTCCCGAACATTGAGTAATTAACAGTTTTGTACATAAAGTAAAGAAAGAGGAGTTGTTAAACAAACAAAAGAGAGAAAACCATAATAGAGTATTTGAGTATTTTTCTCCATATATTACACGATGTTTTATTTAACGCTATTGAACTTTGAACCCATAGATCAAAATGATAAAGAATTTTTCGTTGTGTCCCTGTAAAAACCTATAAATGCTAGATTAAACAAAATGCTTATAGTTAGTGCAACAGTGATTTATAATATTCATATAAATTTTCAGCTTAATTGAATAAGGCTTTTAGATGCTATCGCACTTTTAAAAATTTGGCCCCATAGGCCATAATGATAAAGAATTTTTCTTTGTGTCCCTGTAAAAAAACTGTAAGTGCTAAATTCACCAAAATCTATACAGTTGGTGCAACTGTAAATAATAATATTCATATTAAAAATTTGGCCCCGTAGGCCATAATGATAAAGGATTTTTTCTGGTGTCCCTGTAAAAACACTATGCGTGCTAGATTCACCAAAATCAATAAAGTTCGTACTATAGTGACTTCCAATATCGGGTCGGGGACAAAATCTCACGGGACAAAATCTCGCGTGGACAAAATATCGCAAACATAAATGAATGGAATGCAAATAGGAGTTGGTAATTTTTAATAATGCTGTATAAAATTTCATGACAACACATACCATAGTCAGAGCACTCACATACAGACAAATATATCTCAAAAATTGTTATAAAGTTTGCTTAAAAGATTTTAAAGACTATGTTAATTAACTTTTGTCACGATTAGTCATAAAGAATTCAACCATACTTATCTATTTAAAAATTTTTAATTAAAGTTTCTGAACAGTGTTCAGCTTTGATGTCATCAGTGAAGTACAAAATTTTTAAAATGTATTTTGAATGGTGAAAAGCAAATGATAAAATAACTTAAAATTAAATATATATAAAGTAATAAAGTTCCATTCTATAATGTATTAATTAATTAATTTATTTTAATTAATTAATTTAGATTTCTAAGTCTCTGTGTCCTTCAACAGAGACGCCATATTACACAAGTACAAATTTTCAAATAGATCATACTATTTTTTTGATTCGATATTTTGTCCGGCGATATTTTGTCCTGCGATATTATGTCCGGATCCCACTTCCGGGTGGGTACGTACCAACTTTCAGCTTATTCAAACAAAGCGTTTAGACGCTAGCGTGTTTACTTACAGACATACACACACACATACATACACACATACATACATCATCGTAAAAATAGTGAAAACGGACTCAGGGGACCTCGAAACGTACAAAAACATCAAAATCTCAAATTCGGATTTTTGACATGATTATAATACTTTCCTCACTATAGTGTTCTGAAAGTAAAAAGTAACAATTGCCTGTATTTGTGATATGGAAAATCACATATTCTTTCTTAGAATTTAATTGCATTTAACTTCTTGAAATTATTCAATTTTCCTGTTTAAAAGCGCTCTTTAAATGAAAAGAATTAGATTTATTTTCTGCGGAGGCGACCTGTATTTTTTTTTTTTTTTTTTCAGTAAAAATTAAATTAAAAATTAAAATTAAAATTAAATTATTTAAAATTTAAAATAAGGACTCTAATTTTGTGATTAGTCGTAAGACACCGTCATGACTGACGTCATATCCTTAGTTGAAAAGTAAGGTATTGTAAACTGAGTGATGTGTATCTCACTTTCTCGCTCTGTGAACAATATGTCGCTTACAGGGAAAAAAAAAAAAAATTGGGGAAATTGTAAAGATTTATTTCTTGAACGGAAAAAATGCCGCAGAGATGTGTATCGCAGACACCATAGACAACGCTGAAGCACGTGATTTTCAACTAGTGCGATGATGTCAGTCATGACGGTGTCTTATGACTAACAACGAAATGAGAACCCTTATTCAATAATCTTGCATGAAACTATGAATACAATGGTTTCTTCTTTTCGTTTCGAAGCACAATCAGTAGACTTTAGTCAGAGCCGAAGACTCAGTGCGAAATGTGACATCATTAAATAAATGAAAGTGGTGCACTGGTAGGCACATCACAGCTGTTTTTTCTTTTCTTCTTAGTCTGCCTAGCGCTGGCGATTTTCATGCTACAGGTACCGTTCCAACGCTATTTATGGTTTTTTGCTATGGGGATCCCATTCCAATAAAAATAATCTGGTGTGTCACTCACACGACTTTCTCTTACCCTGAAATTTAATACAATAAATACAGGTTGGAGATTAAGAGGTAAGATAACAAGTACTGTTATGTAAACCTACGTTAAACAATTCAAATTAGGCTTCGGAAGAGTTTTATATGATAATTAGTTTTGTGTGAGGGGGGCTGCCGCCCCTCTCATCCCCCCCCGTTACATTAATGCGCCTACATTTATATAGAATTTAATTCTGTTATTAAAATTAAAAGTTTACTTAAAATTATACAAATAATTTTCACACGTAACATTCATTGAAACTTATCAATCTTGGTCAAACATTTCCAGCAACAAACTTATATTAACATCAAAATACAACATTTGGATCTCCTAAAATTATTTTTTTTTTAAGTCACTCTAAGAAACACAGACAAAGGTCAAACGTTGAAAAACTTGACTACGGAAATCAGGAACCCTCAAAAGGTGTAAACATACAAAAAACAAGCGATGATTATTTAGTTTAAAACATACATTATTTACCATATCTCTATGAGGAATTTATTTCAATTCCCGAACAGCTTTCCTAGATATGGTAAAATATTATTAGTAAAGCACATCCACTAACAACAAATAACTAGTGTGTTGTGGCCACCACACGACTTTCTTCTATATTTTCCTATACAAATTCACTCAGTAAAAATAATTTATTAAAATTAAAATATCTCTATGATAATGTAGACGATTTCCATATTAGAGAAGTAGTATAGCACTAAATATCCAAAAAAAGTTTAATTTATTCTCAATATTACATTTTTTTTTTTTTTATTAAAAATGAAAAAAAATCGATAACTTTATTTTAAGTTATCGCAGATCGATGGTTCAACCATTCATTTTAAAGGTATTGGTGAGCTCTTTTGAAAGATACCCATCATGAAAATTTATTCCCCGCGAGGTGGGGGGGCTTTCCCCCCAGGGGGGACGCGAAGCTCCTACATACACATTTTTTTCCCCAGTTGACTATCTCTATTACAAAAAATATATATTCGTTTCATTTTGTTTAGTGCAGTCTATAGATGTTAAAATCTACTTACCTGCAATTTCCCCCATAGACGTAATGTATTTGAATACTTTTGAGTGTCCCTGTACACTCACCTCAACGAAAATTTAATGTAGCATCCCTATATGATACACATTTAGCATACCGAGTTTGAAATTTCTGCTATTATTTGTTCTTGAGATATTCTGATAACAGACACACAAGCCATTCGCTAAAAACACGATTTTCGTATTCAGGGGACCTCAGAACATGTAAATATAACAAAAACTCACTTTCGAAAATTTTACCCTAAAACAATACTTTCTATAGCGTAAGGGTAAGAGAAAGTAAAAAATAAATAGGGAATCAACACTTTAAAAATTATTTTCAATTTAGAGTGACTAGCGACGCGGGCCTAACCTGCTAGTAAAAAATGAAGGAATTGGTAGAATTGAACGCGGATTGCGAAATGGCTATTCTCGTGAATGGAGACTTTTTCTGATGAAGAAAAATAATTAGTTAAATTTTTCGTTAATAGAGGATGCAACAGGGCTGCGTAACGAGAAATATGCAAATCAGAGTCTTGTAAATCGCATGTTTTTACTATTAAAAAAAACGTATTACTTATTTTGCCTCCAAGTTGTGCATATATGAAGTTTTAATTGCGATGCTGACCTGGTAGTTAAAGCGTTATTGGTAAAGATGTTTTCCCCTCAAGGTAAGAACCGCCGACTGAACCTCTAGTTAGCATTCTAACTCCTTTACATATTGTAATTTATGGTGATGGCGGACACATATAATAGAATTCATATGCCTGTAAACATCTGCATGCAAATAAATATAGATTTTCATGGATTGTGCGATTTGCTCATGTACAGCGCAATCTATCGACTAAAATTTTAACTATTATTTTTCTCCTTAAAAAAAAAAAGAAAGAAAGAAAGAAAGAACGAAAATACTTTACGAAATACTTTACCCCTTTACGAAAATAACTTTTCCGAAAATCTTGTTGGATTCTACCAATTATTTCAAATTTTATGAATTTTTGAAATGTCTACAGACTTATGGGACACCCGGTACTTGACGTAACTTCATAGAGATTTCAAAAGAATGGATAGAAGATGATAGAGTCCATAATGATGTTGTTATGAAAGCTGTAAATATTTTTGTGTGTAGAAAGTAATTTGCAAAGACATAACCAGGTTCTAGTCGACGAATGCACATTATTTAATGAATATTCTTGAAACAAGTAAATAAAAGTGTACTACAAAAAATATAATAAACAAATACAGTTCCCGCCGCTTATTAAAATCACATTCGTTCTCGAGCCAAAGTGATTTTATTAAGTGGCTGATTTTTATATCCGGTGTACCTTCCGGGTCTCAAAGAAAAGGTACAACTTCCCTGAATCTGGAAAGAAATTTCAACAGGTAACGAATAATGAAATTAGTAAGCAATATTAATTAATTTTTGATAGATAATTAATAGTTCCTTAAATATAAGTAATTTAAACACATTCCAAGTTCCTATCGGCTTTCCTTTGAGGAAAATCATCATATTACTTTACTTGTTTTTTACTTTCCGAACACTATAGTGAGGAAAGTATTGTAATCATGTCAAAAATCCGAATTCGAGATTTTGATGTTTCTATACGTTTCGAGGTCCAACGAGTCCGTTTTCACTATTTTTACGATGATGTATGTATGTGTGTGTGTATGTATGTGTGTATGTGTGTGTGTATGTATGTGTGTATGTATGTGTGTATGTATGTGTGTATGTCTGTGAGTGAACACGCTAGCGTCTAAAGGCTTTGTTCGAATAAGCTGAAAGTTGGTACGTATATTGTAAGTCACCATAGTACGAACCCTATAGATTTTGGTGAATCTAGCACTTATAGTTTTTTTACAGGGACACAAAGAAAAATTATTTATCATTATGGCCAAGGGACCAAAATCTTAAAAGTGCGATAGCATCTAAACGCCTTATTCAATTGAGCAAAAACTTTATACACATATTATAGGTCACAGATACTCAATCTGTATAGATTTTGGAGAATCTAGCACTTATAGTTTTTTTACAGGGACACAAAGAAAAATTCTTTGCCAAATTTTTAAAAGTGTGATAGCGTCTAAACGCCTTATTAATCTGAGCAAAGAATTTGTACACATGTTATAGGTCATATTTGAACCAACTGTATAGATTTTGGTGAATCTAGCACTTACAGTTTTTTTACAGGGACACAAAGAAAAATATCATTATGGCCTATGAGACCAAATTTTTAAAAGTGCAATAGCATCTAAACGCCTTATTCAATTGAGCTGAAAATTTGTATGAATATTATAAATCACTGTTGCACTAAATATAAGCATTTTGGTGAATTGTGGCCACCACGAGACTTTCTTCTATATTTTCCTATACAAATTCACTCAGCAACAATAATTAAAAAAAAAAAGTGGGACTTTGACAAAATTGTGGGTAAAATGTGAAAATTTGTTTAAGTTTGTCAGAATTTATAGATTTTTACAGGGACACAACGAAAAATTCTTTATCATTATGATCTAAGGGCTCAAAGTTCAGTAGCGTTAAATAAAACCTCGTGTGATATATGGAGAAAAATACTCAAACACTCTGTTATGGTTTTCTCTCTTTTGTTTGTTTAGCAACTCCTCTTTCTTTATTTTATCTACAAAACTGCTAGTTACTCAATGTTCGGAAAGTCGAGTGGAGTCACTCCAGATTTTTTTATAAAGAAAATGTAATGGCTATTTTTGTAACAAATATGAAATAGATTAATTTTGAATTTTAGTTTTATCCACTAAATTTCGTATTTTCAGGATATTTAACCCTTTCATTCCCAACTTTTCCCCTCCATAAAACAATAAATCTTATATTTAGTCATAAATTTATTTCAAACGTAATGTATATAAATATTTCTTTTTAAATAGGAGTTATAGCAGAGTACGAATTAATACAGCTAACAAAGCAACTGATAGATGTTTATTTATGTTTAATATAACCACTGATGCCATTAAAAACCATAACTTTCCAATAAATAAAAATATCAAAATTTTGGAGAAATACATATTGCAATTACTTAAAATACATATTATAAACATTAAAGAATAAAATAAAAAATATTTCAAACAATTAATTTATTTAAATTGCTCAAAACAGGAAACTGATTTTGATATTATTATCAGAACAGCGTAAAATATACTTTCAATTATTAACAAAGGTAGTGAAGTCATCCGAAATAGGTATTTTTCGGTGGGAAAATGTATATAGATTTTAATATTGTTCATTTTGAATCAGCGGGAGTGTTAGATGGTAAGAAAGAAAATCAGAAATGTTATGATTCCAATTGGAATCACGGGGAAGAAAAGGGTTAAGGAAAAGTCCTCTTTAAGTGCCCTTCGCAAGTCGCAAATTTTTCTGAATATTTTAGAAAACGTTAGTACTTTGTTAAGGATACTCACCCCTTACCTCAATTTCTAAAAACTAAACGAATTTTTTTTTCTATCCGTCTATTGTTATTCTTCGTCGTTTGAATTGATACTTAAAATATCGTTTGCACCTACTTGCCTCAAAAATATTTAAAACATACAACGTTTGCTATATATTTTTTTATAGCCCTTTTTTTCATGTACGCTATTATCGCTATATGAATCTTTAACCTGAAATCTTTAGAAAATCTTTAACCTGAACTACTTTAATTAAGCACAGTAGTTGATTTTCTATTGCAAAAAAGCATTTTTCAAGTATTTTTGTAATATGATTTTCTAAAGTATTGATCATATAAAGAAAACGTAAGAGATATTTTTGAAGCAAAATTCACGTAGTTTAATTTTGCAAATGAGTTTTTTCGTTAAGCCCTTAGTTTACAATATGTTTAAGAAATGTACATAAGCAAAAATAACTTTAAACTCCCCTCTATACTCCATATTCAACTCATATGGGCGGGGTCATTTTAATGTTGTTTTACAGATTCATCCCTATGTTTGTGCAAATTTCTAAATTTATGTGCATATATATATATATATATATATATATATAGTCGTCAATTTTTGGTCTTTGTTAGCTGAATGGATGCTTAAAACGCCACTTGCCCTTACTTGCTTCAAAGTTATTAAAAACATAAAAAACTTGCTATGTAACTTTTACGTAGCCCCTCTAATACATAATTTTTACTTAAGTAAAAAATATTTGACTTTAACCCTTTTAATTACACAGTTTTGTTAGTTTTACTATTGCAAAACAACATTTTTTTAATAAATAAATAAATAAAATAAAATAAATGAAATAAAATAAAAAAAAAAAAAAAAAAAAATTATATACTCCTTTATTTTCTAAACTATTAATTGTACAAAGAAAATTGTAAAGAACTTTTTGTTCAAATTTCACATAGTTTTATTTTGTAGTTGAGTTACCCTTCATAAGTATTATACTTTTCAAGATATTTAATAAAAACTAAAAAAAAAAAAAAAAAAATCCTCTCTTTAAACATCTCTGTCCTCCTCGCCCCTGGAATGAAGAATTGTGCTGTGTTTCTTAGGACACTCCGGTTATGATTGTGCCTATTTTCATAACTACAGGATTTTTTTTTTTTTTTCTGTTTGTCAATTTTTGGTCTTGTTAATCTAATATTCTTACTTAAAACGTTATTTTCCCTTATTTGCCTCAAAGTTATTAAAAACTTAAAAAACTTGCTACATTACTCCTCTGTACATAATATTTTACAAAGTAGAAAATATTTGACCACAACAACTTTAATTACACACTTAAATTGATTTTACTATTGCAAGAAAGAGTATTTTTCAAGAAAATGAGACTTTCATCACTCTACATTTTCTAAATTATTGAACGTACAAAGAAAGCGCAAGGGATATTTTTGTATGAAATTTCACGCGAAATAATTTTGTACAGGAGATTTTTTTCTCTGAATCCGATAGTTTTCAAGATATTTAACAAAACCTGAAAGTGCCCCCTTTTAAATGCCTCTTTCCCGCCGCCCACCCCCCACAGGCGGGAACGTTTAGTATGTTTTTCAGAACACTTTTTTTGATCTTCGTTTTCTGAACCGGTACTCAAAACACCATTTGCCCTTACTTTCCTCAAAATTGTTAAAAACATTTAAAAAAAAAAAAAAAAAAAAACCTTTCTATATTACATTTATGTACTCCCTTTGTACATGATTATTACATAAGCAGAAAACATTTTGCCAGAACCCTTTAAATTGCACATTATTGTAATTTTTTTAAAAAAATGTGATATTTCTTCTCTCTATATTTTCTAAACTATTGATCATACAGAGAAAATGTAAGCGATATTTTTGTGGGAAATTTCACATACATTAATTTTGTAACTGAATCCGATAGTTTTCAAGATATTTAATAAAAACTTAAAAGTGCCCCCCTTTAAATGAACCCACTCAACCTCCACGGGTGAGGAATTGTATGTTGCTCAAGACACTCTCAGCTATGACTGTGTTCAATTTCAAAAATACACGATTTCATTCTCTTTTTTTTTCTATTTTGACTCAACTGAGCTATCTGGTTAACAAACTGTACTCTGATAGGAATTGGTTTTAAGTTGCACAGCATATCTCCTCTTTCTAGCTCATTTCAACCACGTAAGGGAAAACAACTTTTATTAGCATATTAAATACATATTTAAAAATTTTCCTGCCAAAGAGCAAGTTCCTAGCTCAAGCGGTTCCCAAATTTTAAAGCATAATCTTTTCTTTTCTTTATATTGGAGAGTAATTATTTAATGACGGGATGAATCCTACAATATCCTAAGGAACGTGCACAGAAATTTCCATTCGAATCCGTTGGAAGGAGCGGATTCCTACAGCGATCAAGTAGACAGATAGTTGTTGTCATTTATATATTGATATGACATTTCAAAATCTGCAATATACCGAAATCTATTATTTCTCTTACCCTCTTCTCATTATTTCTTGGGCATCTCTATCGAGGACGCTTTAAACGAAGAGAGTTTATACTTAAATGAAGAATGCAAATTTATTTATGAAGTTGAAAATTAAATTTTACATTAATTTAACGTAAAGAATCTCAATAATAACAGCTTTGGCGTCACGCTGGTGCCATAGATGCTAGAACAATGCATTAAAATAAAGAAAATATAATTTTATTAATGTTCTGAAATGATTAAATAATTTGGAAAAAAAAAAAGTTTAATTTGACGGAAAATGTAACGTCAGAACTTCAATAATTCATTGACAAAAGTAAAAATAAAATTCCATCCTTAATATTAAATGAGTAAAAGAAAAAGAAAGAAAGAAGACTAAAACAAAATATATGGTCAGTGGTATGTATGGGCTGAATAGATTTGGACTTAGAATTACGATATGGGTGTTATTTAACGTTAAAGATAATGTCATTATTTGAAAAATATGATGTAAATCGATGTTAACCGATTTAAACTGACATCAGAAAAATTTAAAGTAATAAATTTGAGGTATTTTTAAGTGTTACCCTTAACGACGATTTTGACGAATTCGGGCGAAAGTTTATTTTTATAAATAATTAAATTTAAATTGCATCTTATTACTCGAATTTTTTTTTTTTTTTTTTTTATAGAAAATTTTATTTTAAATAATCGTTTTTCCTTATCAATTCTTTATCACAATATTTGGCAAACATTTTTAACCAGTATGTATTTACAGTTCTCATGTTTTCACCTTAAACTCCTTGAAGTCTATCGCCTCTGCCCACAGTCATGTAAGTCATCTAATCATCACGCCTGAGTTCTCTGAGAACTCATCCAGTTCAAGGTGCCGAAAATCTTGATTATGTACAGCATATCCAGGTGGAGGTTGGCGACGGTCGTGACCGTCGTAGGTACTCCTTCAAGTCTCGTGATGATGATGATATTTTTTAATTGACGAATTTGCAAATTTAAAAATATATTCATTTAGAAATATCGACAGCAAGGTGGGTAAAGTTTGATTAGTTGCTGACCAACTAAAACCACTGTCCAACCAAAAATAAACTAATTTCGTCCACTGATTCCTAAGATACAGCGTCCACTAAATTTTAGGTACTCAAAGACGAACATTTTTTTTAAATGGTCGAATCTCAGTAAACCTCAAAACGTGTAAACCTATCAAAAACCGGAGGAAAATTTTCGTGAACCCAGCACATTCTTCTTAAGTATCATATACTTAAGAAGAATGTGCTGGGTTCACGAAAATTTGTAGAAGAAAATAAACGCAGTAGTTTCATAACATACATGTGAACCACATGTTTTTCTGCCCTATTCTTTATTTGGCTATTTTACTTCTCTATTACAGCTATAAAAATATATACAAATGTATACTAGTATGGTATGGCAAATACAAGACTTTCTTCTACATAATCTTATACAAATTCATGCAGTACAAATTATTTCTTAAATTATAGTTTCTGAAAACTATTTTCTTGATAAATGCAGACGATTTTCATCTCAAGGAGGTGTAACACTAAATGCCACTGCGCTAACAACTAAAGATTTTTTTTTCCCGTTAAAAAAAAAAAAAAAAAAAAAAAAAAAAATCGATAACCTTGTTTTAAATTATCACAGATCTATGGTTCAACCATTTGTTTTAAAGGTGTATTGATGTGTTCTTTCGAAATTGAAAATTTACAAGGAGAAGAGCGATGCTGTTACTTGCACAATTTTTTTTCTTAGTTTACTAATTTATTAATAATAATTCATATTAATTTTGCAGTAATGCCTTAAAAATAACTCTCATTGTGTACATTTATATGAAATTATGTCCTATAGTGTCATGTTAAAAATTTTAGAAAATGGAATCGCAGTGTTACCTTTTGAGTGATTAATCCCCAAATGCAATCAGCTGCAGTTTAGGTCAGGGTCGAATAAAATACCAAGTTTGGTTAATTTTTTTTCATTGGCTCGTGAGAAACAGCCTCCACAAAATTTGTAATACACACAGACACACAGACAGAGACAAACAGACAGACATTTTCTAAAAACAGTCAAATCCTATTAGGATCATCTAAAAACGTGTAAATCCGTCGAAAACCAGAGTTCGTAAATTTTCACGATCCCAATACTTTCTTTTTATATAAGCAGAAAAAATTAGCAAGCTAACACAGAAAAATAAATGCATATAAATAAATAGCCTAGTTTACTACTACTACTAATAATAATAATAATTCATATATTAATTTTAAAATCATGCGTTAAAAATAACTCTCATTAGGTACATTTATACGAAATTATGTCCTATAGTGCCATATTAAAAATTTAGAGAAAATGGGATCATAGCCCGACCTTTTGAGTGGTTGATCCCCAAATGCAATCAGCTACAGTTTAGGTCAGGCTCCAACTAAATATCAAGTTTTATTAAATTTCTTTCATTCGCACGTGAGATCATTCGCATGTGACATACAGTGTCCAAAAAATTTGTGATACACACAAACATTTTCTAAAAATTGTCAGATTGTGTTCAGGACATCTCAAAACGTGTAACAAGGTACCACAAAGTGCAGACTACTGTTTTGGTAGCGTAAAGTTTACCGTCATCAGTGCAGAATGACGAGGAATACTATATATACCCTAAGACTGCTATATGAAAAGAGCTGGCGCAGTGTCCGCCATTTTCTATCCCGTCTGGGAAAGTGTTGGCGGTAGAAAAAGCTAGGTTACCTGAATAGCGTTGCTATCGCCTTTAAACTTCTATACAGATCAAGTGAGCTAGAACTTCTTATCACGAAACAAACAAGTTGGCAATTTTAAGAACATCGACAACATTCTCAAACTGCAACCCTTCACGTTAAAAGAAATGTAATATTTAAGTTTATTTTAAAATAATTTAAAGTAATAAATTAATAAAACAGTACATTCATATTAAATTTGTCAAAAACTTTGATAATAAAATGAAATAATTTGAAAATAAGGGAAATCTTATGTTACAAAGCTGTGCTCCTGCTCCGGGTATCCAGGAGTTACATCTGCAATTTATAATCAACTTTTTCCTTCTTTCTGGATTAGAAGAAAATATAAACAGGTGGTGCCCTTTTTCTGGAGTTATTCGTGCAATTTATTGCCGAAAAACCACCAATAATAAATCGTCAGCCGGTCTTGTAGGATAGAAAATGACGGATGCGTCAGCCTATCTATGTAGGAGTTCTAATATACCCCAAGAGTTGTCAGGCTCCATTGTCAGAAAATACTATATATATCTGAACTTTTGGGGTACATTATTGTATTCCTTGTCAGGACAATCATATATTGGTCAAACAAAACGTAAACTCAAATTTCGCTTTAAAGAACACATGAGTTATATTTAGAAACAAGAAACTAAAAATCGTCCATTGCTAAGCATTGTTGGGAAAATAAACCATAATTTCAACTTTAATTCAGCTAAAATAATTTGTCAGCCTAAACACTTAGATGAACTCGATTTTCTAGAAGCTTTCCATATCTATAAAAATCATAAATATATTAATTGCGATTTTGCTGTACCCACTCTCTCGGATTGTCCGAAAAAGTACATGAAATGCATATATTCTTAATTTTTACATAGCTTTCATCACCCCAAATTCCTATTGGCTTACAGCTCTAGTTTCCTAAATTCCTATTAGTTACTACTCTGATTCTATAATCCGTTGCCCTACCTATATATATGAGCAACAATCCAGTTCGTCATTCTGCACTGATGATGGTACGCTTTAAGCTGCCGAAACTGCAGTCTTCACTTAGCAATTTTTTTTATTGGCGTTTTTATCGTTGTGCAAACAGCGAAATTTCTGTTTTGCGTCAAGTCTAGTTATTTATTCTATATAGCAGTTGTCCGTAACTTCAGATAGTTTCAATTACGGAAACATTCCTTCTATCGGAGATATTTTCAAAGGAACACTTTACAAATAACACATTTCTTTAGAACGGACAGTTACGAGATCGTTCTAAATAAATAAAACTTGAACATGACACCATAACAACGTTTATAAAATGCCCATTTTAAAATAAATTCTGTGAAATTCAAAAAATCTGATTTATGTATCAATTTTTTTTTTAGACGAAAAAGTTCTAAAAATATATTCGTGACATTTTCGGCCATTTCCTTGATGGATGTCAATTTCTCAAACGTCGTAAAGTCACGATTCCGTATATCGAATCATTACTACCTGAAAATATTCGGCATGTGGCATTAAAATAAAATTGAACATAAATTTATTTTACTAAAATATCTCTCTAGCTTTTCATTGTTACTACCGAACTAAATCAAAGTCTCAAAAAACTAGTATCTTGTGTTTATCACAAAACTTTCTTTTATATATTCCTATATAAATTCAAGCGGTGCAAATTATTTATTAATATTATTATTTATCACATTAAAATTAATTTTTGCCACGGTGAGTACGGATGATTTTCATCTCAGAGAAGTATAACACTGGTAGGTCACTTTTAGATCTCAGAAATTGGTGTTTCAAAAAATTACTCTACCTTTTTTTTTTTTTTTTTCTTTTAACTGGTTATGTAAACTTTGTTTTATCTGCCTTTACACGTTTATTAAGTTTCTCTTACCAGCAATATTTTAGGTTTCTACTTCGTTAGGTGAATTTTCTGTCTTCTGATCACATCATCTTTTTCTGATTACTTCTCCAAAAAATGTATATAATACGTGTAATAGTAGGTAATAGAAGTCGTGTAGTTATTTCACACCAGATTTTTTTATTTATTTTTATTTATTTTATTTATTTTTTCACAATGTTTAGTTAAAAAGAAATTTCATTGTTCACATTTATAGGAAACTTCGTTCTATAATGGCATATTAAAAGTTTTGAAAAAACAGGATCGCCTTTTAAGCTATATACTCTACAATCTACTGATAACCAACTTAAGTCGAATTCCAATCGAATATATACTTATATTCAATTCCGCCGATTGATTCGTGAAAATATAATGTAAAAAAATTAAAATGGATACATATAGGCAGACTTAAAAAAAAAAAAAAAAAAAAAAAATGTTCAGATCTGATAACGTGTAACTACTTTGGTATTCCGAGAACAAAATTTTTCAAGTATCCAGTACCTTCTTCTTATATACTTAGAAGAAAGTTAATGTAAATAGAAAATTAAAAATTAAACTAAATTTATGAATTTCTACTAATAATAACAATAATTTTGTGTATGTGGATCTGTCTATCATCACGTTTTGCATTACAAACATTTACCAAATTTTATACTCATGTGTTTCATTGTACGCTTTGATCGTGCACGAAACCTGATTTTAGATTTAGTTTGCTAATTACATTATGTTTTCCAAAATCTGGAAATTTTACGCTAGCATCAGTATTAGGTTGAGAGGTAATAAATAGCGTAACCACGTTTAATCTGAACGATCTTTATTTTCACAATCGTCAGTCCCAGATGCGTACTTCCAGTTACAAAAATAGTTCAAATCAAGAATAGATTTAAGATACGACATTTTTTGTACTGGTGCTGTATTTATATTGAAATATGAAATTTTATTATCATACCGCCCCTTCTTTCCAGTGACTAAAATTTAGAAAAATATTCAGCGACTTGTCTGACTGTCGAAGGCTGATTATATGCGGCCAAGACCACCAGGAGAAGGAACGATAATAATTTTTTACTTTCTCTTACCCATATATATGATACATAAAGTATTGTTTTCGAGTCAATTTTTCGAAATTGAGTTTTTGTTATACTTACACGTTTTGAGATCCCACGAATCCGAAAAACATACATTTAGCGATTCGTCTTTGAGCCTGTCTCTGCGTATGTTACAGTGCAGCCACATATCCTAAAACTAGCTGTGAGGACGCGTCCAAAATGTTGGCGGGACGCAGCTTGAACGACAGTTTGAAATTTGGAAACATACAGTAATTCTGCGGTTTGTTACAGCTTATTTTTTCTGAGTCAGATGACTGCCATCCCTGTTTTAGCAATCGACTCGTTGAGTTAGCACTTGCGCAGATGCTTCCATGGTTTCATGAAATGTGGTCGAAGAATATCAGCCGATCTCAAGAATAAATAACAGCAGGAAGTCAAAACTTGGTATTCTATTAAGTCATTGCAAAAGTTCGTGCGGACGTGGATCATTTTATTGCCTCCAAAGACGAGAGCTTCTATCGCCGTGGTATACATTTGTTACCCGAAAAATGGGCAAAGGTTGTAGAAAGTAATGGAGAGTATTTTGATTAAAAATTGTCATTTGATTTGATATATTTTTATGAAATGAAGCAATAAGAAACCGCACGAACTTTTGCAACGACCTTATAAATCGTATAGAGATATTCTAAATCATAATCATATCATAATCATATATAAATCATAATCATACATTCTAAATCACATAGAGATGCAACACTAATCTTTTTGTTGAGATCAATGGTTCATGTACAGGAACATCCAAGAGAATTCAAATACATTACGTCTATTGGGTAGTTGCAAGTAAGTTGAGTTTAACATCTAAACGCTACACTAAACCAAATGAAATGAATAGATATATTTTATAGGCATGAAAGCATCTTTCATGTAGAATATGGTATGAAATTCATTCACCGTTCTCTACACAAAAGAACTGGAATATAGTGGGATAATATTTGAAAATTTATGCAAGTGCATTTCAGGCTGTGCTATATTATTAATATAAGATTATATTTAATTGCAGATATTTTTTAGAAGATGTACAACATTTCCAATAATTAAGGAAAACATTTCTTTTTTATTAAACGTAGTTAATGGAGTTGCGTTTTTATAATATTTTACCATTTTCACTAAAACTGGTCAGAAATTAAATATAATTTCTCATACCCATGTGGTAAATGAAGTATTTTTTAAACTGAATAATTAGCTTTTTATATATATAAACTTATGCAAGCTTAGTTAAATTGATAATACTTTTTTTAATTATTGTCTCAATTTGTTATATTTCTAATATATATCTTCTTTATTCATTACACATGGTTGTTCTTAGTAAATTCATAGCGCCTGGCAAAAAAGGCAAATTTTATGGTTTGTCTTGTGCTCGGTACAGAGTAATGTATAGGGATTACTCTGGATCGTCATACTGCTACCTATATCATTCTCCACTTCGCAATTTATATTTCAAAAAATGTAATTCTACAAGGTGTCTTACTTGCCCTCTTGCTGATGCATCTCATTTTAGAGATAGCTCTTCTCATGTTACGTTTTGTAAGGCTTTTAATATTATTTACTCTATCAAGTGCAATTTATGCAATATGATATATATTGAACAAACTAGTAATCCATTACACAAGCGGATTAACGTACATCGAGCTGATATTAAAAAATCACGTCAATTTACTACAAATTTTGAATATATGCACTTCCATCAACATGACTTTAATAATATTACTGTGAAAATTCTTAATTTTAAGAAGAATTTGAATGAAAGTCTCTTACTTGAATCACAATATATTAAATCTCTGAATACAATTTATCCTTTTGGTTTAAATTCTAATGTTTATAATAAACAACATATTGTTTATTCCAAGGTTTCAAAAATTGAATTTTACAGTAATATTTATAAAACATTAAATCACTCTTTATTAAAAAAGACTACTAGAACTTCTAGGGGTTCTTCTAGGTCGTTTTCCCAACTTCTGGACATTTCATCTATTTTACAAAATCACAAATCCTTAGAAAGTATGTTTCTTCAGTCTTATAATTGGAAAGATATACGTAATTTTATATTTGGAATAAAAAAGAAGTATCTTCTTAAATATTTTAAGGTATTCCATTCTCATTCTTTTGATTCACACATCAGTGATGTATTTTTTTATATTTTACACTATAGGGCTGAGTGTTTTAATAATAAACTTGACTTAAAATCTGGTCAAAAAATAAATAACTCTCTCTTGGTGATAAATTTTTCGCATCCTGTTTTTAATAAACTTCCTATTCACAATATACATAATGATCCATCCAATCCTTTTCCTATCAAAAACTTCATCATTCAAAAAACTTTTAAGTACAATATTACTTTAGGAAGAAAAATATTTATCTACAATAAATTTGCTAAATTTCTTACTTCTAATGATCAGCCTCCATGCTATTGTTCTGATTCCAAATATAAATCTTTTTTCAATACCTCTCATGGTCATATTATTACTGGCGATATCAATTTTGTGGAAAATCTTACTCTAAGATCTTTGATGAAGTATGGTACAAAATTTCGTATGCATTCAAAATTCAAATTTATTGATATCATTACTCAATTTAACTTGGACTTGGATCTCTTTACATACAAAATTGCTATTGATTATAATAAACCAGTGGAATTTTTTAATGAGAGGAAATTTAAGTTACTTGAGAAATTTAAACTTGATTTAGTTTATAATATGCACCATCCTTCTAATATCAAGTACTATAATTTCAAAGAAATTAATTCAGCAATTCTAGACTTACAGTCTAAATTTATTATTACTTATGTTGACAAGGCGGCTAATAACTATGCAATTATTTGCAAAAAGTATTATAAACAACTTCTTTTTGATACTATGGATTCTAGTAATATTTTTGTGAAGATTAATGACAGTATAGAAATTAAAAATAAGCATATATTTAATTATTACAAGCTGATAAAAACTAAAAATAATAACTATAATTATCCTTATTTAGTTGTAATTCCAAAATTTCATAAAGATCCCATAAAATTTCGTACTGATACTGTTGCTTGTAATGCCTATACTTCTAATGCTAATCTTATGTTATTAAATATCCTTAAAAAATTACATAGTTATATTGTTTCTAACAAAAGTAATTTTTTTCTAAAAAATAGTTTTCAACTCAAAAATAAAATTAAAAATCTTACTGATATTACAGGTATAAAAACTTCTGATTTCAATGATCTTTTTAATAATATTGTTATTAAAGATATGTTTGATATTACAAATAAACGTTTTGTAGAAAATTTGCAATATTTAAATCTAAATGTTAACATAACTCCTTCAGCCTTTAAAACGCTGACTAGGTTCATCCTTTACCATAACTACATTTTATTCAAGAATTATTTATATAAACAACGTTTAGGTTTGCCACAAGGTGGCATTGCTTCTAGTATATTAGCTGACCTCTACTTATATTATTATGAGCGTAACATTGAGTGTACTAACTTTAAATTACTAAGATACATAGATGATATAATTGTATTATACTTCGATAAACATCATACCACTCTAGACCTACCTGTTAATTATCCTGAAAATCTGTATCTAAGTAGCACTGATTTGAATATAGTGTCATTAGTTTCTTATATCTAAAAATTATTCTTAATTGCCATGGCCAATTAGAATTTGACTTATATGATAAAAAGAAAGATTTCCCCTTTAAGCTAAATTTTTTTACTAACTTTAAAACCTGTTTACATAAATCTGTATTTGTCAATATTCTTCTTAATTTTAATCTACGGATCAAATATTTAGTGTCTGATAAACATCAACAAGTACAATTTCGATTCTTTAAAAATTTAGCATTAATTAATGGCTATCCCAAACACTTAATTCAAAAATTCTTTTAACTATTTAATCATTTATCTCTCTCTCTCTCTCTCTCTCTCTCTATATATATATATATATATATATATATATATATATATATATATGTGTATGTATATTTTTTTTCCTTATAATTTTTATTCATTTTAAATTTAGGTCTAAAATTTAGGTATTATTTTATGGATAGCATGTATATACATTAACTTTCAAACTTTGTAGCAATTTACAATCGTAAATAGCAACACTTTTCAATCATATACATTGATTACTTTAATCCTACGAAATAAAAAGTTTTGGTCATCTTTTAATGTGTTCCATGCTTCCTGGCTATTTAGTACAGACATTATATATATGTTATTTCTCTTTTTCTTTTATTATTTATTCATTTTATTATATTTATACATTATTTATACATTATTTTCATCTCTTTACTCTAGATGGCAGAACTATTCACGTTACAATAATTATGAATAATAATCTGATTACTTTTTAGGACTTGTAATCCTTCTCTGAATACTATTGTGAATCCTTTTTCTTACTCCATGGTTACTCCAATTTTGAACTAATTAACTGTGTGGTTAACTGATATCTGATTGTTAAATTATTACATGTGCATCGGTTTTTGCGTCAGTTGAATTTACAAATTTCAAAGTAATCTTTATTTTTGTCTACATTTTTAATGGTTTTTATTTTAATTTTTAATGGTTTTTATTTTAATTTTCAATTTAAATGGTCTTGGATCGTCAAATTTAGGTAATGGTTTTATTATTATCTTAGTAGTTTCTGAATCACTGTGTGAGTTTCTTTACATGTGTATTGTTTGAGCTGGGTCCATTTAAAATTTATTTTATTAAGTATTTTTGTATTATGGTATTTTTATTTTAATCTTATATGGTTTTGGATTTTCATTTTAGGTAATAGTTTTATTTTATCTTTATTTATATGGATTTTCTATGGTTGTTTCGGGCCTGTGAACAAAGAAAATCTTACCTTTAGCTTTCTTTGTGACAGAAAAACATCCATTTTTTAGCATATTTGCATTCTACCAGGCCCTTGAAAACGTTAGAATGCAAATAATGCTTTTTTCTCATTCCTATTTCCAATATTCATTTCAATTTCTCTTTAATTCTTTTTAAATTTGATATGGGTAGTCTTCGCTTATGATCCAAATAAATTTTTTAATACTGAAGTTAATTCATCTTTAAATTTCAAAAAAAAATTTTTTGCACTGATATTATTTTATTAATGTTTTACTATATTTATTTCATTTCAAAGGTAATGCTGCATATAGCGCTTTATTTGGAAATGAAGCTTTTTATTAATATTTTACTATTTTATTTCACTATGTGTATGCACAATTTTTGCTATTATTTAAGCAGTTTTTATTTTCAAAAAATTTTAAAATACATAATTTCATAGCTGCTATCTGCGCATTTTATGTTGTATTATTATTATTATTATTATTATTATTATTTATCACAGTATTTTTCACAGTATTTCAGTTCATATTCAGTGTATTACAATTCTCTTTCAGTGTTTTGCAACTTAATGATCATTTTGAACTACTTTTATCACATATTTAGCAAGTTTATATGTTGCATATTCATTTTCCTTTTGAATCTTTGATCTAATAGTTTTACTAGTAATATTGTTTGTTTTACTACATTATTATTTGTTTGTCTTTCATTTTTTGGGGTCTAATTAAAATACTTATTTTTGTATATATTTTTGCATATATCATTGATGAATTTTCATCATGGCTATGACTACTTATTGTAAATATTACAACATTTTTCAAACTTTTCTA
This sequence comes from Salticus scenicus, assembly GCA_963930645.1. NCBI lineage: Eukaryota > Metazoa > Arthropoda > Arachnida > Araneae > Salticidae > Salticus > Salticus scenicus. The sequence goes on from OZ005661.1 coordinate 97,053,546, forward strand.
CACAAGGTTGATTCTGTATTTATACTAAATTGTGCTCCATTAATTTTAATCAAGACTTTCAAAAGAATTATTTATTTTAATCAAGAATTTTAAAAGATTTATTTATTTATAGGAATAAATATTTATCTATTTTTCTATTTTTAAAAATTTATCATGCATTAGTTATAAACTTATGCAAGCTTAGTTAAATTCTTAATACATTTTTTAATTATTGTCTCAACGTGTTATATTTCTAATATTTATCTTCTTTTGTCATTACACATGGTTGTTCTTAGTAAATTCATAGCGCCTGGCAAAAAAGGCAAATTTTATGGTTTGTCTTGTGCTCGATACAGAGTAATGTATAGGGATTAATCTGGATCGTCATCCTGCTACCTATATCATCCTCCACTTCGCAATTTATATTTCAAAAAATGTAATTCTACAAGGTGTCTTACTTGCCCTCTTGCTGATGCATCTCATTTTAGAGATAGCTCTTCTCATGTTACATTTTGTATGGCTTTTATTATTATTTACTCTATCAAGTGCAATTTATGCAATATGATATATATTGGACAAACTAGTAATCCATTACACAAGCGGATTAACTTACATCGAGCTGATATTAAAAAATCACGTTGATTTACTACAAATTTTGAATATATGCACTTCCATCAACATGACTTTAATAATATTACTCTGAAAATTCTTAATTTTAAGAAGAATTTGAATGAATGTCTCTTACTTGAATCACAATATATTAAACTACTGAATACAATTTATCCTTTTGGTTTAAATTCTAATGGAATAAACAACATATTGTTTATTCCAAGGTTTCAAAAATTAAATTTTGCAGTAATATTTATAAAACATTAAATCACTCTTTATTAAAAAAGACTACTAGAACTTCTAGGGGTTCTTCTAGGTCGTCTACCCAACTTCTGGACATTTCATTTATTTCACAAAATCTCAAATCCTTAGAAAGTATTTTTCTTCAGTCTTATAATTGGAAAGATATACGTAATTTTATATTTGGAATAAAAAAGAAGTTTCTTCTTAAATATTTTAAAGTATTCCATTCTCATTCTTTTGATTCACACTTCAGTGATGCATTTTTTGATATTTTACACTATAGGGCTGAGTGTTTTAATATTAAACTTGACTTAAAATTTGGTCAAAAAATAAATAACTCTCTCTTGGTGATAAATTTTTCTCATCCTGTTTTTAATAAACTTCATATTCACAATATACTTAATGATCCATCCCATCCTTTTCCTATCAAAAACTTCACCATTCAAAAAACTTTTAAGTACAATATTACTTTAGGAAGAAAAATATTTATCTACAATAAATTTGCTAAATTTCTTACTTCTAATGATCAGCCTCCATGCTATTGTTCTGATTCCAAATATAAATTTTTTTTCAATACATCTCATGGTCATATTATTACTGGCGATATCAATTTTGTGGAAAATCTTACTCTAAGATCTTTGATGAAGTATGGTACAAAATTTCGTATGCCTTCAAAATTCAAATTTATTGATATCAGTACTCAATTTAATTTGGACTTGGATCTCTTTATATACAAAATTGCTATTCATTATAATAAACCAGTGGAATTTTTTAATGAGTGGAAATTTAAGTTACTTGAGAAATTTAAACTTGATTTAGTTTATAATATGCACCATCTTTCTAATATCAAGTACTATAATTTCAAAGAAATTAATTCAGCAATTCTAGACTTACAGTCTAAATTTAGTATTACTTATGTTGACCAGGCGGCTAATAACTATGCAATTATTTGCAAAAAGTATTATAAACAACTTCTTTTTGATACTATGGATTCTAGTAATATTTTTGTGAAGATTAATGACAGTAAAGAAATTAAAAATAGGCATATATTTAATTATTACAAGCTGATAAAAACTAAAAATAAAAACTATAATTATCCTTATTAAGTTGTAATTCCTTATGTAGTTCTAATGCTAATCTTATGTTATTAAATATCCTTTAAAAATTACATAGTTATATTGTTTCTAACAAAAGTAATTTTTTTCTAAAAAATAGTTTTCAACTCAAAAATAAAATTAAAAATCTTACTGATATTACAGGTATAAAAAGTTTTGATTTCAATGATCTTTTTAATAATATTGTTATTAAAGATATGTTTGATATTATAAATAAACTTTTTGTAGAAAATTTGCAGTATTTAAATCTAAATGTTAACATAACTCCTTCAGCCTTTAAAAATCTGACTAGGTTCATCCTTTACCATAACTACATTTTATTCAATAATTATTTATATAGACAACGTTTAGGTTTGCCACAAAGTGGCATTGCTTCTAGTATATTAGCTGACCTCTACTTATATTATTATGAGAGTAACATTGAGTGTACTAACTTAAAATTACTAAGATACATAGATGATATAATTATATTATACTTCGATAAACATCATACCACTCTAGACCTACCTGTTAATTATCCTGAAAATCTGTCTCTAAGTAGCACTGATTTGGAATCTAGTGTCATTAGTTTCTTAGATCTAAAAATTATTCTTAATAGTCATGGCCAATTAGAATTTGACTTATATGATAAAAAGAAAGATTTCCCCTTTAAGGTAAATTTTTTTACTAACTTTAAAACCTGTTTACATAAATCTGTATTTGTCAATATTCTTCTTAATTTTAATCTACGGATCAAATATTTAGTGTCTGATAAACATCAACAAGTACAATTTCGATTCTTTAAAAATTTAGCATTAATTAATGGCTATCCCAAACACTTAATTCAAAAATTCTTTTAATTATTTAATCATTTATCTCTCTCTCTCTCTCTCTATAAATATATATTTATATATATATGTATATTTTTTTTCCTTATAATTTTTATTCATTTTAAATTTAGGTCTAAAATTTAGGTATTATTTTATGGTTAGCATGTATATACATTAACTTTCAAACTTTGTAGCAATTTACAATCGTAAATAGCAACACTTTTCAATCATATACATTGATTACTTTAATCCTACGAAATAAAAAGTTTTGGTCATCTTTTAATGTGTTCCATGCTTCCTGGCTATTTAGTACAGACATTATATATATGTTATTTCTCTTTTTCTTTTATTATTTATTCATTTTATTATATTTATACATTATTTATACATTATTTTCATCTCTTTACTCTAGATGGCAGAACTATTCACGTTACAATAATTATGAATAATAATCTGATTACTTTTTAGGACTTGTAATCCTTCTCTGAATACTATTGTGAATCCTTTTCTTACTCCATGGTCACTGCAATTTATACTATTGTGAATCCTTTTTCTTACTCCATGGTTACTCCAATTTTGAACTAATTAACTGTGTGGTTAACTGATATCTGATTGTTAAATTATTACATGTGCATCGGTTTTTGCGTCAGTTAAATTTACAAATTTCAAAGTAATCTTTATTTTTGTCTACATTTTTAATGGTTTTTATTTTAATTTTTAATGGTTTTTATTTTAATTTTCAATTTAAATGGTCTTGGATCGTCAAGTTTAGGTAATGGTTTTATTATTATCTTAGTTGTTTCTGAATCACTGTGTGAGTTTCTTTACATGTGTATTGTTTGAGCTGGGTCCATTTAAAATTTATTTTATTAAGTATTTTTGTATTATGGTATTTTTATTTTAATCTTATATGGTTTTGGATTTTCATTTTAGGTAATAGTTTTATTTTGATCTTTATTTATATGGATTTTCTATGGGTGTTTCGGGCCTGTGAACAAAGAAAATCTTAGCTTTAGCTTTCTTTGTGACAGAAAAACATCCATTTTTTAGCATATTTGCATTCTACCAGGCCCTTGAAAACGTTAGAATGCAAATAATGCTTTTTTCTCATTCCTATTTCCAATATTCATTTCAATTTCTCTTTAATTCTTTTTAAATTTGATATGGGTAGTCTTCGCTTATGATCCAAATAAATGTTTTAATACTGAAGTTAATTCATCTTTAAATTTCAAAAAAAAAATTTTGCACTGATATTATTTTATTAATGTATTACTATATTTATTTCATTTCAAAGGTAATGCTGCATATAGTTTAAATTCTATTGTTTATAATAAACAACATATTGTTTATTCCAAGGTTTCAAAAATTGAATTTTACAGTAATATTTATAAAACATTAAATCACTCTTTATTAAAGAAGACTACTATAACTTCTAGGGGTTCTTCTAGGTCGTCTTCCCAACTTCTGGACATTTCATCTATTTTACAAAATCTCAAATCCTTAGAAAGTATTTTTCTTTAGTCTTATAATTGGAAAGATATACGTAATTTTATATTTGGAATAAAAAAGAAGTTTCTTCTTAAATATTTTAAAGTATTCCATTCTCATTCTTTTGATTCACAAATCAGTGATGTACTTTTTGATATTTTACACTATAGGGCTGAGTGTTTTAGTATTAAACTTGACTTAAAATCTGGTCAAAAAATAAATAACTCTCTCTTGGTGATAAATTTTTCTCATCCTGTTTTTAATAAACTTCTTTTTCACAATATACTTAATGATCCATCCAATCCTTTTCCCATCAAAAACTTCATCATTCAAAAAACTTTTAAGTTCAATATTACTTTAGGAAGAAAAATATTTATCTACAATAAATTTGCTAAATTTCTTACTTCTAATGATCAGCCTCCATGCTATTCTTCTGATTCCAAATTTAAATCTTTTTTCAATACATCTCATGGTCATATTATTACTGGCGATATCAATATTGTGGAAAATCTTACTCTAAGATCTTTGATGAAGTATGGTACAAAATTTCGTATGCATTCAAAATTCAAATTTATTGATATCATTACTCAATTTAATTTGGACTTGGATCTCTTTATATACAAAATTGCTATTCATTATATTAAACCAGTGGAATTTTTTAATGCGTGGAAATTTAAGTTACTTGAGAAATTTAAACTTGATTTAGTTTATAATATGCACCATCTTTCTAATATCAAGTCCTATAATTTCAAAGAAATTAATTCAGCAATTCTAGACTTACAGTCTAAATTTATTATTACTTATGTTGACAAGGCGGCTAATAACTATGCAATTATTTGCAAAAAGTATTATAAACAACTTCTTTTTGATACTATGGATTCTAGTAATATTTTTGTGAAGATTAATGACAGTATAGAAATTAAAAATAGGCATATATTTAATTATTACAAGCTGATAAAAACTAAAAATAATAACTATAATTATCCTTATTTAGTTGTAATTCCAAAATTTCATAAAGATCCCATAAAATTTCGTACTGTTACTGTTGCTTGTAATGCCTATACTTCTAATGCTAATCTTATGTTATTAAATATCCTTAAAAAATTACATAGTTATATTGTTTCTAACAAAAGTAATTTTTTTCTAAAAAATAGTTTTCAACTCAAAAATAAAATTAAAAATCTTACTGATATTACAGGTATAAAACTTCTGATTTCAATGATCTTTTTAATAATATTGTTATTAAAGATATGTTTGATATTATAAATAAACGTTTTGTAGAAAATTTGCAATATTTAAATCTAAATGTTAACATAACTCCTTCAGCCTTTAAAACGCTGACTAGGTTCATCCTTTACCATAACTACAATTTATTCAAGAATTATTTATATAAACAACGTTTAGGTTTGCCACAAGGTGGCATTGCTTCTAGTATATTAGCTGATCTCTACTTATATTATTATGAGCGTAACATTGAGTGTACTAACTTTAAATTACTAAGATACATAGATGATATAATTGTATTATACTTCGATAAACATCATACCACTCTAGACCTACCTGTTAATTATCCTGAAAATCTGTCTCTAAGTAGTACTGATTTGAATATAGTGTCATTAGTTTCTTAGATCTAAAAATTGTTCTTAATTGTCATGGCCAATTAGAATTTGACTTATATGATAAAAAGAAAGATTTCCCCTTTAAGGTAAATTTTTTTACTAACTTTAAAACCTGTTTACACAAATCTGTATTTGTCAATATTCTTCTTAATTTCAATCTACGGATCAAATATTTAGTGTCTGATAAACATCAACAAGTACAATTTCATATTTTAATCACATTAAAAACTGAGACAAATAATATACATTAAAAATATACATTTTAAAATATTAAAAACACAAAAACATAAATTTAAACGTTTCGAGCCTATTACAGGCTCCTCATCAGTAAAAAATATCAAGTGCAAATGATGAGATGAACAACAGACTTTATGTGAGTACAACATATTCATCAGGAACTGCGCATGCCTCATTAAGTGGAGAAAAATGTTGATTTGTGTACCAGCCCTCCAGGAAAATTCTTGAGTGATAATTTAAACAATTAGATACGATTATTTTAGTATTGTTAAAATCAGGTAAATGGTCAGTTTCTATGGCATGTTGTACTATTTTTGAATGTAAATCACGGTTTTTGAAATTTGTTTTATGTTCCTTAATTCGAGTATGAAGAGAACGGCCAGTTTGACCAATATAAACAACAAGGATTATCCCTACAAGATTTACAAGGGATATTATAAACAACACCTGTACGGGAAAAAGGGGGGATAACAGTTTTAAAATTTGAAAGGAAATTACGAATTAGAAATTGAGGTTTATAGGAAACAGATAAATTAACAGTGCGTAAAACTTTGGCAATAGATTCAGAAATATTTTTATAGTAAGGAATAGGGCCGGCTCTAACGCTTTTGCCGCCGTAGGCAAACCTCAAAAGTGCCCCCCCCCCCGTCCCCCAAGCTTTAAAAACTTTTAAATTAAAAAAAGTATATTTATATTAAAAAAAAAAAAAAAAAAATCGTAAAAACGGTTTAATAGAATTAAGCTAAGTAAATAGAACTTATATTTACTACTATTTCTTTCTTTCTTTCTTTCTTTTTTTAAGTTAAAAAAACAAAATCTTTGGAACTATTACTACTACAGACAATATTTTCTAAACAGCAAAGAATAAAGAATACTAGTACAATATACGAAATTTAAACCTTAATAAAATAATCTCTTTCGAACCTTTTTTTCTGCAAATTTCGAATAACTTCTTATATATCTAATCTGTTACTCAATTCATGTTCAATGTCCAACATTGCTAACCCATTGAGTCGATTTTGACTAGACATGGTTTTAAAGTACTTTTTTATCATTTTTAGTTTAGAAAAATATCTTTCTCCGTTAGCAAAAGTTGTGGACAAGGTTAACAAATTTTTAAAGCAATGCTTAAATTCGGCCCTATGTTAAGGAAGGTAATGAATTTAAGGACGTCAACTGGACATTTTTTTTTTTTTTTTTTCAAAAGTGAAGAAAATAAAGTACATTTTACCAGCCAATTTTAAAATATTAAGATCAGAGGAATCATCATCTGTTAAGTCGTTTCCCAGATTTTTAGTGTGGTAGTAATTCATTTTTGCACGTGTGTTTAAGAATGATTATGATTATTCAATAAATTTAATCTCAGCTTCAGAGCATTGATGGCCTGATCGCTGAAAAGAAGAAAAAAAATCTATTTTATATTTCTCTTCTGAATTTTCTATAGATTCGTTTACACTTTCGTAAGAAAAATTTCATTTTTAAGATTGAACATGATGGCGTGATGTAGTCAATTCAAAGTTTTTTTTTTTTCTACTTCTATTACATTAGCTAATTTTTCAGCTTCTAAGATAAAGTTTTCAAAGGATTCAACTGATCTTAATTCTTAAAATAATAATAATAATAATGAGCTATTTAATAAATCAGTGGCTTGGTATAAATCAAAAATCGGATTAATATGATTCAAAATTTTGCCTCAAATGATGATCAAGCATAAAAAACTTTAATTGTTTTATTATACAGTCGGCAGCAAAGTTATTGAAGCACACATCCACATTTTTCATATACAGTGAAACCTCTCAAGTTGGACACCCCTATAAGTTGGACACCCCTCTACGTTGGACGCTTTTTCTCGGAACGGAATGTATCCATTAACATGTCTAACCCCTATAAGTTGGACACCTCTCTAAGTTGGACACTTTTTCTTGGAACCGTAGGTGTCCAACTTAGAGAGGTTTTACTGTATTATATATATATATATATATTAGTTTGATGGCTACTTTTTATCATCAAATTACTTTTTTATAAAAAGTATAAGACTAAGATCATCACTCGACAAATATTTACTTAATAAACCAGTATTATGTGCGCATCTCTTAAGTAGGAATTATTGCTAGTGCTTCAATAATTTTGCTGCCGACTGTAATCAATAAACAACTGCCTCATTTTGAATCATATTATCTATCTCTACATTTTTATAAATGCTTAATAAAGCATCATGAATATTTCTACGTTAAGAAATAAATATATTAGGGAATTTATACAACTTTTCCAACTTCGCAGTCATTCATTAACTACTAAGTTTAATAAATGGCTGCTGCAATGTACGTAAAATGCTCTGGAATATAAAGTTTTAATCCTTGATTGTACTCTGAATTTGTCGCCTCTCATATCTGAGCAATTTTCATAACCTAGACCTCTCATATTTTATAATTTTAACCCATTTTTTCCCCAACTCTTGTAATAAAACTTTAGGAAGATCCTTAGCAGTAGATCTTTCAACAGGAAGAAAACCTTAAAAATGTTCATTGAATTTGCATTGAAATTCTGATTGGCCAATAGAAACATACCTAAATCAAAAATTTATCGCCCCCCCCCCTCTCCAATGAATTTGATGGACATTATTGCATAAATAAAGCATTGTTTTAAATCTGACATTACTGTTGCCAATTCAAACTCAAATTTTGCCGTGTTTTTACGGAAAACTCAAAATGTCCCTATCTTATGGCCGAGGATGTCTTAGGACCTTCTTTCATACTTAGGATATACTCATAATGTCCTGGGGAGAAAGGGTACCTTCAAATAGTTCCTGCATGCTGAAGAACATTGTTAAAAGTCCCTATAGTTGGCAAACTCTTGATTTTTTTAAATTAGAGAGTAAAAAGAGCTTGCTAAATCAGCGAGTGTGCATTTCTCCCTTCGCGTCGCGGCTGCATAAATAATAACTGCACATACTGTACAGAACTTACAAGTTTGTCTATCCTTGTCTGCATTTCAAATTATAGGAATGGGCAGAGAAACCTGTAAATTCTTGTTGTATTTATTTACTTGTTAATTTATTTACTTTTTTTTTCTATTTATTTATTTTCTACATTCAATAATCGAAGTATTTCATTTATTTATTTTTTGTAGTTCAGCTGGTTTTGCCGCCCCTAAATTTTGCCGCCGTAGGCAGTTGCCTACTTTGCCTACCGCCTAGAGCCGGCCCTGGTAAGGAATAGTAACAAACGATTTAGGTGAATTAGATGAATTAGTTTTATGATTATCCTTATTAAAATCATACTCTTTTAATTTTCTTTTAAGCCAGCGAGAGGGATAATTATTACGCTTTAAGTCCGAAAAAATCCTTTTCAATTCCAACTGGAAAAGTTCATTGGTACTGCAATATAATTTTGCGCGGTGAAGTAACGTATGGAAAACAGCAGATTTATGTGAAGAAGGGTTAACTGAATTAAAATTTAAATATTGGCCTGAAAATGTAGGTTTCCTATAAACAGAAGTAACAAATTTAGAATAAGTATCAGAAGATGAACGCTCAATTAGAATATCTAAGAAAGGGAGTTTATTATCTTTTTCTTGTTCTAAGGTAAACTGAATTGAAGGATTAACGGAATTAGCATATTTAAGAATATCAGAAACATAATGATTATCAGTGATTATAAAAACATCGTCCACATATCTACGCCAAAAATATTTTTTTTTTATGTAAATGAGAATTAATTTGATTTTCTATAAACTGCATGACTATTTCTGCAACTCTAACTGAAATGGGGGAGCCCATAGCAGTGCCATTAATTTGTTGGTAATATGAATTTTTAAAACTAAAACAGTTGGAAGTTAAACAAAAAGAAATAAGTTCAATTAAAGTATCAGTATCTAAATAATTGTTGAAAGAAATGTTATCGCAAGATTTTCGAATAATATCACAAGCATAAGGGATAGGGATAGATGTGAACAGAGAAACAACATCAAGTGAAATCATTAAACTATCAGAGGGAACATTACTTTGTTTTAAATCATCAAGAAAGCTATAAGCAGAAAGTATACTAAACTGGGAATTCAATGTAAAAGGTTTAAGATAATCAGACAGAAAACGATATAAATTATACAGTGGGGATTTAGAATAATCTATTATTGGACGAAGAGGAGAATCTGGTTTATGTATCTTTGGTAAGCCATAGAAAATAGGTGCTGAACCGGAATAACATCTCAAAGTTTTAGCTGTAGAAGAGTCAAATAATTCAAGTTTTTCGAATTTACTAATTAAACTGTTCAATTTTCTCTGGATGGCAGGGGTATTATCTTTATTTAGCAGTTTATATGTAGAATTATCATTTAATAAAGTTAAAGCCTTCCCTTCATAATCATGCCTATCCAGAATAACTGTAACACGGCCTTTATCTGCACGAGTAACAACAATTGAAGGATCACTTGACAACTGTTTCAGGATCTTTACTTCGGATGAGTGATGAGGGGGAGTATCATATGAGTTACGCAACAAATTTTTCGAAATTTCAGTTCGTACATGGTGCTTATCTTGCACAGAGAGTCTATTAATATGAGGTTCAATAGCAGCTAAAAGCCTAGGAACATCAACTTTAGGTCCACCAATAGAATAATTCAAACCACGATCAAGAATTGACAATTCATTGTCCGAAAAATTACGAGACAACTTATTCAAGGTCCAAATAGGATTATGATGGGGAGAGATCTTGGCAAGCGATGACTGGACAAATTTCAAAAACCGTGATTTACATTCAAAAATAGTACAACATGCCATACAAACTGACCATTTACCTGGTTTTAACAATACTAAAATAATCGTATCTAATTGTTTAAATTATCACTCAAGAATTTTCCTGGAGGGCTGGTACACAAATCAACATTTTTCTCCACTTAATGAGTTCCTGATGAATATGTTGCACTCACATAAAGTCTGTTGTTCATCTCATCATTTGCACTTGATGTTTTTTTACTGATGAGGAGCCTGTAATAGGCTCGAAACGTTTAAATTTATGTTTTTGTGTTTTTAATATTTTAAAATGTATATTTTTAATGTATATTATCTGTCTCAGTTTTTAATGTGATTAAAATATAATTTTACTACGAGACGTAATGATTTTTAAATATTTTAAAAGTACAATTTAGATTCTTTAAAAATTTAGCATTAATTAATGGCTATCCCAAACACTTAATTCAAAAATTCTTTTAATTATTTCATCATTTATCTCTCTCTCTTTCTCTATAAATATATATATATTTATTTATATATATATATTTTTTTCCTTATAATTTTTATTCCATTTTAAATTTAGGTATTATTTTATGGTTAGCATATATATACATTAACTTTCAAACTTTGTAGCAATTTACAATCGTAAATAGCAGCACTTTTCAATCATATACATTTATTATTTTAATCCTACGAAATAAAAAGTTTTGGTCTTCTTTTAATGTGTTCCATGCTTCCTGGCTATTTAGTACAGACATTATATATATGTTATTTCTCTTTTTCTTTTATTATTTATTCATTTTATTATATTTATACATTATTTATACATTATTTTCATCTCTTTACTCTAGATGGCAGAACTATTCACGTTACAATAATTATGAATAATAATCTGATTACTTTTTAGGACTTGTAATCCTTCTCTGAATACTATTGTGAATCCTTTTCTTACTCCATGGTCACTGCAATTTATACTATTGTGAATCCTTTTTCTTACTCCATGGTTACTCCAATTTTGAACTAATTAACTGTGTGGTTAACAGATATCTGATTGTTAAATTATTACATGTGCATCGGTTTTTGCGTCAGTTAAATTTACAAATTTCAAAGTAATCTTTATTTTTGTCTACATTTTTAATGGTTTTTATTTTAATTTTTAATGGTTTTTATTTTAATTTTCAATTTAAATGGTCTTGGATCGTCAAATTTAGGTTATGGTTTTATTATTATCTTAGTTGTTTCTGAATCACTGTGTGAGTTTCTTTACATGTGTATTGTTTGAGCTGGGTCCATTTAAAATTTATTTTATTAAGTATTTTTGTATTATGGTATTTTTATTTTAATCTTATATGGTTTTGGATTTTCATTTTAGGTAATAGTTTTATTTTGATCTTTATTTATATGGATTTTCTATGGGTGTTTCGGGCCTGTGAACAAAGAAAATCTTACCTTTAGCTTTCTTTGTGACAGAAACACATCCATTTTTTAGCATATTTGCATTCTACCAGGCCCTTGAAAACGTTAGAATGCAAATAATGCTTTTTTCTCATTCCTATTTCCAATATTCATTTCAATTTCTCTTTAATTCTTTTTAAATTTGATATGGGTAGTCTTCGCTTATGATCCAAATAAATTTTTTAATACTGAAGTTAATTCATCTTTAAATTTCAAAAAAAAATTTTTTGCACTGATATTATTTTATTAATGTATTACTATATTTATTTCATTTCAAAGGTAATGCTGCATATAGCGCTTTATTTGGAAATGAAGCTTTTTATTAATATTTTACTATTTTTTTTTCACTATGTGTATGCACAATTTTTGCTATTATTTAAGCAGTTTTTATTTTCAAAAAAATTTAAAATACATAATTTCATAGCTGCTATCTGCGCATTTTATGTTGTATTATTATTATTATTATTATTATTATTATTATTTATCACAGTATTTTTCACAGTATTTCAGTTCTTATTCAGTGTATTACAATTCTCTTTCAGTGTTTTGCAACTTAATGATCATTTTGAACTACTTTTATCACATATTTAGCAAGTTTATATGTTGCATATTCATTTTCCTTTTGAATCTTTGATCTAATAGTTTTACTAGTAATATTGTTTGTTTTACTACATTATTATTTGTTTGTCTTTCATTTTTTGGGGTCTAATTAAAATACTTATTTTTGTATATATTTTTGCATATATCATTGATGAATTTTCATCATGGCTATGACTACTTATTGTAAATATTACAACATTTTTCAAACTTTTCTACACAAGGTTGATTCTGTATTTATACTAAATTGTGCTCCATTAATTTTAATCAAGACTTTCAAAAGAATTATTTATTTTAATCAAGAATTTTAAAAGATTTATTTATTTATACGAGGGTTGCTATTGATATTTCTGGCCTTGGCAACAGTAAGTATTGCTAGGCGACCGCAGACGATTTTAATCGAAAGTTTGATATTTTTAAACGTAAATTCAGCAGACGATTTACCATTATAGCTTTATTTGTGTTGTTGACAGTAAATTGAAAAGTTCTTCTCTTTCAAAAAATGGAATTGAATCGTGAAAATTTTCGTGCGATTATTTTTCATAACCTTCGACGTGGATTGTCATGACAAGAGTGCTTCGATGAACTTAATTCTTTATACAGCGATAAAGCGCCATCCTACAGCACTGTAAAAAATTGGTAAAACGAATTTAATCGTGGTCGATGTTCGATCCAGGACGAATCCCGTGCAGGTCGTCCAAAATCCGTTGTTGTGCGAGAAAAGATCAATGCTGTGCGTGAACTGATAAAGCAAGATTGTCATGTGACATACCGTGAGATTGAGGCGTCTTTGGACATTAGTATGACTAGCATCAATAAAATATTGCATGAACATTTGAGCGTAAAAAAAATTTGTTCGCGTTGGATCCCGCATAATCTGACAAACGCTCAAACAAAGGCTCGTGTCGATTGGTGCAAGGAAATGTTGGAAAAATACGTTCAAGGTACATCAAAGGCTGTGTATAACATCTACACAGGTGACGAATCATGGATTTATGCATATGAGCCGGAAACAAAACAGCAATCAACTGTATGGGTCTTCCAAGGCGAGGCAAAACCAACAAAAGTTGTTCGAGGAAGAAGCACATCGAAACAAATGATTGCCTGTTTCTTCGGCATTAACGGTCATGTGGCAACAGTGGCGTTAGAGCAACGCAGGACGGTCAATTCTGAATGGTACACGACCATTTGTTTGCCAGAAGTCATCGGAGAAATTCGAAAAAAGCAGAAGAACAGGCGAATCATTCTTCATCATGACAATGCGAGCTCTCACACATCGACTCAAACAAATGCATTTCTGACTGAGCGAAAGATCGAACTGATGGGTCATCCGCCGTACAGCCCTGATTTGGCACCCAATGACTTCTTCTTATTCCCACACATCAAAAATAAATTACGTGGACAACGATTTTCGACCCTCGAAGAAGCGGTTGATGCATTCAAAACGCATGTTTTGGAGTTACCTCAATCGGACTGGAAAAAGTGCTTTGAAAATTGGTTCAAACGCATGCAAAAGTGTATTGATCATCATGGAGAATATTTTGAAAAACAATAAAACCAATTTCGATCCTACATATTTGTTTTTTCATTATTAGGCCAGAAATATAAATAGCAACCCTCGTAGGAATAAATATTTATCTATTTTTCTATTTTTAAAAATTTATCATGCATTAGTTATAAACTTATGCAAGCTTAGTTAAATTCTTAATACTTTTTTTAATTATTGTCTCAACGTGTTATATTTCTAATATTTATCTTCTTTTGTCATTACACATGGTTGTTCTTAGTAAATTCATAGCGCCTGGCAAAAAAGGCAAATTTTATGGTTTGTCTTGTGCTCGATACAGAGTAATGTATAGGGATTAATCTGGATCGTCATCCTGCTACCTATATCATCCTCCACTTCGCAATTTATATTTCAAAAAATGTAATTCTACAAGGTGTCTTACTTGCCCTCTTGCTGATGCATCTCATTTTAGAGATAGCTCTTCTCATGTTACATTTTGTAAGGCTTTTAATATTATTTACTCTATCAAGTGCAATTTATGCAATATGATATATATTGGACAAACTAGTAATCCATTACACAAGCGGATTAACTTACATCGAGCTGATATTAAAAAATCACGTTGATTTACTACAAATTTTGAATATATGCACTTCCATCAACATGACTTTAATAATATTACTCTGAAAATTCTTAATTTTAAGAAGAATTTGAATGAATGTCTCTTACTTGAATCACAATATATTAAACTACTGAATACAATTTATCCTTTTGGTTTAAATTCTAATGGAATAAACAACATATTGTTTATTCCAAGGTTTCAAAAATTAAATTTTGCAGTAATATTTATAAAACATTAAATCACTCTTTATTAAAAAAGACTACTAGAACTTCTAGGGGTTCTTCTAGGTCAACTACCCAACTTCTGGACATTTCATTTATTTTACAAAATCTCAAATCCTTAGAAAGTATTTTTCTTCAGTCTTATAATTGGAAAGATATACGTAATTTTATATTTGGAATAAAAAAGAAGTTTCTTCTTAAATATTTTAAAGTATTCCATTCTCATTCTTTTGATTCACACTTCAGTGATGTATTTTTTGATATTTTACACTATAGGGCTGAGTGTTTTAATATTAAACTTGACTTAAAATTTGGTCAAAAAATAAATAACTCTCTCTTGGTGATAAATTTTTCTCATCCTGTTTTTAATAAACTTCATATTCACAATATACTTAATGATCCATCCCATCCTTTTCCTATCAAAAACTTCATCATTCAAAAAACTTTTAAGTACAATATTACTTTAGGAAGAAAAATATTTATCTACAATAAATTTGCTAAATTTCTTACTTCTAATGATCAGCCTCCATGCTATTGTTCTGATTCCAAATATAAATTTTTTTTCAATACATCTCATGGTCATATTATTACTGGCGATATCAATTTTGTGGAAAATCTTACTCTAAGATCTTTGATGAAGTATGGTACAAAATTTCGTATGCCTTCAAAATTCAAATTTATTGATATCAGTACTCAATTTAATTTGGACTTGGATCTCTTTATATACAAAATTGCTATTCATTATAATAAACCAGTGGAATTTTTTAATGAGTGGAAATTTAAGTTACTTGAGAAATTTAAACTTGATTTAGTTTATAATATGCACCATCTTTCTAATATCAAGTACTATAATTTCAAAGAAATTAATTCAGCAATTCTAGACTTACAGTCTAAATTTAGTATTACTTATGTTGACCAGGCGGCTAATAACTATGCAATTATTTGCAAAAAGTATTATAAACAACTTCTTTTTCATACTATGGATTCTAGTAATATTTTTGTGAAGATTAATGACAGTAAAGAAATTAAAAATAGGTATATATTTAATTATTACAAGCTGATAAAAACTAAAAATAAAAACTATAATTATCCTTATTAAGTTGTAATTCCTTATTTAGTTCTAATGCTAATCTTATGTTATTAAATATCCTTTAAAAATTACATAGTTATATTGTTTCTAACAAAAGTAATTTTTTTCTAAAAAATAGTTTTCAACTCAAAAATAAAATTAAAAATCTTACTGATATTACAGGTATAAAAAGTTTTGATTTCAATGATCTTTTTAATAATATTGTTATTAAAGATATGTTTGATATTATAAATAAACTTTTTGTAGAAAATTTGCAGTATTTAAATCTAAATGTTAGCATAACTCCTTCAGCCTTTAAAAATCTGACTAGGTTCATCCTTTACCATAACTACATTTTATTCAATAATTATTTATATAGACAACGTTTAGGTTTGCCACAAAGTGGCATTGCTTCTAGTATATTAGCTGACCTCTACTTATATTATTATGAGAGTAACATTGAGTGTACTAACTTAAAATTACTAAGATACATAGATGATATAATTATATTATACTTCGATAAACATCATACCACTCTAGACCTACCTGTTAATTATCCTGAAAATCTGTCTCTAAGTAGCACTGATTTGGAATCTAGTGTCATTAGTTTCTTAGATCTAAAAATTATTCTTAATAGTCATGGCCAATTAGAATTTGACTTATATGATAAAAAGAAAGATTTCCCCTTTAAGGTAAATTTTTTTACTAACTTTAAAACCTGTTTACATAAATCTGTATTTGTCAATATTCTTCTTAATTTTAATCTACGGATCAAATATTTAGTGTCTGATAAACATCAACAAGTACAATTTCGATTCTTTAAAAATTTAGCATTAATTAATGGCTATCCCAAACACTTAATTCAAAAATTCTTTTAATTATTTAATCATTTATCTCTCTCTCTCTCTCTATAAATATATATTTATATATATATATATATATATATATGTATATTTTTTTCCCTTATAATTTTTATTCATTTTAAATTTAGGTCTAAAATTTAGGTATTATTTTATGGTTAGCATGTATATACATTAACTTTCAAACTTTGTAGCAATTTACAATCGTAAATAGCAACACTTTTCAATCATATACATTGATTACTTTAATCCTACGAAATAAAAAGTTTTGGTCATCTTTTAATGTGTTCCATGCTTCCTGGCTATTTAGTCCAGACATTATATATATATGCTATTTCTCCTTTTTTTTTAATTATTTATTCATTTTATTATATTTATACATTATTTATACATTATTTTCATCTCTGTACACTAGATGGCAGCAATATTCACGTTATAATAATTATGAATAATAACCTTATTACTTTTTAGGACTTGTAATCCTTCTCTGAATACTATTGTGAATCCTTTTTTTAGTCACTGCAATTTATACTATTGTGAATTCTTTTTCTTACTCCATGGTTACTCCAATTTTGAACTACTTAACTGTGTTTAACTGATATCTGATTGTTAAATTATTACATGTGCATCGGTTTAGCTTTCTTTGTGACAGAAAAACATCCATTTTTTAGCATATTTGCATTCTACCAGGCCCTTGAAAATGTTAGAATGCAAATAATGCTTTTTTCTCATTCCTATTTCCAATATTCATTTCAATTTCTCTTTAATTCTTTTTTAATTTGATATGGGTAGTCTTCGCTTATGATCCAAGTAATTGTTTTAATACTGAAGTTAATTCATCTTTAAATTTCAAAAAAAAAAAAAAATTGCACTGATATTATTTTATTAATGTATTACTATATATATATATATATATTTACACATTTTGAGGTTCTCTGAATAAGTCATGTTTTTAACATTTAATCGTTCTCCATGTTTTTTACCAGAGTGACTTAAAAACAAATAATTTTGAGCAATTGAAATGTTGTATTTTGAAGTTAATGTAAGTTTGTTACATGAAAAATATTATCAAAATTGTTAAATTTCAAGGAATGGTGCGGGGTGAAAGTTGTCAGAATAATTTGGAATGACCTTTTTAATTTAATAACAGCTTTTGAATTCTCTTTAAATGTAAGTGCAATATTTGAACGGGGGATTGAGGAGGGCGGCAGTCCCCCTCATACAGAATTACTTGTCAAATGAAACTTGTCGGAAGCCTATTTTAAATAATTTTTAACGAAGATTTATATAACAGTACTCGTTATCTTATCTCTTAATGCCCAAGTTGTCATTATGGTATTGAATTTCAGAGTAAAAGAAAGTCGTGTGGCTGACACACCAGATTATTTTAATTGTGCTGATGGTTATTACTTTTTTTTATCTGATATCAGAATACAGAGACTAAAATTCAGGGTGGGATTCCAGTCCAAAAATCCCTTTCTCGAAAAACTCCCACCCAAGAGAAATCCATTGCTCCCTTTTGAAAGCGATACGAAAATTAAAACACGAGACGACTGTGGTAAGTAACCTTCTTATAGTTCACGGCGAACCTACTAGAAGAGCGAGATAGTTGGCACTTGAGTGGCGCGGCGCTTGGCACGGCCAGCAGGGAATTTTGAAACTTCAAAGAAAAAGTCGAAAATTTGGCATCTTCATCTACACACACCACTCCTGTAAAATCGAGAAAATAGCCATCTTTGGTCATAAAATTTTGCGAATTAATTTTTTTCTAAAATCTTAGTGAAAGTTAAAAAGATCAAAGGATTATTTAAAAATATATTGAAAAATATATCAAAATCTATACAAATCGTGCAATGGTGACCTATAACGCACTTATAATTTTTTAGCGCAATAGAATTAGACGATTAAATGTTGTCACATTTTAAATGATTTGAATCTGCAATCCATAATTATAAAGATTTTTTTTTTTGTGTGTGTGTGTGTTTTTATTTAAGAACTACAAGCTCTTCACTCAAAAAACTGATATATGCAATATTGCTTTGCAGAAGTATAATCATTATGAAAAATTATACGCTGATTATTTACTATATAATTTTTTTACAGGAACTCGTGATATAATTTACGTATATTACTTTTTATGGATACTAAATTACTTAAAGTACATTAAAGTATATTTAAAATATGAAATTGACTCTCTCTCTCTCTCTCTATATATATATATATATATATATATATACTAGCAGGCTTTGCCCGCTTCGCTGGACATTAAATTAAATGAGTTGTCATTAATCTTTATTAATAACATAAGTTCTCGCTGTGATTGGTAGAGGTTTTCTCGCTCGCAACGTGAAGAGTCTGGGTCCCCACTGTCTTTGGCACAACTTACCCACTTCTTACTTCCCCTTCCTCAGAAGGTGAGTTCGAAGTTTTGTAAAATCCCACTAATGTACATAATGCGTACACTTAATCAATATCCACACACAAAAATTCGCCATTCTAAGATAATTCAAAGCGAATTCAAACGGAAAACGTGTTTTTACACATGCTTATTGCCCTCCGACTCCGAGAAGGTGGTGGTGGTGGTGGGGGGGGGGGATTTCGAATTTCGTAAAATCCCGTTACAATAAGTGCCGGTTGCATACAAACAATTTTTACACAAAATTTCGTGACCACAGAAGTCTTTAATAGAAAATATTATAAAAAAAAAAAAAGTAAGTAAAGAAAATATATAGACACGACATTATTTCATTATTTAAAACATGGAAATCTGGCATTGACAGATTTTAATTTAGTGCCAGAGGCCTACTGCTAAACTTGTTAATATCGACAAATTCTTCTTTAGTTAATTCGTGACGATCTAAATTCCATGATAAAGTTTTCATTAAATCAAACCAATGTGTTTCAGCTGCAGATACTGTAACAAATAACGTTGGAAGTCCAAACTGTCTTATAGCCGCAAAACAACGTTTTTTCTCTTTTTCCCAATGAGGGGGAGGTGTGCCTTGGGGGGGACTCATGTCAAAGGTGTGCCTTGGGGGGACTCATGTCAAAGTTGTATCTTGGGGGGGGACTCATGTCAAAGTTGGGCCTTGGGGGGACTCATGTCAAAGTTGGGCCTGGGGGGGGACTCATGTCAAAGTTGGGCATTGGGGGGACTCATGTCAAAGTTGTACCTTGGGGGGACTCATGTCAAAGTTGTACCTTGGGGGGACTCATGTCAAATTTGGGCCTGGGGGGGACTCATGTCAAAGTTGTGCCTTGGGGGGACTTCATTCAATAAATCCGCATTCAATAAACCGACTGAAATAGGCCCTTAGCACTATTAAGAGTGACGTATAAAAATTCGACAACGCTGTACCGACTGAAATAGGGGTACCTTGGGGGGGACTCATGTCAAAGTTGGGCCTTGGGGGGACTTCATTCAATAAATCCCCATTCAATAAACCGACTGAAATAGGCCCTTAGCACTAATTAAGAGTGACCTATAAAAATTCGACAACGCTGTACCGACTGAAATAGGATTACATTGGGGGGGGGGACTCATGTCAAAGTTGTGCCTTGGGGGGACTTTATTCAATAAATCCCCATTCAATAAACCGACTGAAATAGGTCCTTAGCACTATTAAGAGTGACCTATAAAAATTCGACAACGCTGTACCGACTGAAATAGGGGTACCTTGGGGGGGACTCATGTCAAAGTTGTGCCTGGGGGGGACTCATGTCAAAGTTGTGCCTTGGAGGGACTTCATTCAATAAATCCCCATTCAATAAACCGACTGAAATAGGCCCTTAGCACAAATTAAGAGTGACCTATAAAAATTCGACAACGCTGTACCGACTGAAATAGGGTTACCTTGGGGGGGGGACTCATGTCAAAGTTGTGCCTTGGGGGGACTTTATTCAATAAATCCCCATTCAATAAACCGACTGAAATAGGTCCTTAGCACTATTAAGAGTGACCTATAAAAATTCGACAACGCTGTACCGACTGAAATAGGGGTACCTTGGGGGGGACTCATGTCAAAGTTGTGCCTTGGGGGGACTTCATTCAATAAACCCCCATTCAATAAACCGACTGAAATAGGCCCTTAGCACTAATTAAGAGTGACCTATAAAAATTCGACAACGCTGTACCGACTGAAATAGGGATACCTTGGGGGGGACTCATGTCAAAGTTGTGCCTTGGGGGGACTTCATTCAATAAATCACCATTCAATAAACCGACTGAAATAGGCCCTTAGCACTAATTAAGAGTGACCTATAAAAATTCGACAACGCTGTACCGACTGAAATAGGGATACCTTGGGGGGGGACGCATGTCAAAGTTGTGCCTTGGGGGGACTTCATTCAATAAATCACCATTCAATAAACCGACTGAAATAGGCCCTTAGCACTAATTAAGAGTGACATATAAAAATTCGACAACGCTGTACCGACTGAAATAGGGGTACCTTGGGGGGGGGACTCATGTCAAAGTTGGGCCTGGGTGGGGACTTCATTCAATAAATCCTTATTTAATAAACCGACTGAAATAGGCCTCTAGCACTAATTAAGAGTGACCTATAAAAATTCGACAACTGTACCGACTGAAATAGGCCTCTAGCACTAATAAATACAAAAAGCACAGCTTTAGTATGGGAACCCTTTGGTGACTTTAAATATTTTAAGCCATTTGTGCGATGAACTGAATTGGCTATCTCAATTGTGCAATTAAAGATCTTGGCGAGAAACGTCAGAACTACTTCGGAGCCAAATTTCAAATTTTGCCAAAGGGATCCAATACTAAAGCTGTTCCGTACCGAATCTGGGTTGAAAACGGAAAAAGGGTAAAATAAATTAGAAATATCAGACCTATATATATAAATTTGATACCAAATAAAAGGGGCGATTTTTCTGAATCCAGAGGTGCAAACAGGATTTTGATGCAACAATTAGATTTTTAAAAAATAACTAAAGTATGAAATTTAAGTGGCAACGGAAAAACGGAAAAAGGGGAAAATAAATTAGAAATATCAGGCCCATCGTTACAAATTCAGTACCAAATAAAAGGGGTGATTTTTCTGAATCCTGTGGTGTAAACAGTTTTTCGATACGACAATCAGATTTTTTAAAATTAACTAAAGTATGAAACTCAGATGGCAACACATCATGTCAATCTTTTCATAATTTGTAGTGCGAATCACGCAAATAAAAAAGTCTTAAACTTAAAAATTTATTTTTATATTTTACTAGCAGACCCGGCCACGCGTTGCTGTGACTAAGTTATACGTTGAATTATACGGCTGTAAACTATTTAGTACAGTCAAATTATTATTTACGAACAAAGCCGAAAACGTTGTAGCCGATGTAAAAACCCACAGGGTTGAGATTTGAAACTTAGGTCAAAATTTGGAAGCGATTGATAAAAATTTTCGTAGTGTTGATATTAAGCACAAATTAATTTTATTGTAGGGTCCTATAAATTTTAATGGAGAAGTGATATATATTATTTCTAATGCTACTTTGGATAAAATTGCTAAAATGACTAATATATAAATTAAATTCTATTAAAATTCTATTAAAATAAAAGTATAAAAGAAACAGACGATTTTAAAATCAATTTTTATGGAGGAGTGAAATATAATATATGCTATAATGGATAATTTTACTATAAAATGACCTCATCATTTTAAATATTTTAAAGAGGGCAACAGCTGTAGTTATAAAAAGGAAAACAATAAGGCTAAACCAGAAAAATAAGTAAATTTGATAAATATTTTAAAACTTTAAAATTGGAAATCTTATGAAATATTGGACATTTAAAGTAAATACATGTATCATTTTAAATAGAAAAAGATTTTGGAAAAGTTTAGTGTATTTTAACGAAGTGATGAGAAGTTTTTGAATATGTTAAAATTTTAATAGTAAATTCAAGTTAATAAAGATGGGAAACATTGAGGATTAAGATAAGAATAATTATAAGATAAAAAAAAAAAAAAAAACTTTTTATATACCATGCTTTTAAATTTTAATATACTTATAATATACTAATTAAAAGGAAAATGATAAATATTCTATCATAGTTTGAAGTCAAATTTGTTTTCAAATGTCTAAATAAAATATCTGATGTAAGATACTAATATTTTGCAGCGGAATAGATTTCATTTCTGTCATCCTGGCGGAAAAAAAAAGAATATCGCCAAATTACCTGGCGAAAATATTTAATTCCTTTCAAAAATCATGGTTATTTTAACAACTTATATTAAAAGAGTAATGAATAATATGAAACAATATTTCGTACAATACATATTACATGTCATACATACGTACAATGAATAATACATATTACATTTCGTACAATGCATACATCTGGCATGTATATTTTCGTGTTACGCTTTTGATCGCCAAATAATAATAATAATAACAAAAAAAGCCAAGGGCGACAGAGTTTTGAAATTTAAAATTAAAATTTTGTCAATTTGACAGCAAAATAATTCAATCTAACACCCGCGATAATTAATACATATCTATACCCAAATATAAGGATTAAAATCGGGAAATAAATTTCCTCGATTTTTAATAATTTCTTACAAAAAATCCAGTGGGCAATTAACATAGGAAATCTTTTTCTTGGCTGCACAGACGGTCAGTGAGTCACACTTCGCTTGCGTATAGAACTCATAGATATAGTATAGCATATATAGAATAGAGTGATTATTGGGGAGAAAAAAGTTATTCCTTTTCATTTGGGAAAAGACGACGTTTTTACCAAAATATGGCCGTCTTTCCCCGAGTGAATACACACGGTAATACATACTAATATTTTAGCAAATAAAATTTATGAATAATTTATTTGCTAAAGGGGAATGGAAGACTCCAGATACAGTTTCAAATTCATATTTCTTTCTTTCTTTTCTTTTTTTTCAATACCACTTAATGGCTGTTTCCAAAGCTTTTATTTTTATTTATTTATTTTTTTTTCGGCATCAAAAATCTTTGTACGATAACATGGGGATGAGAGATCTATATATATATTACTATATCTATGATAGAACTACATTAGCACTTTATCAATGTGTATAAAATCTTTAAGTTAATTATGACGTCAATTTTCGTGAGATGCATAATTTAACTTTTTATAATTTTTTAACGTTCACGTTTGATTAAATGTATTTATTTTTATGTCGAAAGAAAATGAACTCGTATATATATATATATTTTTTTTTTTGGCAACAATTAAATTAATGGAACTCACAGATATTTTGGAGCAACTTTAATAAAGGTCTATAATTAACAAATAATTGCAATAAAACAATATTCTGACAATAAATTGAGATAAAAACTATCCTATCTCTCAAGTTGGACCAAACTGCACACAGTGTGCAAAATTTCATTAAAATCGGTTCCTTAGTTTAGGAGTTTACCCCGGACAAACATCGTGACACGTAATTTATATATATATACAGATTTTTCCATTCAAAGCGTTTTAGTGAAAAAATATTTATGGCGCATGCGCAGGCGTTTTTTACCCACAATTTTAACACTATTCATAATTTTGAAAATTTCTATAGATATAATTTCAAGTTGGGTGAAGACCTAAGTTTCTGTCAAGCGCCGTTGAATTCCGTCCAGCCGTTCTCGAGTGATGCCCGGACAAACGTGTTTTAGTCTTTTACCCCCTAGGGGGGAACGGGGGGGACTTTCTGAAAAGTTGATAGATATAATTTTAAGTTGGGTGAAGACCTAAATTCCTGCCAAGCGTCGTTGAATTCCGTCCAGCCGTTCCCGAGTGATGCCCGGACAAAAAAAGTGACATTCGGACACGATGACACACACACAGACACACACACACACACACACACAGGCAAAATTTTCTGAAGTCATTTTCGGCTTTCATGGGGTGTGAAACGTGAAGATATCGCAAAATTTTTAGATTCCGACAAATTTACAGACAAAACTCTGATTTTATTAATATAGATATATAGATATATGTATGTATGTATATATATATATATATATATATACTAGCAGCCTTTGCCCGCTTCGCTGGACTTTAAACTTAAATGTGTTGTCAAAATCCCATATCTTTATTAATAACCTAAGTTCTCGCTGTGATTGGTAAAGGTTTTCTCGCTCGCAAAGTGAGGAGTCTGGATCTCCCTGTCTTCGGCACAACTTACCCACTTCTTACTTCCCCTTCCTCAGCGGGTGAGTTCGAAGTTTTGTAAAATCACACTAATGTACATAATGCGTACACTTAATCAATATCCAGTCTGGGTCCCCACTGTCTTCGGCACAACTTACCTACTACTTACTTCCCCTTCCTCAGCGGGTAAGTTCGAAGTTTTGCAAAATCCCACTAATGTACATAATGCGTACACTTAATCAATATCCAGTCTGGGTCCCCACTGCCTTCGGCACAACTTACCCACTTCTTACTTCCCCTTCCTCAGCGGGAGAGTTCGAAGTTTTGCAAAATCCCATTTATGTACATAATGCGTACACTTAATCAATATCCGCACACCAAACTTCGCCATTCTAAGATAATTCAAAGCTAATTCAAACGGAAAAACATGTTTTTATACATGTTTATTGGGAACGACTTTAGTATAACCCCACAACGATATTTGGCGATTTTTTTGTTGGCGATTATGGCTAAATCATAAATCTAAAAATCACATATGATAAATGATAAAATCATAATCTAAATCATAAATCATAAAACATAAAATCATAAATCCAAAATAAACAACATATTAGGCTGCCATATTAGATCGCAAACAGTCCAGAACGATATCGTTATCCTTCAAAACGGCGCCAAAGAAAAATCGCCAAATTCAGCTGTGGGGTTATACTGAAGTTATACCGTTTATTGCCCTTCGACTCCGAGAAAGGGGGGGGGGGAGATTTCGAATTTCGTGAAATCCAGTTACAATAAGTGCCGGATGCAAACAAACAATTTACGCACCAAATTTCGTGACCACAGAAGTCTTTAATAGAAAATATTATAAATATATAGATACATAACGCACAGCTTTAGTATAGGAAACCGGTTCTTACGTATTATCGCAACCAGGTTGGCGCGATTTGTAAGTTTGAGTAAGAAAGTTATTAGTATTAATTAAGTTATTATTATTATTAGTTATTATTATTATTAGTTATTATTAATATTAAGTTATTATTATTATTATTAGTTATTATTATTATTATTAGTTATTATTATTATTATTATTATTATTATTATTATTATTATTTGTTATTATTATTATTATTAAGTTATTATTATTATTAGTTAAGTTATTAGTATTAGTTAAAGTATTTCACGGCATTCAATCTAACCAGTAAGCGAAATAATTTCTTTACGAAAAACCACGTATAACACGTAGGGTTACCGTAAGTAGGGTCGCCAAATTTGGCGATTTATGCGAATTTTGGCCTCGTTGCGATAATACGTAAGTACCGGGAAACCTTTGGTGACTTTAAATATTTCAAGCCATTTTTGCGATGAACTGAAATTGGCTATCTCAATTGTGCAATTAAAGGTCTTGGCGAGAAACGTCCGAGCAACTTCGGTTCCGAATTTCAAATTTTGCCGAAGGGATCCAATACTAAAGCTGTTCCATACACAAAATAAATAAATAAATAAAATTAAATAATAAAATTAAATTAAACTCTTTTCTGGTATTTACAAAATAAAAATAAAAACTCTTAATAAAATCCAAATTATAATAATTTACAATTAAGGGGAGAACATAAAAAAAACCTCATAAGGTACATAATAACAACAAAAAATTTTGTTTTACTGCAGGAAAGAAAAGTACTGCTTAATTAAATAAAAACATCAAACTAATGCCAAATACCTCTATGAAAATATTTATCCGCGTGCAAATTCCTCATTAAAAAAAAAATCACCAACTTTTGTAGGTATTTTTCTCGCTAATTTTTATTATTATTCACGTGAAATTAAAAATAT
Organism: Salticus scenicus; assembly: GCA_963930645.1. Classification (NCBI taxonomy): domain Eukaryota; kingdom Metazoa; phylum Arthropoda; class Arachnida; order Araneae; family Salticidae; genus Salticus; species Salticus scenicus. Next base: position 97,080,657 of record OZ005661.1, read on the forward strand.
TTCATTTTATTTCTGGAAAATAAAAATATATATAAATGCCTATATATAAATATAAAATCTTTTACCGAATCTGGGTTAAAAACGGAAAAAGGGTAAAATAAATTAGAAATATCAGACCTATATTTATAAATTTGATACCAAATGAAAGGGGCAATTTTTCTGAATCCAGGGGTGCAAACAGTTTTTCGATGCGACAATTAGATTTTTTTAAAAAAACTAAAGTATGAAATTTAAGTGGCAACGGAAAAACGTAAAAAGGGAAAAATTAATTAGAAGTATCAGACCTATCGTTACAAATTCAGTACCAAATGAAAGGGGTGATTTTTCTGAATCCTGGGGTGTAAACAGTTTTTCGATACGAAAATTAGATTTTTTAAAATGAACTAATGTCTTAAACTCAGATGGCAACACATCATGTCAATCTTTTCATAATTTGTAGTGCGAATCACGCAAATAAAAAAGTCTTTAACTTAAAAATTTATTTTTATATTTTATTTTTCCATTCAAAGCGTTTTAGTGAAAAAATATTTATGGCGCATGCGCAGGCGTTTTTTACCCACAATTTTAACACTATTCATAATTTTGAAAATTTCTATAGATATAATTTCAAGTTGGGTGAAGACCTAAGTTTCTGTCAAGCGCCGTTGAATTCCGTCCAGCCGTTCTCGAGTGATGCCCGGACAAACGTGTTTTAGTCTTTTACCCCCTAGGGGGGAACGGGGGGGACTTTCTGAAAAGTTGATAGATATAATTTTAAGTTGGGTGAAGACCTAAATTCCTGCCAAGCGTCGTTGAATTCCGTCCAGCCGTTCCCGAGTGATGCCCGGACAAAAAAAGTGACATTCGGACACGATGACACACACACAGACACACACACACACACACACACACACACACAGGCAAAATTTTCTGAAGTCATTTTCGGCTTTCATGGGGTGTGAAACGTGAAGATATCGCAAAATTTTTAGATTCCGACAAATTTACAGACAAAACTCTGATTTTATTAATATAGATAGTCGAACATCGTTAACGCGAATCTATGAGTCAGTTCATGCTATCAGTAACTAATCTTCATATAACAGAACTAATCTTCATTTTGACGGGGATTGTGAACACAGCCCATGTTAAAAATAATTCACATTAACTTTGTTCGCGTTAACGAGGTTCGACTGTATGTGTATGTATGTATATATATATATATATATATATATATATATATATATAGAGAGAGAGAGAGAGAGAGAGAGAGAGAGAGATGAACAAACAAAATAATGCATTATGATCCAATGTATAAATATACGAAGTTGGAGGGAAATACTCGAACAAATCTTATACTTTTCAATATTGTTCATTTACTGAATTATTGACTGATTCAAATTTGTTTAAATGCTTGGTGAGTACTGAATGAGAATTCAGAAATTCGATTGAAATAATTCAGTACTTTTTTTGTGCAAGGAACTATACTTTTTGTAATTTCTTTTAAATATTTTTGTTCATCACTATTAGTTTTGTTTTCACAACATTTGAATGCTGCCGAAGGTAGCAGTATACCAAATTCCAACAGGGATTTCGGATAACCCAACTACCAATAGCGTCCCAAGCACCTAGGCTTACGCAGCCTGGTAAGTATAAATAAATAAATATATAAATATTTGTTTTACTTTTGGGATCACTATATTGTTTTTCGTATCAACTGCATTTTTTAAATCAGTAATTTGCTACAGCAATAGTTCAATGCTTCCAAAGGTATCAGAGCCCCAGATTCGCTAACCGCCTAGGCGGGCGCAGCTCATATAGTCATTTAATAATTAATAATAACGAAAATGAATTGAACATAGTAATTAGTAAACATAGTTGATAATACATTTATTAATATTACACAATCAACAGATTGGGATGAAAATCATATTTTTTTATTGAAAATTTATTTTTCCAACTGAGTGAAAATAATGCCTGGACCGGGATTTGAATCCCAGATCTTTGACATACAAGGTCAAGGCTCTACCAATTGAGCTATCCAGGCTGGCAACCGGAGGGCTTTACTCACTCAGACAGCCTTTAGGCAGAGCAACTGGTCTATCATGTAGATAGCTCGACAGAGCTAAATATGATTTTTTTCCCCAATCTGTTGATTGTGTGATATTAATAAATGTATTTATTCCTCCCATTGCTTAATGATGTTTTCCATTGCCTGCGGCTTATTCTGTCGAGCTATCTACATGATAGACCAGTTGCTCTGCCTAAAGGTTGTCTGAGTGAGTAATGCCCTCCGGTTGTCAGCCTGGATAGCTCAATTGGTAGAACCTTGACCTTGTAAGTCAAAGATCCGGGGTTCGACTCTCGGTCCAGGCATTATTTTCACTCAGTTGGAAAAATAAATTTTCAATTAAAAAAATATATATATAGTTGATAATGAAGCAATAAGAGGCACTTTACATAAGATGTAATATTGACGCATTATTGAAAAACATACATTGCTATTGAGCTTTCTAAAAACTTTATATCCAATGTAATTGTTCTTAGAAAAGGTATAAAAATAAAATTTATATTGTTATCCTATATTTAAATTTATTTTTTTTCTCTACATTTGAAACTTTTCACTTTACTTTAAAGTATCATTAAACAATAACGTTTCTCAGAAATGTTTCATTGAAGTTTGATCTATAAAAGACGATTTGTTCAAAGTATAACAAAAGGAAATTCGACACAGTAACATCAATATAATCACTTCAGAAAAGAAGTTTTCTAAGTTTGTGATTATTATAAATTTTATTTTCTTGCTATAAAGGAAAGTTTCGTGTTACATTTGTGTACAGTTACTGTTATCTATTAATTTTGGCATTGTATTTAAGTTAAATTTCAAAATCTTACGTACTGTAAGAAAAATTCCGGTCATTCTATTAAATGATTTTTAAGCTCTTTCTTAATTTGTATACATAACAATGTTATCTAATTATTTTGGTGTTTACTGTGTATTAGTAAACCATAAGTTTCAATATCCTGGTATATATTCAAACAAAAGGTTAATTTGTAAGGAGAAAATTTCTATGCCATTACGAACCGATTATTCCTCTATGATTCAGGAAAAATGTATGCAGACCTTGCAAAATTTGTGGTAGCTATCATTTTTTCCTTATTTATCTTTTGGGTGCTGAATATGAATCGAAATCCTTCAGTTTTTTAAATTGTATACAAAAAAGTCTAAAAAAAAAAAAAAAAAAAAAAAAAAAAAAAAAGACTTTAAAAATTTACAGTTTATTTATGTAATAAAAAATATCATCTTCAGCATTTAAAAACAGATCAAATTTTCTACATTTTGCATTGTATAATAATATTTTAATATAAAGTTAAAGGGCGTTCAGGGCCTCATACGTGTTAAACAGTTTAAGAGAAAAAAAAAAAAATATTAAATCTTTAACGCAGTTAATGATGAAATTTTGTTAAGTAAATGTTGTACCCTTTATATAAGGCAAAATACGGTGATAAATTCTGTAAATCTCGTTAATCAATTGTAATGTAAAAACTTAATCAGCAGAAACCTTTTGTAAAGATAAGATAAATTTAACCACTTCATGCTTTAGGTTAATTTAACCATTACATATTACAATGCATTACATGCGTTGTAATATAATTATGATACTGTATTTAACCATTCATATTCATTTCTATGATAATAGTACGCATAATCATGGGAATACAAAAACTTCTTTTAAAGATTAAAAAAAATTTTGCCTTGTTTATATATTCATAATATATACGGTATTTAACCTAATGCAAAAAATTGAGTATGCGTGCGTAATTACTAAAAAGATTTTTTTTTTTTTTAATGATTTATTAGCAAAATAAATTGAGCAAATTTTATGAAATCCAAGCATCAGAAAATTCTAGAAAATTTATGTCAATAAAATTAACCAAAAAATAATTTTTTTTTCTTTTAAAGCAAAACGATAAGGTATACCGAAATGTTTAGTTTATTTCAATTAATAGTAATACTAGCTGGAACCCGTCGAATTCGACGGTGACTTTATTGACCGTAATGTTTCAAAAGTCGTCGCTCTTCGATTGTTCTTATCAGTTTTTTCATTCCGCATATTTAAATTTCACCAAGGTCTTCCAGAAAACGGACAGGAACAATCGAAGAGCGATGCAGACGTGAGTTGACTTGTCACAGAAAGTAAACAAAAAATTTCGCGCCAATTCAGCATACTTTAGCAACTCTACGCTAGATGGTGGTGAAATGACTGAAATCTTTAAAATTTGTTTTTAACTATCTGTATTATACGTAATAAAATTCCTTTTGTTGCACTTTCCACCGCCAGGGGGGCGCAGTATTTTCTGTACGAACATCTCCAACGGTCAGGAAATACCAAGTCCTCACTGTAAAATAAATGGGTCTTAAAGTAAGACATAAAAACAACTGAAACGGCATTTAAGACACGTAAATGTCTTAAAATATACCTTAGACGTTATAGATATTTTAATTTAAGACAGAAATATGTCTGAAATATCAATTCAGGCACAAAAATGTCTGAAACACGTAAATTCGCGAATTTTCAGACAGCAAAACGCGTTTGAATTTTCAGACACTTTAGAAATTCAGACACTTGCATTACTTAGAAATTTTTTCATACGGAAACTACTTTAAGAAAAATGCTTATCCTACTTCTTTCCACATTCAATAAATAAATTATTATTTTATATAATGAGCTTTTAAACTACTTAAATTATGGTAGCTCTATGAAATTATATTTTTATGGAATAATACTCTAGGGATGTGAATTATATTTGCATGCTATTATCTTTAACACAATTCATAAACAACATATTTAGACACAAAGCTTATTTTGTTCAAAAAAAAAAAAAAAAAAAAAAAAATCTTTGTCTTTAAACCTTTCTTATATTAAAAGAAAAAGTGTGGAAACGGATGTATCAAGTAATTTGTATTGTAGAGAAGAAACTGAAATTATAATTGAACAATCATGAATAATTTGTGCATATATATTTTTTTTCTTTCTGTCTTCTTATTATTATTCATTTAAAAAAAATTTTCTTTCACAAATTCACCTACATCTAAATGTAAAACTACAAATTTTCCTGTATTCATGATTACAGTTCGTTTTTATTTAAATATCACTTTAAGGAAAGAAATCGTTATCATCGAGGGATGAAACCTTCACATACTTGTTATGAATTATTAAAAAATTCTGGTCCTCTAAATATTAAATTTAAGATAATATTTATTAAGTTTAAAATACCATACTATCAATAGTTTTATGGCAAAAAATTAGAAATGAAACATAACACTGCGATTAGTTTCACGAATACTGCAGTATATTATACCATAAAAACACGTTTTACTGTATTCGACGGCAGCGTGATTGGTAAATGCTTCACTCCGACGATGCTTGGTTCGAGGTTTCGGTTTCCTTAGCCAGTTTGAGTTCGAATCCCAACGCTGGAAAATGGGACTTTTTTTTTCTTTCTTTCTTTTTTTTATATAAATATTGCATTAATGCTCTAAATAATTCTAAAATATATTTTTAACAGAAAAACATAATAGTACGCCATATTTATTTATTTATATATTTATTAAAAAGCCTTGAAAACGGTAGTATTTTTAAGCCTAACATGGCGGTGTTTTTAAGCCTAAAACATGGCGGCGTTTTAAGACACTTGCAATATCTTAATTTCTGATGCAAAAAGGTGTCTTAAAAAGTAAGACACTTTTTTTTCACTTAAAAAATGACCATCCATTTAAGACACTTTTTAAACTGAATTTAAGACATTTACGTTTACAGTGCTTTAAAATAAGGTGTAACATTATAGGATAATAACCCATGTAATCCCGGTAATAATCGTATGTAAATGTAAGTTTATTACCTTTATTACACGTTCCAAGTCTTTTCAAATAAGGTGTCACATGGTGGTGTCGAAAATCCTTTAGTTGCACTTTCTACTGCCAGGAGGCGCAGTGTGTTCTGTATGAAAATGACCAGCGGTTAGGAAATACCAAGTCCTTTAAAATAAGGTGTAACATTATAGGGTAATAACCCATGTAACCCAGGTAATAATCGTATGTAAAGGTAAGTTATCTTTATTATACATTCCAAGACCTTTCAAATAAGGTGTCACATGGTGCTGTCAACTGCAAAATCCTTTATTTGCACTTTTCATCGCCAGGGGCGCAGTGTGTTCTGTACGAGCATTATCAACAGTCAGGAAATACCAGGACCTTTAAAATAAGGTGTAACGTGATAGGGCCTACAACAAATCACCTAGTTCCATATTTTACCGCCAGGGGGCGCACTATATTGTATACGAACATCACCAATCAACATGAAACTTCAAGATCTTTAAAATGAGGTTCCACATATGTAGGTCTAGAACGGATTTCCTTCTCAAATTAATTTCCCCCTTTTTTAATCAAACATTTCAAATTCGCAGAAAGATGTTTTTTAGTATTCGAGTCAAGGACCCCCCCCCATGTACAATTTCTTCACCATGAAGTAATTTGGAGCTGAGTTATGCTAGCCAACGTATGTTTAACTCGGTCCCCCCCCGCATATCTACTGACCAAGACCTTTTATTAGACACCTCAACCAAATTTTAATACCTAGCTGTTCTCTCAATTTAGTGGAGACAGACAAAACGCGTTTAAAATTAATATATAGATAGTACGTGGATTGAAAATAAATATGAAAGTAGAAGCCGTACAGTTGATACAACTGCTAAAAATTATTATTAATATGAAACATTTCAAAATATAGGTATAAAATACCATATACCAAATGTAAAATAATTCCTATTTATTAAATAATTAAGGTTTTAAGCTAAGCTGTCGTTTCGTGATCATGTTTTGCACAACAAAGCTCACAGGACAGGACAAACAGACGACGAACATCCATTTCTGAACAGGTCTTCTAACCCAGCACTGCCCTAACAGCACTGCACATCTCATCCACAAGACATCCTCAGGATGTCCTATGGATGAAAGTACGTCTAAGAGATATCCTCAGGATGTACTATGGATAAATGTGCTGTTAGTGTGTAACTGATACCGCAGCTCTTATTACACAGGTCTGCACACACACATCTTGAAATAGTGCCTAACTGACTGTCACCTAGTGCCTTATCTGGCTTAAACGGTAAATGAGCTATATATCTCCCATGACTATTTCTTTTAGTTGTTGTTATGTAGAAATTTTCTACAGGATCATTTTCTATACGTTTACTTTCTACATTCTGCATTGATTCAGTTTCAAAAAAATGTTTTAAGGTGTTATTTAAGTCATCATCAACAGTAATGTGACATAAAGTTAAGTTTGTAAAATGAAAACTTTCAATTTTTCCTGAATGGAGGTAACCTAGTTTCGCCGGAAAAACCGTAGGTATAGTTCAACTTTCACGAGTTGGCCCTTCGTCCCTCCTTCTTTTCGAAGAGTTTACTTTAAGGAAGGGGTGCACAAAGTGAAAAGAATGAATGGGTGGGGAAAAAAGAAGGTTGCCATGAAAATAACACATCAAGCCAATAGTTTTTACTTTTCGCTAGCTGAAATTCGTTTTGCCTGTTAAAAGGAACATGTGTTAATATTTAAAAATTAATAACACATAAACTAAAAGGGAAAAAAAAAAAAAACACTTTTCAATAATGTCTGAAATTTCAATAAGCACTAATACCTTATTTGCATAAAGAAGTTTCCAGCAATAAATTTAAACAAGAAAAAAAAAAAAAAAAAAAAAAAAAAAATCGTGCTGTTTGCATGGATTATAAATTATTGTCTACGCATTTTATTTTGTATTTCAGGAAAAAAATAATTTTCTTTGAAAACATTTAAAAAATAAAAATGAAAAAAGTTTTTACGCTATACTCTTTTTTTTTTTTTTTTTTTTTTTTTTTAAGAAAAGAAAAACATTTTTAAAAATACTGAATCAATAAATGGGGAATTTTATAAAAATAAATTGAGCTGTACGCATAATTTACAGTATTATGTACAATAGCTCTCAGAATATTTGCATACACATCAGATATGAATATGAAAGATAATTTCTTACATTACTGTTAGAATGGCTTTTAATTTCTATGTATTTTGCCAAAAAGAAAAGAAAGAAAAAAAAAATATATATATATATATATAATTACAGTAGTGCAGTTCTTTATTTAAATTTTAAATATTTTTCTTTTTTTTTTTTTTTTTTTTTCTTTTCTTTTCACTTTTTTTCTAAGAGAAAGAAAGAAAGGTTGGTAGATTGGTAGTTTTATTTATGGTGCTTAGATCCAAATTAGGACATAAGGAAAGAAAGAAAGAAAAAAAAAATGAAGAAGAGAGAAAAAAAGACTGCAAACCGAAATTTTGAAATATCGTTTAGACAATCATAACAATCCTCATCGTATTAATAATTAGTTATAATGTAACAAATATTTTTTAATGATATAACATATTAGAAAGCCCAAAAGTTCTCCTAATTTGGAAATAAGTAAATAGGTAATGAACAGTATTTTCGCCAAAATGTCGCAAAACTCGTAAAGATAGCAAACCACCTCCCTTTTCACCCTCAACCGATTTCAAGGTTATGGAATCGTCGCTGCCTACGTCACGTTTGATTGACAGGGGCCAACTCCTGACAGTCGCACTATATTCCAGATGGCCCTGCCAGATGGACTGCCATTGCAGATTAATGCGACTATTTCTGCACCGAGTAATATATCAATGGGACCACTTACATAAAACTGTGGATCAGCCAGCTGCAACGTTTGAATATGTGGCCAATCGTGTTGATCCAATTGGAAATTAGGGAGAGGTGAGGTAACCCTATCAACGATAAAAGCGTTGACCGAAAATGACTCTGACGAAAAATGCGGTGTGAATTGAAATTCAGTTTCATTGAGATCAGTCTCTGATAAAACGCAGTTAATCCCTACTATACTAGCACATTCCTTTGTAATGAAAGAATTTTGACCAGCATTATCTAACAAATATTTACAATTCATAACTTTCCCTTTACTTGATTTAATTTTAATGCTGTTGACAGTAACACATTACTCGAATAAAACTGAGCGCTGTTTGAAACTGACATTTCTGGCGATTCATGAATCGCCCTTTCAGAATTTTGATTTCTACCATAAACATGCAGTAAGGGATTATGTTTTTCGGCACAATTTTTACAACTGATGATTTTCCTACAATTCTCCAGCCTATGATTTTGGCGAAAGCAATTTTGGCATAATTTATTTAACACAACGAATTTCCATCTTTCTTTAACCGTTTTTTAATTAAATGTCGGACATTTAAATAGCGCATGACGCTCATTACAAAGAATGCACATATTTTCCCTTTTCCCAATTGTACTAAGTACATTATTTGTTTTCTTCGAATTAGTGAATTTAACTTCTTGTTTACATTTTATCTCTTCAATACCACGCGCTTCGCGCTCAACGAATTTCCTAAAAAGATCAAGATAAGGCAAATTATCATTATCCAACATTAATTCCCATCTCTGTTTTAACGATTCATTCAATTTCCCCATCATGAATTTTATTATAATTAAGTCGCTTAACTTATTAGAATCTAAACCCAAAGTTTTTAAATTTCTGACGGCTTCATTACAAGTATCTAATAACTCAAGTAAAGTTTTAGCATTGTTTGCTTTTACAATTTTCATAGAAAAAATTTTGTTAGTTTGACTCAATGCTAATTCTCTTTTATTTTCATATCTTTCATTTAATATTTCCCAACATTGATCGAAATTTTCCTCTTTTAGAGCGAATCCTCGAATTAATTTATCTGCGTTTCCGCGCACTGAAGAATGTAAATATTGCAGTTTTTCAATTTTGGATAACTGATTATTCTTTAGAATTGTCGAATTAAACATTTCTTTAAAAGAAATCCAATTTTCGGTTTCACCAAAAATTCGCGGAAGATCAAATTTAGGTAATTTAATAAGAGAGGATTTACCATTTTTCTCTTATTTATTTTCCGATTGAGTTTCTGAATCATACTCATTTACTTCTGTTTTGTCCTCTAACTGAACTAGTAAATTGAAAACAACACCCCGATATCTCAAATACATATCCATGTAATCCTCATTCTCTTTAGCGGATAAATTTTTAATTATTTCTGTGATTTCATGATCATACGATTGAACTTTGGTTTTTAATAATTTAACTTTGGATTGTTCATCTTTACTACACTCTTTTACTCTATCTCTAAAACTGTCGATTTTTTAAAATAAATTTTAAAATATTAAAACTTGCTTAGATAATTTCGGCATTTTAGAATATATAAGTTTGCATACACATAAATATAGGCCTTCGAATTACAGAACAAACATTTAAGAACAAAAATAAATCATTTCAAGAATAAATGATTACGACTAAGAGTAAAAATAAAAATATCAAATGCATGTGCATATTAAATGTAATTTTATATTTTAACATCATCGATAGCATCCGGCTTGACGGACCAAACTTATGTATGATTAATTTTGAATGAGATAAAAGAATAAGAATGGTAATCCGAATAATAAATAAAAAGAAAACAGACTTCTGGTTAAAGCGAAACTTGTGTTGTATGCAAAGATTAAATTAAATAGTACTCACCATTCTCCCAGATTTCCACTTTGATTACAGTAAATGAGGCCATATATATATAAATTAATGAAATTCTGGCAAAAGCAGAATTTAGTTTAGGACGGAGGACTATTAGTTTTTTTTTTTTTTATTATTCTTTTTCTTTTTTCAAATTATAACATCGCTTTTAAATTATTCAATTATATTTTCGATAAATTTTGGATTTCGACAAATGTCCAACTATCGAAATCGACAACGCAAAAATCCCAGATTGAGACTAATATGCCCTCAGTCCTAATAATGAAGAATCCAAATGGAAGCAGAATCTTGATTTTTTAATTACAAACTCGTAATCAGAACAGCGGATGGCACACAGATAATGATATTTCATAGAATTAATCGACTCACATTTAACAGAATCCTTTGAATTATTGCACATTTTTTGTACATTGAAAAAATTATATCAAATAACGAATAATGTTCATATTTTCACATAGAATCAGATTAATAGTTCCATCGTTAATCCATTATATATTACGAATGTTTTTATGACTTGAATGAATTGTCACGAATACAGAATAAAGTTTTAACACAAAATAGTGTTCAAGATTAAATATTATTTCGAAGCGACAATAAGTTATGAATAAATCAGTCTTTTTCTGTAACTAGAAGAATATGTCCATAAAACATAATAAAAAGAATTAAGTTCGATACAGAATAATCATACATCATTTTAGCATGATTTGAATAGACTACGAATTAAACCAAAAGGTTTGACTTGACTTCACAAATATGTTTTTAAACCACAATAATAACGAATAAAGAATAAAGTTCGATTCAGAATGATCATGCATGATTTCACTATATTATGAATAAACCCAAACGGTTTGACTGAACGAGTATGTTCCGAGATATAAAAGTGCATTGGATTTTATTACAGCTGAAATGTTTTATATTCAAAACTTTTTAAAATATAGAATGATTGTAGAGTATTTCACGAAACAACAAATCACAATAAATGTTATGACTTTTCATTAAAATGATGCAAATAATAATTAAAAGGAAATAAGTTGACTTTTTAGTTTTTTTTTCTCTTTTTTTCAATGAATATTAACTATAACATGATTCTTATTTACTATATAATTCAATAGCCATTCTGCTTCATAATAATAAAACTCTTAATTTAATTTTAGGGAGGGGAAAAAAAGGAATTAAATATCCAGTACAATAAAAAGATTTATTCAATAATCGCCCTAATTTACAAAACAATAAATCACATTGAATGTTATGAATTTTCATGAAAATGATGCAAAATATAAAATTTAATTAAAATAAATTGAGGTTTTATTTATTTTTTTTAAATGAATGTTAAATGTGTAACATAATTTTTATTCACCCTATAATTTAATAGCTAATCAGCTTAATAACAAAAAAATCCTTTATTTAATTTTAGGGAGGAAAAGAATTATATTTCCAATAAAACAAATATGTTTATCAACAAAGTTAGAAAAAAAAAGTACAATAAACTAATGATTATGATTTGGGGCCCCCTTAAAGTGGGGGCCCGCGGCAACTGCCCCTTTTCCCCTGTGATAATCAGGCTCTGTGGTTACGTGCCAAATCCAGACATAGTCAAAGTCCCTGTTTGTAAGGGATTAAAGTGTTGAAAAATTCTCATTTACGCTACCAAAAATTGCAAGACCGGGCGTACAGGTGGTATCACCCTTTTTTACTTGATAATCTTAGGATGCCCATAACTCTGTTTCACGGCAATCCCTTCCACGGACGTAAAAACAAAAAGAACTCTCTAAAATATAAAGAGTGAGATCTCACTCTCAAAGAGTGGTATATCACTCTTTGAACATGCCAAAATGGAGCCAACCTCTAAAGAGTGAAAAGTCTCTTTTCGAAAGAGTGAGATTTCTCACTCTTTATTAAGAGTGAGATTATTCAGAACAATTTAAAGAATATGACAGTTTATTTTTCCTTAAAAAATTGTGTACACTACACGATGTTGCTTCATTTCACCTGGCGAATCGACTCCAATTCAACGGTGCAAAGAACGCAGTTTGGATCTGTCGGGAATCGAACCCAGGCCGTTCCCGTAGCAAGCGAGTATCTTATCCACTGAACCACTGAGCAGATATACAAGCTGCTTAATTTACATTATTAAGTCATTCTCATACGTGATCAATCATATTTTTAAATTTTTACTTCATTTATCAACAGTATAAAATTAAAGAATTCTAAAGAATATTTTAAAATTTAAATTATTTTGAAATTGCTAAAATTAGAATTATTTTAAAAGCTGTATACTTGAAAAAAAATCTTAATGACAAGCAGTCATTTAAAATAGCTTATGCGAAAAAGAAGTTACTCAAGTGTACATGTTTAAAAAAAAAAAAAAAAAAACTGTTCGCATACAAATCTACAGAGTTTCCTGAATACGTCGCCTGTTCAGAAGTATAAAACTTGCTGTTGATTTTAAATATTAGTAAAATATTATAGCCAAATTTTTGAATATTTCACATGTGTTAGCTGTCAATAAATATAATAAAAATATAAACTGTTACTGATTTTAAGGCGTTGTGCATTAAATATTTGCATTGATATTTTCTTTTATACCTTATATATTTCTAAATAAAACTATTTACTTTCTAAGACTAATTTCGTTATGTTTCTTGTGATTTTCGATTCTCCATTAATAATATTACTTCGATTTTGTCAATCGTATAAAAAAAATAATTTACCAAACTATCTTTTAACATAATTATTTTCTTTTTTTTATTCTTCAAAAATCTTCAATACGTTCTGTTAAACAAATAGATACATGAGATCGTTCGGAAATAGTCCTTCATATTTCTTTCGAAATATGATAACATAACCAGATGGCGCCAGCAATTTCTCACTCTACAAAAGTTTCATCTTGCAATAGATGACGACCTCACTCTTTGCGACAGAGTGACTATGCGTCACTCTTTCACAAAAAGTGAGAAGTGACACATTTTCCAGAGTGATAATATTGTTTTCTCACCTTAATTGGTGTCAAAATAGGGGTCACTTTTTTAAGGAGAGAGATTCTCACTCCAGAAATTTTAGAGAGAAAAATAATCGCTGGACATCCCTACCTCAATGTGCATGAATCTGAGAACGCCCTTAACTCGGTTCCGCAGCAATCACTACCACGCATGTGAAAACCAAAAAAAAAAAAACATCACTGGACACCCCTACCTCGCTGTACATGAATCTGAGAGCGCACGTAACTCGGTTCTGCGGCAATCAGTACCACGTACGTAAAAACAAAAACAACAACAAAAAAATAACATAGCTGGACACCCCTACTGCGCTGTGCATGAATCTGAGAGCGCACGTAACTCGGTTCCGCGAAAATCCATACCACGTACGTAAAAACCAAAAAAAACATCACTGGACCCTCCTACCTCGCTGTGCATGAATCTACATAAAAACCAAAAAAAAAAAAAAAAAAAATCACTGGACACCGCTATCTCGCTGTGTATGAATCTGAGAACGCATGTAACTCGTACTATTCTTGTATTTTTACTTTATTCGCGTAAATGGGAATTTTTCAAATTATTTAAAACTAGTAAATTTATCGCCAAAATTCATCTTGGGTACATTTCCGGTCAATAGACTTTAGGGAGCGGAACAAATATAAAATAATCATTTTAAAACAAATTCCTTCAACGCTTTAATCCCTTACAAAGGGGGACTTTGACTATGTCCGGAAATGTCACGTCGGAATCGGCACGCCACCCAGAGCCTGATTAAGAGGGAAGCACACATTATCTCCGCTCTCACCAGAATATTTTTAAAATTATTTTTTACTTCATGTCATAGAAATTCCACACTTTGACGAGGAAATATTTTTTATAAAAAATGAACGGTGTGAAACAATCCAATTTACTCACCGTTATTAGACACCAGAATTCTTTTAAAATAATTTTTAATGAGAATTTTCTGTTTATTATAGGAGGAAAGTATTTGTTAAAAAATAACGGTGTAAGTATAAATAATGTGTGCTTCCCCCTTAATCAGGCTCTGACGCCACCTGAGTTATTGCATCTTAGTGTTACCTCCAGACGGCTAGAGTAGTAATAAAAAATAAAACTGAGTTCACAATATTAGTTCGTAGTATAAATTGTGAATAATTGGAACTTGTGAATACATGGGAAGATATCGTAATTTGACTGACTTTAAAAGTCGGGGTGATAGTAAGAGTTCGGATGCGTGGTACAAGTATTTGCGAAACTGCAACATTTGTGAAATCTTCGCGAACAGCTGTGGTGGAAACGTATAAAGAGTGGAGTATCGGACAAGAGAGTGGTCTGAACATGTAAATTGTGGTAGTCAATGAGTGGTGAATGATCGCACGAAACGGAGAACACTCTGTATTGTAATAACAGCAGTAAAAAGAAATAACAGTGCAGCAAATTGCTGCCAGACATGATTCAAGAATAATCTCAGATTATCACTAAGCGTTCTGCACTGTGCGTTTTAGTGGTTATGGAAACCGAAGGCCAGTAAGAACACACCGGGAGATCATTAAAAAGTGTCCACTCTGTATATATTGAAGATATATAATTATTTGGGGGTCAGGAACAAGGTAGGAGGTTTCATGCTAGGCTCAAGTCTACATTTTTTTACAACATGAACCCATAATAAAGGGGCAATGTTAAATTATTTTTACGAGAAATAATTATATTTTGTTTTAACAATTCATAATATATCTATAAAATAATTTTTTTATTGAACTTCAGAGCTTAACTAAATATAGGGTAAGTCAAAACGAATGAAGGTATTACAAAGTTTTACTATGTAAAATATAACTAACATATTTATTTAAAACATATATACATATAGCGATATTATAATAAATTTTCAAGATGTACCTTAAAAATGTTTAATAAAGTTCCTTTTATTACACGATGTACATAAAATCTGTGATGAAACTCTTGTGAAAACTTGTGAAGTATGTCTGTTGTGATACTGGCATTAGCAGCCATGATACTGTCTTTCACAAAGGTCATAGTCATTGTACGTGGATGCACGTACGAGCCTATAATTTAATCGTACACGCAATTTTTTACGAACCGTGAGAAGAGCATAAAATGTGATCATGTGATCACGGCGGACAAAGTAATAGTGCTTTGTCTAAGATCTACACGATTAAATACAACATTGAAGGGCCTGATTAATTCAGGGGCACGGGTGGCTCGTGCCGAAGTCCCTGAGTAGCAGGGAACTCTAAACATGTTCCTAAAAATGCCTTCCGCCCCTAAAAATGGCAAAATATGGTATCATAAGATGAAAATCCTGTCATTTTAATCACATATACAAGTATATATGTACCTATGCTGATTGAGTCACAGTGCGAAGGGGAGGAAGGGGCATGAAATTAGGTGTACGAAGACCTAGCACGAAGATAATCAGACCTTGTAACAGCGTGGTAATGTGCTATTGAAACGGTATATCGCGCTTCACTCAAAAAGTATGATGGTTATTTTGTTTTATAGCAGAATAAAATTAAGTAAATAACATAGAAAAGTAAATTTACATGAACGTTCAAAATGTTAATATAAAATATAAAATCCACCGTTTACAGTTTCTGTGTCATTTACCGTGCCGTTATCAGTGCAGAATGACAAGGCAGATCACTGCTGTTATATGTAAAAAGGTAAGCGGATTCTAGTACCTGATTATCAACCAATAGAATTAGGAGATTATGGAGATATATAGGAGGTATATAGGCCTATAGGAAATTGAGATATACAAAGCTGAGGAAATGGTAGATACAAAGATTAAGAAAATGTGGAATTTATATAATGAATATGTGATTATTATAAAATCCACATTTTCTTGATTTATATTCTGTACGGACGTCGGTACACCTAACGCTATTGAAACCACAGTTTGTGAATATTTTATTATATACATGCGTTTTTAAATTATATATATATATATATATATATATAGGGGAATTTCTCCTGTTATGGGCATTCTCTGGTTATGGGCACCGCAACGTATCTCAACAGAAAGCAAATATGGTAGATTTGAGTGCTATCAAACGTGTATTGAGACAGTACGTAGTTTTTGCGCAAATATCGAAGTGCATAGACGCATTTGCTTAGTAAGCATCGAAAAAAAAAAAAAAATCTGAAAAAAAAGCAACATAAAAATAGTTTGTAAATATTTTCAGAATGCGATAAATCACAGTGAATTAATTCAAAAATGTAAATGTAATAAATATGCATGGAGTGTATTAATTATATTTTCTGATGCAATATCGAATTCAGTCAAAATGTGGACCGAAAATTGCTTTTTCTGTTATTATAAAAATAGTTACCCTCCCTGTTGTGGGCATCTTCATGTAACCGATTGTGGGCACATTTGCATTCTTCATTTAAATCTAGCGTTTGACTGACAAATTGTCAAATATGTTTTTTTTTTTTTTTTTTTTTTTTTTTTATCAACATAACATATTGTATTAGTGTTTTTATGTAGTTTTAGGCATTTTTAGCCATGCCAACCCCGGAAAAATCGACCGATCCAAAATAAATGGATTTTAAGGCGCTGATTAAAGCAATTTAGGATTGCTTAGTAGATAAGAAATACATAAAATGGATTGCCCAAAAATATGGATGTCCTCGCAGCATTTGTATCCCTCCAGAAGAAGCCTGGAAGAAGTAAGACACCATCACAAGTCAAACTGATGGTCAAGCGCGCTGAATATAGAAATATCCACAATCTGATATTGATATCGATTTCTGCATCACCTGTTTGGACAACCTCCTATCATGCCTAACAACAGCCAACTGAATCAAAAGCAACGAGTGTAATCATCTAATGCATTTGAAGTATGCCAATATACATGCAAATTAATTTACTTGCAAACATTGCACTTCTGATTTGGAGGACGGAGAAGATGATGAATAAAATTGGAAAAATGCCATTTTCTGCTGTTATTTTGGCTACTGAATCCTTACAAAATGAATGCATTTTATTATTTTTTTTATTTATGGTTATTTTTCTTTTTACTTTCCCATTTTTAGTGAATTTTCCAAGTGTGCCAACAATCAGGTACATAATTGTTTTGGATAAAAATGAACACTTCACAAAATTGGTCAAATTTTTTCTAGTTGACGAAATCGATACAGTTACTTCATCAAACGTTAGGTAAGGGCTCCATTGGTATTTACATGTTTTCATAATATTTACTCTATAAAAAGTTATAAGCCAAAATCAATACTGTGCCCAAAACCGTAGACATTCCCTTATATATGATATGATACATATGATACACATATACATACACTTTGCTATAGTAATTCGATGTCAAATCAGGTTTTTTATATTAGGTATGTTCTCTTTTCAGCTTCGGCAGCAGCCATAGTTTAAGCATGTTATGACACTCAGTAACACCACTGTGTCGCCATCTATTGGATAAATACTATAAAACTACCAAGTGATATTTGCAAATTGTCTATATTACCTGTAACACAGTGTCTTTTTAATTATTGATTACATTTCATTATTAATTACATTAATTACATTTTCTGCAGCAAAGCTCTGAAATCCTATCGCTTACTTTTTCTAACCCCCCCCCCCTTTCCCCCGAAAAAAAAATCTGTGATGCCTATAACATATATAAGTTAAATTGATGTTACTGTTAAATTCAATTTATACCATTGAAAATATTCGTATTTTGAGCAAAGATTTAGAAGTATTTCGCTTTAAATACTTGAATGAAAATTTTTGTTTTCCTGATTCTACAGAAACATTTTTCGAAATTCAAGAGAATGTAATAGTTAACTGAAGTTTAGATATATGTCGATATTGCAAATAATGTTTATTTTTGTTCATTTTAAGAAATGAGCAAATTAACTAAAAAACTATGGTACATTTTACAAAACTTTTATTCTATACAAGAAATTTTAAATTCATTCAGTCTCAAAATAGTCTAAACAATGTTTCGCATCACATATTTTACATCAATTGAAAGAAAATTTTCTATTGAAAAATTTCCGTGTAACTTCAAATGCAAATATTTTTCTATTCTAAACACGAACTTATCTTAACATAAATCTTGATTAGCTGTTTCTTTAGAAATAAGGCTTAGATATTACGATCTTAAATATTTTTCAAACATTGTAAATAAAAATGCTTATGTATTTTAAACACGTATGGGAAAGGAAAAAAAAAAAAAAAGGTAGCCGCTTTTTAAAAGAAATATTTTATTAAGGATTTTAGTCTACCTTGTGTAAATTATAAATATTAATGGATTAAGAACTTTTTTTTTTTGCTTTTCGTATTAAAACATCTTATGTGAAATCTTAATTTTTAAATGCATTATTTCATTTCGTACAGAAAATATATTTTTACATAAGTGAGATTTTTTTTTCCAAACAGAATATTAGAAAAGGTGGATTTTTAGGATATTTGTTAGACTAAGAGAATTAGATTATGCATCAATTGTGGTATATTTTAGTCACATAAAATTGAGAAAGTTGTTTAGAATAAGTTTTAATATAGAAGTACTTGTAACTTTTATACATCTAATTATTTATTTACACTATATTTTTACTTTTTATTTAAAAAAATACATTTGTACTTATTTAAGAAATAATTTAAGATTCAACATAAGTTAATTATATTATGCTAAGTTTTTATTCCTCATTTCAAAGTGTATAGATAAGTAAAATGATGGTTTTAACTTAAATGCATATTAAGTGCATGAATAATTATATTTTTTCTTACTAACCCGTTAACGCCCGAATTAATTTTGCAAAATATTATTAGCTGATTATTTCACTTCTAAATTAATATAGACAACTGACAGCAAAATATATTAACTCAAATAATTCTTCTGATAGTTTTAAATTTAAAGCATATCCCCATATATTGACGTTTAGTGTTTTAGCGAGAAAACTTCCAGATAGAAAAACTTTGAAATAACAGCTTAATTTCCTATTATATGTTGGCATAGATCTCGAAAGTAAGTATTATAATATATATTATTATTCAACTTGATTTAAGTTAGCATACCTGCGCAAAAAGCAAATATATGTGCGACGAATGGAAAATCATAAAATGACTATCCAAATTATGAAATAATAATAAATAGTAGGCACATAAAGCTTTCAGGGATCATTTATAGTGACGCTATAAAGTGTCACTAAAAAGTCGAAATCATTCCAAGAAACCACAAAAAACGTCATTTTATTAGCTGTCCTCAAATGAGGACAGTGGGCGCTAACGGGTTAATTGAGCTTGAACCTTTTCAAAAATGCTTCCAGAGAACTTATGCATATGCCTGTTGGTCCTTATGGAATTATATTAAATTAAATTTGTATATACAGTGTACAGTAAGCAATGCAGTAAGTGCACATTAAGTGTAGAGTAAGTTAACAGTAAGTGATACAGTAGGTGTTCAGTAAGTAAGACTGTAAATGTGCAACAAACGTCGATCGAAGCTATTTTGTTTATGACAGATATAACATTAGAGTTGAAATCGTTATCGACGGTGTTAAAACGGTCGTACTCTGCCAAAGTTTTAGAATTTTTTTTAAAATCATTTTAATTTTCTATGTTCATACACTAATTTCTTTATTCACTGCATTTCACATAACAGTTTTATGAACTTATTGTTTCAAATTTTGATATTGAAAATTATCTGTTATATTAAAAGAAGATGGACAGTTGTTTAGATTGTTTTCAAAATTTCCTGTTGATTAGGTTTAGTAGATTAACAAGGTTATTAAAAAAAACTTTCATAAATTAATAACAATAAAGAAAAGTGATGAGTTTCGCATGAACTATACACTTTTAAATAGATGTGTCTTAATTTCAGAGCGAAATGTTTCTGAAAAACAAATTTAGACTGGAATCCTGTGAGGGTCGGATAAACTTGATTAGCACTCGACTCACAAAATGATCCGAAATTCGACGCATCCACTGTAGATGACAAGTGTTGCATTGGAAGTTATATTCGAACAGATCCTTGCATTCATTTGAAATTCTAGTAAGCACCTGAATTCTAGTAATCCAGTTCTGAACCAAATCTGAAGTTAAGAAAGCCGTCGGCGTCGTTAGATAGCTTCACGACTTGGACTTAGATAGATTGGAAGACGATATTATTTGTATCAGTGCTTTTAAATGTTTCTGTAAACTTGTGAATAAACCTTTACTCTTAACTCTTTGTATCCTACCGGGACTTTAATTTCTCATCAAAAAAATTCTTCAATATATCCTAAATTTACTACAGGATTTCCCTGGAACTTCAAAGTTAAGCTATAGTTTAAGCTAAATTTAATGATATGTTTCTCATGCAGAAAAGAAATATCGTTAAGAAGTTTCAAACTATTTTTCAAAAATAAGGTTATTTGGTATATAAAGGGTTAAGCTGCTATCAGACGGAAGAACATATTGAAATATAAGATATTGCTGCTCAAAAGCTACCAAACGACTTTCTGGGGGCTTAGTTAGTGTTGTTTTTAAGCATAAACGAAATCCACAAATGCAAACAACGGAACCAAAATTTGACGGTAATTCACCTCAAGGGTATTTTAAAGGGAAGAGGATAGAGGATATTTTGTAAATGCGATTCTCTGATTGGATGTGTTCGTGCTGAAAACTACTGTATGTGATTTAAACAATCGAAATTGCGTGATTAACGAATATACGTGAAGCAGATTGTATCAATCGGGGATATTTCGACCGCTTCTCTCATGAAAAAACTATTCATGAGGTAGTATGTGCTAATGACTTTCATATCGTTCTTCGTCTGATAGAGGTTTTACAGCTACCTTGCTTTTTGAATCCCTCTTACTTTCAGAGTTCATTATAACTGTATTTTTGCACAAGAAATATCATTTCATACGAAATCGGTGCCGTTTTGCAGTCATATATATGACTTTCTCTTGTTATCTCTTATAGTTTTCAGGTTAGACAGAAATATTCCATATTTTATTACTACTATAGTTACTTTTATACGATGACACTTAGATTTTCACCATACGTAAACAAATCTTTGTACTAGAATACTAGCTTATCCATTTAATAATTGTTTTCCGTTACCCTCTAAATATTAACCAAAGCGTGTACATATTAAGCGGCACAGCGGTCATTGTTAAACGGAGTCCACAGCTAGGTGAGGCAGTCGCTCGGGAGTTAGTGCGGAAGAAGTAAACAGAGCAAACTGCATGGTTATCACAATTCACAGGAATCAATTTGGCAAAAAGCTCAAGGCGCGGAAATTGGTTTTGCTTATTTTATTGTTGTGTACGTGTTTAAAGCCAAGAATAGTTTTAGGCATTTTTACTTTCTCTTACCCGTAAGGTTGAGAAAGTATTGTTTTTGTGTCAAATTTTCGAAAGCGAGTTTTTGTTATATTTACATGTTTTAAGGACCCCTGAATCCGAAAATTATATTTTTAGCGGTTGATCTGTGTATGTGTGTGTCTATTTGTGTGTATGTCTGTCTGTGTGTCTGTCTGTTATCATCATATCTCAAGAACAAATGGTAGCAGAAAGTCCAAACTTGGTATTATATATGTGTATCATATAAGGATGCTACACTAAACTTTTCGTTGAGCAGGAGATCGCCGATCATCCTTTTTAGCTTTGGCAAGGAACGCCATAACCCCATTCAAAACCTAACGATTTAAAATGTTATAACTCTTTTAACGTAGAAAAAAAAAGTAATAATAATAATAATAATAATGATTTAAGGAAAGGGGTAAGAGTTAGAGATGGGCGTTATATCATGTAATATAATAAATAATACTGTTATTGGATAAGAAGCCATTCACATCGAAATATATTATTGAAAAGTTCATATTAAATAAATGACACTTTAATTATATCTCTCTCCACGCAAAAAAATGAGAGAGAGAGAGAGAGTGATATCTCTGGCAATCTGCCAATAAAACACAGACAGAAATCAGATTATTTGTTGGAACGAAGCAGTGAAATGTTTTCACCAGCTTTCATGTAACGAGTTAAATAAATAATAATTAATTATTTCGTTGGTTCCATATCAGTCAAATAATTTTTTGAAATAAGTAATTGATTTGATTATTTAACATATTTCTAATATTTTGTTGCAAGTATTATTCTAAACCGATTGTTATTGTGTATTGATTTAGTTTAAATATCAGTATAGTCTGCCAGTGAAATTCAACTTCGTAGATTACATATTAGTCGAATATTCTTTTAAAATAGGTGATAACGTTGACTATTTCACACCTTTCTAATATTTTTAAAAGTATTGTTCTAGACTGAAAGTTATAGTATATTAGTTTAATTTAAATATTAGTATAGGCTATGCCCATGATATGTAATGTCGAAAACACTTAATACTAAATACTACCGTTTAACGAGGTAATATTTTCATGAAGCTAATGATGAGATAGGTTAGAGGGGTTTAATTGATAATATTTATT
Organism: Salticus scenicus; assembly: GCA_963930645.1. Lineage (NCBI taxonomy): Eukaryota > Metazoa > Arthropoda > Arachnida > Araneae > Salticidae > Salticus > Salticus scenicus. Next base: position 97,103,684 of record OZ005661.1, read on the forward strand.
GTATCGTGGGGACGATGGGGAATCGGAATACACTCACTGGGTTTACGCGCGTATTGAAGACGCTAGTAGCTTTGGGAAGACAATGCAAGGTTTTTAAAAAGGAAGTGTGGAGTGGGAGAGGGGGAAGAATGAAGAGTGTTTGTTTATATTTAAAATCGCCTGTAGCAATTGAAATTGAAAAGAGCACTTATTTATTGTGGTTTATTCAGGAATAATTTGATTAGAAAATTGAATATTTATTTATTTTCATCTCATCTTTTTTTGCTTTCTCTTACCCATAAGGCAGAGATAGTATTGTTTTGGGTCAAATTTTCGAAAGTGAGATTTTGTTATATTTACACGTTTTGAGGTCTCTTGAATACGAAAATCATGTTTTTAGCAAATGGTCTGTGTGTCTGTGTGTGTGTCTGTGTGTGTGTGTGTATGTCTGTGTGTATGTCTGTGTGTGTGTCTGTTTCTTATTAGCATATTTCAAGAACAAATAGTAGCAGACATTCCAAACTTGGTATTCTAAATGTGTATCATATACGAATGCTACAGTAAGCTTTTCGTTACGATCAAGCAAATGGTTCGTGTACAGGGACAATCAAGAGAATTCTAATACATTACGTCTATGGGGGAAATTGCAGGTAAGTAGAGTTTGCACTAAATCAAATGAACCGAATATATATTTTTTGTAATAGAGATAGTTAACTGGGAAAAAAAATTGTGTATGTAGGAGCCTCGCCTCCCCCCCCCCCGGGGGGAAAAGTCCCCACTCGAGGGTAGTAAATTTTCATGATGGGTATCTTTCAAAAGAGCTCGCCAATACTTTTAAAACGAATGGTTGAACCATCGATCTGCGATAATTTAAAACAAAGTTATCGATTTTTTTTTACTTTTAACAAAAAAAAAAAAAAAAAAATTTTTTTTTTTTTTTTTTTTTTTTTTTTTTTTTAATATTGAGAATAAAATGGACTTTTTTTTGGATATTTGGTGTTATACTACTTCTCTAATATGGAAATCGTCTGCATTATCATAAAAGATAATTTTTTTAAATAATAATTTTAATAAATTATTTTTTAACAACCGAATTAAATTCTATATAAATGTAGGTGCATTAATGAAACGGGGGGTTGAGGGGGCGGTAGCCCCCCTCACACAGAACTAATTATCATATAAAACTCTTCAGAAGCCTAATATGAATTGTTTAACACAGGTTTACATAACAGTACTCGTTATCTTATAGTACTCGTTATCTCTTATCTGCAACCTGTATTTATAGTATTAAATTTCAGGGTAAGAGAAAGTCGTGTGAGTGACACACCAGATTATTATTTTTTTTTTTCTGATTTTTTCTCGTGACTACTTTTAATGATTTAAAACGAATAAATTTGTTGTGGTATTAAGGATAGTTAATTATGATCGTATGTTAAAATTAAGTGTGTGAGAAAATGAATAATTTTATTCAATCAGTTTTTGTAAGCAAAATTTATGTTTCTAATTTTAGAAAACATATTCAAAGTGACTGTTTTCTAAGTATGATTGAAAAATATTAACTTCCTTGTCAATCTGGAGTGTTCAAGTTCTTCGGAAAATCGAACGAGACAATTACTCCGTAGTTTAACATTTGGAATGGCTTAAAGATGTTTTTTAAAGATTTGTTATTATTATTTATTTCTTAATTATATGGCTTATAATATGAGGATTCTTTTTTATAGAAAACGGTACTCGTACACGTGTTACTTGATTTTATTTTATTATTTGAAATAGTCTGTTTTCGTGTTTAAATGAATTGATTTAACAGAATCTCATGCTTACACGATTGGAACATGCGTTTGTGTAATACTTTGACTCTACTACTATTTCATATCAGCGTTTTTTTTTTTTTTTTTTTTTTTTTCTTTAATTGCAGAAATTATAAAGTTAAATAAAGTGAAGATTACTCTTCGAAAGCATTGCACCTCAAAAACATGAATCGCATCCACACTATGCAGGACACATGTATATATATTATATCCCGAAAGGATTAGAAAGACACTAGCCGTATATAAACTAAAGAGTAATATGTTATAAAAATAATATGTTACAAGAACTTATTATTAAAGGTAGTATGGAACGATGTAACCTATTACTGAAAAGTAACTGTTTATCCCATCTCTAGTAAGAGTAAAAGTATCTGCCAAAATTCTAAATTCTTTTCAAGTAATTATTTAGACGTAATAAGAAAAGAGAATATTTGAGAATATAAATATGAAAGGAAGAAAAAAATCTCTTGTGGCTATAATACGACATTCTCTTACCATGCATTTTCATAATTTAAAAAGAGTTCGTAGATTAAGTGGAAAAATAACAAATACTCTATATAAACTTCAATTTTAAAATATTTAAATGTTTAGGAACAGTTTTATTTCACAAATAATCTTGTGTGAGTAACGCTACAGCCGACCTCAACTTCCCCCCCCCCTTCCGTTTGAGTGTTGTACCTATATACATATATATAGAATTCAAGGCTGTTATTTTAAAAAGGTCTTTCTAAATTATTCAGACAATTGTCATCCTCACCATTCCTTGAAACTTATCAACTTTGATCAAACTTTTCAAATAGCGATTTCATATAAAATTTAAAATCCTACATTTCAATTGTTTGTAAATATTTGTTTTGAAGTAACACTGATAACATACAAACCCAAAGATCAACATTTAAAGACTTCAGTATTCAAAGAATTTCAATAGGCTTATTTATACAAAAACAAGCAGGGAATATTTAACATGGGAAAAACAGAAAAAAAAAAAAGTAAAATATCGGGACTTGACCGTATAATTTTATGGGAAATGACTGTTTTTGCTAGCTAAATAGTCATAGCCCGTAAATTGATGCCATGAAAGTACAATTTTAGAATATGTTTTTTTTTTTTTTTTTTACGGACAAAAGCTGTTAATCAACGTAATTTGCTCAAATTTACCATCAAACTGTATTTTTGTTAGCTTTTCAGTGACGTCATATAAGAATCATTTCATATTTGAAAAGAGCTCTATTAATTTAAAAGAGCTATTGTTTTCCTAATTTAATTCAAAGAATTTAACTCAAATTTGTATGTTTGTCACAACGTAAAACTACGAGGGATACATCATTTATGGTCCAAATGTTTTTTTTACGAGCTTTGTGTGTGTCTTGAATCTATGCTGCCGGGCTTTGTCCATAATCTTGCTTGGATTTTTCTAAGTGTGCATTAATCGTATTCAGGTATTTAATGCTATAATCAGTGATTTACAGTAATCTTAACGGTCTGCCGCCAATGAGAACTTATTCTTAATTTTCTGACAAAATGACTGCAAAATAATACAAGTCAACGAACATCATCAGAATTGAAATTTTAAAACATCATTATCAGAATTTAAATTATCCAGTATTCCGAAATTGTAAGGATCAGAGAGTTAGAAAATTTTTAATAAGAAGAGCTACAGCGTTTTTAATTCAAGTTAAGCTTTCATTTTTCTAATGAAATAATCTCATTGTAAATATTGCTTATAATGATATTCAGACAGTGAATATGTTGATCATTGAATGATGCTCATCCCAATAATTAACTACCAATCGTAATTTATTTTAAAATTTTAAACAAAATTAAAACCACAAAATAGGTAAAAAAAAAAAAAAAAAAAAAAACTTAATTTCTGAGCAATTTCTCTCACCGACAATTTATTAGAAGAATAAAGAGATATAATACTTTGTCGTATATATATATATATATTTTTTTTTTACATCTGTAAGATGTCAAAAGAACAAATATCAAAATATCGTATATCAAAAGAACAAACTTTCATTAAATTATTTATTTTAATTTATAATTGTTGCCAAAAAAATTAAACTTTAAATTTTACATCTACTTTTTAAGATAGCACGCGATCTTGTTTTATATAAAAATTAAATTATTAAATTCATTTTTTTACTTATTTTATTTCATATTGCTCGCGTACTTTTTATTTCCTAATTGAAAATTATTAAAAAAATTTTTTTTTTCGATATCGTTTGTAACGATACTGATTATTATTAATTTTCTTTTCCTTTTCTTTCAATAATAATGATAATAATAAAAGATTTTGATGAAATTCTGGCAAAAGCAGAATTTAGTTTAGGACGGAGGACTATTAGTTTTTTTTTTTTTTTTTTTTTTTTTCAAATTATAACATCGCTTTCAAATTATTCAATTAAATTTTCGATAAATTTTGGATTTCGACAAATGTCCAACTATCGAAAAACGACAACGCAAAAATCCCAGATTGAGACAAGTAGTCCTCAGTCCTAAATAATAATAATAATAATAATAATAATAATAATAATAATAAAAATAACTAAATAAATAGATAAATAAAATAAAAATGAAGCAAACTTATATTATTTTAATTTATAGAGTTCTAACAGATGACGTCACGAGCATGTTTGCTGAGGGACAGTTGACCTCATTGACCCATTTTATCAATGCGGAATAGTGTTACAAATTTATTGTAATATAGTGTTGTAAATGTATTTGTAAAAGCATAAAAAAAATTCGACTACTACGCTTCCAAAGGCATGGAAAAATTAGCATTGTCCTTCAGCAAAGTACGGTTGCTAAGAAGAAAGTCACGTGGTTGTTAGAACTCTATACTATAGTGATGTTAATTAATACTCAATAGGAAATACATAAATATCGTTTTTAAACTTTCTCACATGCAGATAATAAAATACTATCACCTTCAATTTATTATTGTAAATATTCAAAATGAGCATAAAAACAATTATGTAATTATTTTTAAATATATGATAATAGAATAATCAGCTCGCACAGCCCGTCAATATAATATTAATATCATAAAAAAAAAAAAAAAAACTCGCTGTAGAAGAAACCAAAATAATCTAATTTTTATACTAAATATAAACCATATTATTTTATTATTTTAACACAGAGGATGCTCATATTCATATATAACAATTAATAATAAAGTACAAATAAATGAATAACTCGTTACTCAATAATTAATTGCAAAAAGGATAAATAATGATAATTTAAAAAGATCTTTCTTTTTAAAGACTTGCAATTATTATTACTCAAATAATAATACATCGCATGTATTTTATTTATTTTATCTTATCTACTTTCCTCCTTCACTAGTAAATAAATAAATAAATAAATAAATAAATAAATAAATCATTCATACTTTTCAATGGAATGAAAAGAAAAAGAAAAATAGAACGAATAATAATAAAAGAAAACAATTAACAGAGTACTATTTATTTATTTTTTCTTTTAAAATAAATATTAAAAAAATATTCTTCTATTTAATGATATTTGCTTATATTATTATGGTGAAATAAAAGAAAAAAAAATCTATTTATTCCCATAGATATAGTAATATACATAGATCTATCATCCCCATGTTAACGTGCAAAGATTTTTGATGCCGAAAAAGTTTTTGGCATCAGCCATGATGAGAGAGTATAAAACTCGAAAACAACAATGGAATAGAAGGTTGATATCATAGATATAGTAATAAGACATGGTTGATATACATTAAAAATGCCGAAGTACTGCGTGGCTTTTAATTGTAGAAATAAATTTATGAAAGGAAGTGGAATACGTTTTCATAAGTAAGTTAAATTTAACTAATTTATGAAAAATATGATTCTTTATAATCAGTTGCTTTGTTATTATTATGGTTTAAATACTGTTTTGATTTTTAATGAAATGCTTTTTTTTTTTAATTTTAATAATTTTTAAGTTTTTATATTAGTAAGTAATATCGAATTTTCAAAATTCTTTTAAATGTAGTTAGCAGTGCCAGAGGTAAAACCCGCTTGTTTTAATATATTATAACTAGTATTGCCACAAGACTTTCTTCTCTATTTAATCCTATACAAATTTATTCAATACAAATTATTTATTAAGTTATAATTTATTAAAGATATTTTCCACGATGAATGCAGACGATTTTTTTCTTAAAGTAGTATAATAATAAATGCTGAAAAAAATCATTTCTGTGCAGACATGAAAAGATATACAGTGGAATCTTGTTAACGCGAATCTCAAGGGGATCAAAAATCTGTTCATCTTATCAGTAGTTCATGCTATCAGTAACTGATCGTCATATAACTAAAGTAATCTTCATTTTGACGGGGATTGTGGTAACAGTTCATGTTAAAAGTAATTCACGTTAACGAGGTTCGACTGTATATATATATATATATATATATATATATATATATATATATATATACTATATATACATTATATATAACATTAAAAATAAAAGAAATCGGTAGCTCCGTTTTAATATAATACAGATGTATGGTTCAACCATTCGTTTTAGAAATATTGACGAGTTCTTTCTAAAATATCCACATTAAAAATTTACACAGGCCCCGGGGGAAGAGCATTTCCTTCCCAGGAGGAAAGCAATGCTCCTACATGCACACATTTTTTTTTTTCCCCTACAAGTTTATTACTACTATTATCAATAATTCATATAAATTTTACATTCATGCGTTAAAAATAACTCACATTATATACATTTAGATGAAATTTTGTCCTATACTGTCATGTTAAGTACTTAGACTTTAGTACTTAGTCTTGTTTTTCAACCGGCGGATGATACGTTAACAGCGCATGCAAATTTTCCTGAAAAAGAGGATAAGTTTTAAACCAATTCTTCATCCGTAAATCATTTAACTCTTACTTTCTTGAAATTCATTATGTGTGTTTCCGAATAAGCCCAATTTCTGCAATATTTTGCAACAGGAAAATAAAGGGTTAACAGCTAAAGCAAGATTTCCTGTAAATGAGGATAAGTTTAATTAATTTTTCATCATCAAAATTATTATATTTATTTCCAAGTAAACCCGATTTCTGCCATATTTTTCCTCATTAATATGCAATTTTTGTCATATTATTCCAAGTAACCAACAAATAAAGGTCTAACAGCAAACCATGATTTTTATGAAGATGGGGATCAGAATAATTGTTTTTTCACCCCAAAAAACACTTAACTCCAAGCTTCCATCAAAATCGTTAAACCCATTTTCAAGAAAACCCAATTTCTGCCATACCCTGCCATATTTCCCAAACGGTAATTAAAGGGTAAACAGTAGACGCGAATTGCCCTGGGGATGAGGATATGCCTAATTGATTTTATACCTCTAGAAACACTTAATCAAAGACTTTCTTCAAAATCATTACATCCCTTTCCGAGTTAACCCAAATTCGGCCGTATTTCTTAACCGGTTGATAAAGGGTTAACAGTGAGCAGGAACTTTTCTGAATCGAAGAAAAAATCTAATTTGCACCAAATATCTATCTGTTTATCTATCTATCTACCTATATATATATACATATATATAGAAAGAGAGATGCCAAGTTATTACGGATTTCCGTAATCTTAATACCAGAAATTTTTTTATGTATTCCTTTGTAATAACACTGCTCGGCATGAAAATTGCCTCTGACACCATTTCAGCATATTCTTATGTAAAATGACCTCCTGAATCCGAATATGATCACCATTTTGCCCAATCACACACCGTTTTCTTGATACGCCCCCTCCCCCATTTTTATCATTGTTTGATAATTTTATACTCATCAGTTTGATTTGGAGAGCAACGATGATTATTTTAACCGTTAAATGTCTTCTGATCTGAGGAGCTACAGTGGTAGAAAGTTCTGAAACACGAACATTTGTAGTAAGGAGGATACTTGAGAGGATTTGTGCCCAGAAAAGAAAAAAAAAAAAAAACCACTTAACCCTAAAATTTAATCAAAATCGTCACATTCACTTCCGAGTAAACCCATTTAATGCTATAAATTTCGACTGGCCGTTAAAGGGTTAACGCGATTTTTCTGAAGATGAGGATATGTCCATTCGTTTTAGCTCTCTAAAGAACACTTAACCCCAAACTTTTATAAAAACCATTACATTCATTTCCGAGTAAAACTAATTTCTATTATATGTTGCGACTGGCCGTTAAAGGGTTAACGCGAATTTTCCTGAAGATGAGGATATGTCCATTTGTTTTATCTCTCTAAAGAACACTTAATCCCAAACTTTTATAAAAATCGTTATATCCATTTCCGAGTAAACCTAATTTCTATTATATGTTGCGACTGGTCGTTAAAGGGTTAACGCGAATTTTCCTGAAGATGAGGATATGTCCAATCGCTTTATCTCTCTAAAGAACACTTAATCTCAAACTTTTATTAAAATCGTTATATCCATTTCCGAGTAAACCTAATTTCTATTATATGTTGCGACAGGCCGCTAAAGGGTTAACGCGAATTTTCCTAAAGATGAGGATATGTCCAATCGCTTTATCTCTAAAGAACACTTAATCTCAAATTTTTATAAAAACCGTTACATCCATTTCCGAGTAAACCTAATTTCTATTATATGTTGCGTTTGACCGTTAAAGGGTTAACGCGAATTTTCCTGAAGATGAGGATATATCCAATCGCTTTATCTCTCTAAAGAACACTTAATCTCAAACTTTTATAAAAATCGTTATATCCATTTCCGAGTAAACCTAATTTCTATTATATGTTGTGACTGGCCGTTAAAGGGTTAACGCAAATTTTTCTGAAGATGAGTATATGTCCATTCGCTTTATCTCTCAAAAGAACACTTAATCCCAAACTTTTATAAAAAATCGTTATACCCATTTCCGAGTAAACCTAATTTCTATTATATGTTGCGATAGGCCGTTAAAGGGTTAACACAAATTTTTCTGAAGATAAGGATATGTCCAAACGTTTTAGTTCTTAAAAAAAAAAAAAAAAAAAAAAAAAAAAAAAAAAAAGACACTTAACTCTAAACTTTAAACAAAATCGTTATATCCATTTCTGATTAAACTCAATTTCTACTACATGTTGCGATTGGCAGTTAAAGGGTTAACACTAATTTTCTTGATGCTAAGGATGTTCCAATTGTTTTAGGTCTCTAAAAAACCCTTATCCCAAACTTTTATTAATATCTTTATAACCATTTCCGAGTAAACATAAATTTCTACTCTATACAGTTGGTAACAAAAGTGTCCGACTGCATTGCGATTGGCAATTAAAGGGTTAACTCTAATATCTCAAAAGATGAGGATAAGTCCAATAGTTTTTTCGACCATAAAAACTTCTAACCAGACAGAAATAGTAGACAGAAACGATATATTTCTTTAAATGTCGTTAAAAAAAAAAAAAAAAAAAAAAAAAGAAGAAGAAGAAGAAAAGAAAAAGAAAAGAAGAAGAAAAGAGAGAAAGAAAAATGAGAATCTGGAGTTTTTTCATTCATCTTTAGTACATAAATTATTCATAAATTTTATTTGCTAAATTATCTGTATGTATTCCCGTGTATATTCAGTCGGGGAAAGACATCCACAAGAGAGTAAAATGGCCGTCTTTTCCCGAAAAAAAAAGGCATCACTTTTTCGGCCTCGCTGATCAATCTATGTCTTATTACTATATCTATGTTTATTCCATTTCAAATTAAATACATGAATGTTTAGAATTTTATTATTTCCGGATTACACTCTGGTTTAGAGATTAACAAATTGTTCTTAGAATAGAAAGAAAATGCAAGCAAGTTTTTGATATTCTTAACTTAGAACACAAAAATTATATTTACTGTTTTAACATACAATAGAATATATTTCTCGGGGTGATAAATTAAATTTTGCTCTTAATTTGAAATTACGTTTTCGAAAAGAGAACACACAGAAAGTGTAACAATATAAATATTATTTAAAATTCCAGCAATAATATACTTTCTCAAAAATTTATAAAAAGGACTTTTTCAACTAAATAATTAAGCTATCGAAGCTTTTATTAGCACGGATGGCTTTGTCAAACAAATAGAGCCTTTTACTATTAATCAGCAAGATTGCTGAACTTATAGCAACAAAATAAAAATAATAAAACTGACTGCTGTGATGACTGTATACATTTATCATTAAAAGAAATATTCTAAAAATTTTGGCATTAAAAAAAAAAAAAAAAAAAAAAAAGAGAGAGAGAGAGAGAGAGTTTAAGATAAAATTAGAAATTCTAACTTATAAACTTTCATTAAATTATTTATTTTAATTTATAATTGTTGCCAAAAAAAATTAATCTTTAAATTTTACATCTACTTTTTAAGATATCACGCGATCTTGTTTTATATAAAAATTAAACCATTAAATTCATTTTTTTACTTATTTTTATTTCATATTGCTCGCGTACTTCTTATTTCCTAATTCAAAATTATTAAAAAAAAAAAAAAACTTTTTCGATATCGCTTGTAACGATACTGATTATTATTAATTTTCTTTTCTTTTCCTTTCAATAATAATAATAATAATAATAAAGATTTTGATGAAATTCTGGCAAAAGCAGAATTTAGTTTAGGACGGAGGACTATTAGTTTTTTTTTCTTTACTTTTTTCAATTTATAACATCGGTTTCAAACTATTCAATTATATTTTCGATAAATTTTAGATTTCGACAAATGTCCAACTATCGAAAACGACAACGCAAAAATCCCAGATTGAGACTAATAGGCCCTCAGTCCTAATAAATTAATAACATTGGGAGCATGCAGCATGCAATAAGTATTCAAAAGCTCTCATCTTACCGTGACTACTCCAGTAACGATTTGTCGTCGTGACCGAAGATATATATATGCCGACTGGAATTGAAGAAAAGATTGAACACATTCCAAATGATGACTCTGGACTCGGAAGAAACTTTTAACTTATGAATTTAATTACGACACTGAACAAATAAATTTACAAACGCGCATATTAACACACATTAAAAATATATACATTCTAAAATTAACATTTCAAAATTTGCTTTTGAAGCCAGGTCCTTCTAACATTCTTTTCGCCACTTCCTTTTTTTTTCTGCTATTGCCATTCTAATTTCTCCGCATCCTGTTGATGCCACTTCAGAAAAACTAAAAGTTCGAAAACGATTTGAATAAAGTTCGAATATGATATTTACAATGCTGTTTATCATTAAAATTATATTTCAAGTTTGTGAAACTAATTTGTCTTTTTGAATTACAATTTGGAGTATGGTAGTTTGGCATATCTTCAGAAACCTGTGAGATTTACATAATTTTTTAATGGCTGTGTTCCCATTTGCTGATGAGAAAACACAGCTGGATTGTGATGTTTATCTTGAATAGTTTTTGAAATTAACCCTTTCTTGTTTATTAACTGTAAAAAGTATTTGTTTTGATTGTTTATACATCCTACATTCATTTTCATATATTAAAATTTAAATTAAATAATTTATATTTTTGTATATAAATTCAGTTCTGCTTTATGCGCCTATTTTATACAAATTAAATTTGTTATTATTTTGAAATTTAATCTGTCTATATATCTATATAATTACTATAATTTAAATTAATTTATAAAAAAAAAATAATAATAATAATTCCTGCGAAATTGCTTAAAAGTTTGGGGTCCCCGATACTTACGACAGCGGTGCACAGTGCGACGAATTGCAAATCTAGCGGGACAAAACTCAAAAAACAACTCTCAAAATCATAATTTTTGATCTTTCAGAAATAAAATAGATACCCTAGATCATTCCCAAAATATAACAATAAGCGCACGCTTTCCTTTTCGAATCTTTTGACGAAAACATGTTCCAATCAATTTTCACGAAGTTATCCTGTTTTTTAAGAACATAAGAAGCAAACGTCAGAGTTTCCGACGCCACGACTATCAATCAGAGTCTCCTTGATATCAGCGCTGGCGTTGAAACCGCTGAACAAAGCGTCGTGACGCATGCGCAAAGACGCATGCGCAAAGACGCCGAATATGTTGACGTTCGCGTTTTGTGTTCTTAAAAACCATAGCTGAAGGCCGTCGTCAGTCATATCCTGCGCTTCATTTTACAGGTCGCGTTGTGAAGATATGTACTTCCGGTATGTTTTTTTTGTTTGTGCATGGATATTTTGCATCGAGGTATGTAGTTTATATTTTTATACGTTAATAAATTTTCTTTTCCAAATATTTATTTTATAACATTAGATCAAATTTGTGTCAAAAATTGTTCTAAATTTAGTCAAAGTTTTGATATTTTTAGGATGCCAAAATTTTTGTACATGTTGTGTGTGTGTGTGTGCTTCTAGTTCCATTTTATACCTCGATTCTTGTAGTTTTTATATAGGTAAATTTTATCTGCAGTCATTTGCATTTTAAGAAAATATTTATTTCTTTACAGAGAGACTGCTGGCTATATCAAGAAGGGAACTTTATGAAAGGTTGAAAATAAGAATCTAAAACTTTGGAACGGCAAGATGTAAGCTTGAAAATGTGCTTGTGGATTACCTCAAAGACAAATTCAACTTATAAAACTGTTCTCAACTTATGTTGAAAGAAATGATCAGATTTGTACATTCATTCATGATTGGATTTAATCAAAGATAGAAAACTTGCCATCGCAGGAAAAAAAAAAAAAAAAACTTAAGAAACACAATGATTGCTTGAATAATGGTATATCTTTAGAAAACTTTGATTTACGCAGCACAAGGCGATTATCAAGTGCAAACAAACCTGGACGTCCAAAAAAAGATTTCGAATCGAGTGGAGTAATCTAACGAGGAGAGGTCACGATATGGAAAATTCAGATCGGGACGAAATTGCGCAGGATTGTAGTATACTATGAAGATAACAACATATTAAAACAGTAGGACCCACTAGCCACAGAATTTCGAGAAAAAAGCGTTTAAAGTTTCAGTAGTCTTTAAATAAAAGTTATTTAGCAACATAGACAACGTTCCAGTGGCGTGGTCGGCAGAGTAAATAGTTGCCACACTGAGGGCCTGGGTTCAACGCTACCGATGGGAATACTTATTCCCCTTTTATTTATTTATTCAAAAATTATTATTATTATTATTATTATAGAAAATTATAAATATAAAAGGGTGTTATCCAACTGCACTCGAAATATACCAACTGCACTCGCTAATTTTAACCCCCCTTTCACTTACTCTGTTCCAAGTTTCTATCTTACCACCCCTTCGCTCTGAATAGGAAGAACCCAAAAGTTTGTTGGTGGAATTATACTAACTGCCGTAGCTGGAAGTTTATAATTTTATTTGTAATTTAGCCGAATTACCTGCGTTTTCAGATTCATGCACAGCGAGGTAAGGAAGTCCGGTGAAGTTTTTTTTTTTTTCTTTTTTTTTACGTGTCTGATAGTGATGACTTAACAGGGGCGCAGCCCCGGCTCACCGCTCGAAGAGCGGTGTTGAGCTATACAAGGACCGAAGACCAAGTAGGGCTGTCCCGGGATGATAGTGATGACTGCGCGGAACCGAGTTCCGGGAAGTCTCAGATTTATGCACAGCAAGGTAGGAGTGTCCAGTGATTTTTTTTTTTCACGCGCGTGGTCGCGATTGCCACGGAAGCGAGTTAGAGGCGTTCTCAGATTCATACGCAGCGAGGCTTTCGTCATACGCTTTCGTCGCTAAATAGTACATTCACCCAATTTCCGAATGTTGAATTCTTATATTTAACGCCCACAAGTACGGCTTTTTCTTCATTGGTTAGATCAGAAGCTGTTTCTTCATAGACTGATAGGCTGGCCGACCGGCTGCAAGAAGTCACCTCCAAGCAGTAGATCAGCTAATATTTATTCCATGCTCTTTTAAATGTCTATTAAATGCAGCATTACTCTTTCGAGGGTATTTTTTACTTTGTGTAAGTAGAAAAGCGTCATTACTTGGCGTTTTTTTCTTTTTTCGGTTAAATATTTCTCTCCGCTTTGGATATACAGATCCTGTTTCTTTATTTTGTTTTATGATATGGCTCACAGTTGCAATACTAATGCCAACTATCTTAGAAATCTCTTTATAAGTCTTTGGAGTATGTTTGGAGAGAGTAACAATCTTTGCAAGCTTTCGCGGCGTCACATCCATCTCTAACGAGAGTGGACTCTCAACTGATGTGATCATAGCTGGAACTTTCATCTACAGAAATTTCTGCGCATGCGCTCGACGAGCCCCTCTGTTTGGTAGAAATTGTTGCTAGGGGAAGGATTTATTCATCCCACCCATATTTTAACACATTTTATTATGATTATAAAATAATAATAGGAATGTATTCAAAATTCAAGAAAAAAGTAGTTTGTTTCAATTAATTTGCACAAGGGTGTACGTGCGTTTTCCGAATCATGCACAGCGAGGTAGGGGTGTCCAGTTATTTTTATTTTTATTTATTTATTTATTTATTTATTTTTTGCTTTTTACGTGCGTGGTAGTGATTGCCGAGTTACAGACGTTCTCAGATTCATGCACAGCAAGGTAGGAATGTTCAGTGATTTTATTTATTTATTTATTTAGTTAGTTAGTTTTTTGGTTTCCCATTGCATCTTTCGTTTTCTATTTCATTACTTTCAGTGGAAGGATCTAAATTCATAACACGGGTTTCAGTTAGCAGGAGGCGTTTGCATGTCCGAGTGCAGATGGTAGTTTTTTTAAGTGGGGGGAAAATAAGCGAGTGCAGTTGGTAGTCGCTCATATAAAAAATAGAATACTTTAAAACATACATGCTTCTTTTTTCTTTTTTTTTTAGGTTAAAGAAATTTCAATAATTTATTAAATATTTCAAATTTTGAATTGAATTATAAGAGAAAGTAACAGAAAAATAAAATGTTTAGATACATAAAGGGTGGAAAACATTGTTGGTGAGAAATAAACTCAAAATGACATTCTTTCAATAATTACAAAAACTTTCATTTTCATATTATTCTAAAAACATTTCATTTGACTCTTTTATTTCTTCATGCATATATACATCTACATTGTGACGACGCTATGACGCATTTGTTTTCTGATTGGCCGTCTGTGTTTCTATGTACATGTAATAATGTATTTTTCATTTTTTTCTTTTCTCCTTCTTCGATGTTCAGTTTTAATAATAAAAGATGTGATTAAAAGGATAATACGTGGGTTCATTTTTATTCCCACAAAAAGAATGCAACATAAAATAATATATAATTTCCTAATACACAAACCAAGCTAAATGAGGCTGGTTTAATTAAATTGAAACATCATTATTTATATATTTGAAATTATCTTTTGAATAGCTTAGCAGAAAAGATGTTTATAAAAGAAAATAGAAATTGGTTCTTCTTTTCATACATGGAATAAATTCATCTGGTTCTGCAAGCCTCATAGGATACTCATATACAGGGTAAGTGCATTTTACTTACCATATAAATCTTGAATTTAAATATTTGATAAAAGTTTCTTCTGTGAATTCTAAAAGATTATGCTACTGACGCGCTAAATCGAAACTTTGAATTTATTCTTGACAGTTTTTTTTTTCTTTGCATATTTGAAGAAACATTTGCTTCATTTAAAATAATATTATTTTGCTAATAATAATGATAAAAAAAAATGTAAGCGAAAATAAATAAATATGTTTTCTTTTTGTTTCTTGAAAACGAAAGTATAGAAATAAAAGAATGTTTAAAATAAACATATGAATGATTAAATATAAAATTGTAGTTATTATAAACTAGAAAGAAAACAAAATTGAAATATTAAAATGAGTATCCTCAAGGACACTATAATTGAAAAACTTAACGCACAAAATTATGATGTGTGGAAATTTAAATTAGAAATGTTTCTCCAAAAGGAAGATTTATATTCCGTGGTTCTTAACGATGCTCCGAATCCTATTACGGACACATGGAATAACAAAAATAGGAAAGCACGAGCCATTATAAACCTCTTAATAGAGGATAATCAAATAATCCATGTCAAAAATCTTGAGACCGCTAAAGAATGCTGGAACGCCTTAAAAGCTGTACATGAGCGTTCAACCCTCAGCAGTAAACTATTTTTGCTTAGAAAGCTTTACTCTACGAAATTAACTGAAGGTGGCGATATGATAGACCACTTAACTAACATCTATCAATTGCGAGATAAGTTAGTATCGCTCGGAGAAGAAATAAATGACAGGCACCTTTCAGCCCTGATGCTCTGTTCCTTACCTCCAAGTTATGATGTATTAATTACCGCTTTAGAATCGCGTGATGAAAAGGATCTTGTACCAGAGTTTATACGCTCGAAATTGATTGATGAATTTTCTAAAAGAAAAGAAAACAAATCTGAAAATAATTCAGTGTTAAAGGTTAAATTTAAACCGAAACCAGAAAATTCAAAGTTCTGCCGTTATTGTAAAAAAAAATCGCATACAATTGAAGAATGCTGGCATCTTAAAAATAAAAATAAAGAAAAGACTCTGAAACAAACAAAAGCCAGCAATGCCAGATCAACTTTCAAATCTGGTATGTACTCTCAAGACAGACATAACGCGGATAGGGCTCTTATTGCTGAGAGTGAAAATAAAAAACCTAACGATAAAATATTCACTCTATTTATCGGTGAGAAATCTAACAATTGGTATGTAGACTCAGGTTGTTCAACGCATGTATGCAATGATAGGAATAAATTTCATGAATTTAATCATAATAATTCACGCGTAACAATCGCGAATGGACAGGAGATAGAATCCCTGGGTCATGGGTCTGTGAAATTAAACACCATAAATTCCAATAACACACATAATACTATAATATTGAAAAATGTTTTATATGTACCAGAGATAGAGACAAACCTCATATCTGTAAAAGAAGCTACTGAAAATGGTTGTGTAGCAATATTTGAAAACAAATCATGCAAAATAATGCATGAAGGAGAAACATGCATTGAAGGTTACATTAACAACAATTTATACGAATGCAAAGTTAACTATGATACAACACACACTATAAACATGGTAAAAATATGTGAAAATACAAATTGCATTGATAAATGGCACATTAAATTAGGCCATAGAAACATTAGTCATATAAAACGATTGGTAAACAACAACATGGCAGTTGGGATAAAACTAGACAACTGCAAACATGATAATGCATGTGAAACTTGCATATTAACTAAATTAACGGACAATCCTTATCCCAAAAAGGCTCAGTTTAGGGCAACTAAAGCACTAGAGTTGGTACACACTGACTTGTGTGGACCAATGACAACCCCCACGGTCGGTGGAAAATACTATTTTTTAACTTTTATAGACGATTTTAGTCGATTTACAGTAATATACCTACTGAGAAAAAAGGATGAAGTTTTTGCAAAATTGAGGGAATATATCGCAATGACATCAAATAAATTCGGACGAACTTTGCATGCAATCCGCTCCGACAACGGAGGAGAGTATACCGGGACAGAATTAAATGAATACTTAACAAAATTAGGTATAGACCACCAATTCACTGTTCCCTATTCAGCTTCTCAAAATGGAACTGCTGAACGTAAAAATCGTACCTTAGTTGAAATGGCACGTTGTTTATTAAAAGATGGCAATTTACCAAATTCTTTCTGGGGGGAGGCAATAAATACCGCAGTTTACTTGCAAAATAGACTCCCAACATCTTCGTGTGAATTGACACCTTATGAATTATGGACAGGTCGAAAACCTGACTTATCAATGTTAAAACCATTTGGTTGTCGTGCCTATGCATACGTACAAAAGGTACACAGAGGAAAATTAGATAATACGGCACAGGAAGGCATATTCGTAGGGTACGACAATAGAAGTAAAGGATATAGGATCTGTACAAATGGCAAAAACATAATTATTAGTCGAACCGTAAAATTTGTAGAAAATGAAAAACAAGCGATACTTAAATATGACACATCACAAAACAATGATGAGAAAAGTGATAATAAAAATCCATCACCAAATTTGCAAATAATAGACTCAGAGATAGATGAAACTAATGATAGTGTTGTGTCAGATAATTCTCAAAATACTCCACGTAGATCACAAAGATCTAATAAAGGGGTACCACCAGATAGATTCGCATTCACATTACACAATGAAAGAATAAGTGAACCAAAATGCTGGGATGATATAATAAGTATGGAAAACCCTGTAGAAAAGGAAAATTGGATCAATGCTACATTAGATGAAATAAATTCACTCAAGCAGAATGACACCTGGGATTTAGTTGAGGTTTCACCAGGGATGAAAATAGTAGGGTGCAAATGGGCATTCAAAGCAAAATATAACAGTCAGGGCCGTGTTGAAAAATACAAAGCTAGGCTGGTTGCGAAGGGCTTTTCACAAAAATATGGAATAGACTACGATGAGACTTTCGCCCCAGTGGCGTCTCACACAACTTTGAGAAGTTTTTTGGCAATGAGTCTTTATAAGAATTTAAGTCTTAGACATATTGATATCAAGACTGCATTTTTACACGGTAAATTGAGTGAAGATGTTTATATGCATCAGCCAGAAGGATACGTGGTATCCGGGGAAGAACATAAGGTGTGTAAATTAAAAAAGGCAATATACGGGCTAAAGCAGGCCGCGAGAGCATGGAATTTAAAATTGAATGAGTCATTACTTAACTTAGGCTTTATTCAAAGTCAATTCGACAAGTGTCTTTATAAACGTAAACAAAACGATGTAACTACTTATGTACTTGTGTATGTCGATGATTTGTTAATAGCGGGGAATGATCAACAAATAAATGAAATTGTAAACAAACTAAAACAAGAATACCCGTTAACAGACTTGGGAGAAGCAAAACAATATCTTGGGATAAATATTAATCGTCCTAATGAAAATACAATGACTCTTGATCAAACACACAAAATACAAGAACTTATAGTCAAATACGGTTTAGAAAATTCAAAACCTACAGACACTCCTATGGACACAGGTTACATAAAATTAAATGACGAGGAAAACCTTTTACCAGAAAATACACAATATAGACAGGCTGTAGGCGCATTGTTATATATTTCAACCGTGTCACGTCCGGATATTAGCACCGCGGTAAATATTTTGAGTAGAAGAAATGAGCGCCCAAGAGCAAAAGATTGGGAAGCGGTAAAAAGATTAATGAGATATTTAAAAAGTACAATTAATCTTAAATTGACATATAATAATATTGAAGAGCCTGTCTTGAGGGTATATGCAGATTCCGACTGGGCAAACGATCCCAGTGATCGTAAGTCTACAACAGGAAATTTGTTCTGCATAGGAGCAAATACTGTATACTGGACAAGCAAAAAACAAAAATCTGTATCAATGTCATCAGCAGAAGCGGAATATATTTCTGCAGCAAGTGCCGCGCAAGAAGTAAAATGGCTTATAAACCTTTTTGAAGAAATTGATATGCAACAAAATTGTCCTATTACACTCTATGAAGACAACCTTTCTTGCATTAAATTAGCGGAAAACGACAAGTTTCGACAGAAAACTAAGCATATCGAACTAAGGTATCATCTGATTCGAGACCTTGTTGAGCAGGGCACAATAAAGATTGAGTATGTAAGCACGGAAAATATGATCGCCGATGTGCTCACGAAGCCTCTGCCGAGACATTCTTTTCGAAAATTGCGAATTTCCTTGTTGAACTGTGATTAAATGTCATCGAGTTTACGCAGGGGTGTTGGTGAGAAATAAACTCAAAATGACATTCTTTCAATAATTACAAAAACTTTCATTTTCATATTATTCTAAAAACATTTCATTTGACTCTTTTATTTCTTCATGCATATATACATCTACATTGTGACGACGCTATGACGCATTTGTTTTCTGATTGGCCGTCTGTGTTTCTATGTACATGTAATAATGTATTTTTCATTTTTTTCTTTTCTCCTTCTTCGATGTTCAGTTTTAATAATAAAAGATGTGATTAAAAGGATAATACGTGGGTTCATTTTTATTCCCACAAAAAGAATGCAACATAAAATAATATATAATTTCCTAATACACAAACCAAGCTAAATGAGGCTGGTTTAATTAAATTGAAACATCATTATTTATATATTTGAAATTATCTTTTGAATAGCTTAGCAGAAAAGATGTTTATAAAAGAAAATAGAAATTGGTTCTTCTTTTCATACATGGAATAAATTCATCTGGTTCTGCAAGCCTCATAGGATACTCATATACAGGGTAAGTGCATTTTACTTACCATATAAATCTTGAATTTAAATATTTGATAAAAGTTTCTTCTGTGAATTCTAAAAAACATCCCGTCTGTAGCATTGAACCAGAGCCATCCGCGTAGGAACCATTTACTCTGCCGCCCACGCAACGGAAACTTTGTCAAAGTTGCGAAATAGCTTTTATTTAAAGATTACTGAAACTTTAAACACTTTTTTCTCGAAATTCTGAGGCTTGTGGGTTCTACTGCTTTAATGTATTGGTACCTTCATAGTATACTACAATCCTGCGCAATTTTGTCCCAATCTGAATTTTCCATAGACCTTATATACTAGACCACGCCATCAATAGGACTGACCATTATAGCGAATGTCTTCAACATGAGGGTGTAATCTGATACCTCCATCCTTTGCTCTGAGTTTCGGAAGTCACGTGAACTTGACCTAGGGGTGATTCCTCTCTCTCTCTCTCTTTTTTTCCCGTATGCAAGCATAATCTCATACTTCTCTGACTGAAGTAAGAATTCAAACGCAATTTTTTCGCTTGCAAAATGATTTATCATAACTTTTTTTTCTATGTAATTAATCTATGAAAGTTTAGCTTTCCATCCATGTGTAAATCTAAATGCTAAAATAAAAAGTGCGTGCACAATAAAAATATTAAAAAACACAAAATTCGTTCCTACAGAAAAATAACATAGTGATCATTCTTCACTCTTCCTCTAGGCCAACATCACGTGACAATTTTGCTGGGGAAGCTCGTTCATGATGCAGTCAAATAACGAGGGGGAATGCGTGGTCTAGTATATAAGGTCTATGGAATTTTCCATGTCATGACCTCTCCTTGTAAGACAAGGAAAGTAAAATCACTTGATACGAAAAGTACAGCAAACAATGTAACCAATTCTTCGAATATTAAATTGAGACAAAGTTGTAAACGGAATGCTGCTACAATGTTAGAGAAATTGGTTTCAAGTCCCAAAACCAAGGTTAAAAAAAAAAAAAAAAAGTCTTTAAAAAGGAAGAGAAAGAAATAGCTAAGTATACATCCGAAGAAGCTTTAGTGTTGATAACTACAATAAACCTAACTAAAATTATTAATTATTAATAGTATATAATAATAATAATACATATATAATAAAATAATAAGAATAAATAAGAACAAGAATAATAACAAATGATTAAATTAATTTTTTTCCTATATGTAATTTTGTCCCGCTAGATTTGCAATCCGTCGCACTGTGCGGCGTCTCTACTTGCGTTATATTGTTTCAGGGTCCCCACTGATTGAACAGGATTGAACAGGGCGCAGCCCCCGCTCACCGCTCGAAGAGCGGTGTTGAGCGCTTCCAGAACTAAGTTCACGTGGGCTGCGCCAAGATGTTTATTGAAAGACAAAAAAAAAAAAAAATTACAAGAATCATCGCCAGGCAGAGCCTACTCGCGACAATGGGCGATGTGAAACAAGTTCAATTTACATAGTCTTTTGTTGGTCGGCATGCCGAGCCTAGCCGACTCCTCGCGACAGAAGGCATGCTGACATTTTGTAATGTTATGTTGAAGTTCGAGAGGAATGGAGATGATCATTGTAGAATAGGTGTAGGTCATGTCAGCCTCTTGCCGGGTAAAACCCTTCGCGACAGAGGGCAAGAGGTGCAGGACTGACTCTTGATGTGATTAAACAGCTTTTGTTGTTTTCCAAATTGACCAAGCTCAAGGGAAGTGGGAAAGATTAATCTGTTAAGTTTGAAATTTCATTTAATAGGAAATAAATTTTATATAGTTTAAATAATAGGGGTTTACGCGTGAGAATATTTTCTAGCCAATTATGGGGTCTAGGAGATGGGTTTCTAAGATGATAGGGAGCAGTTAGGGGGCAAGAGTAATAATAGTGATTAGGAGCGCCCTCCTCGCCACAAGGACATAGGGACGACCGACGACAATGAAATTTATGCAGGTAGGAGGGGAAAGGCCCGTGACCTGTCAAAAAAAGCCGCAACCGGAGGAGAAATGTTCCAGGAGACATTTGAGACTATTGGGATTAGGTTGTGGGTATGTCTCCCTTTTGAGGATTCATCCCACAGTGTTTGCCAATTTTGGTGCAGTAGTACCTTCAATTTACTTTTTACGTAGGATGGGGGTGCTGGAAGAGAGTGAAGAATATCCTCCCCTTCAGTTGCAGCCTTCGCCAATGAGTCCGCAAGTTCATTGCCGACGACGCCTCTATGGGCAGAAACGTGTGAAAGGGAAATTAAGTGTTTCAATTTGGCGATTTTACGTTTTATGTCTAAGACTTGGGGGTGTTTAGTCTTGTGGCTAGTGATGGCCTGCAGGCTCGAGAGGCTGTCGCTGTAGATGTTTATTAGTGACAGCTGCGGGTTGCCTTCTGCCCAATCAAGGGCCTTTTGAATCGCAAAAAGTTCCGCTTGGAAAACGGTGTTAAAATTCTCAAGCCTGCATGCCCACCGATGAGCCTCAAGTCCGTTGACCATGACGCAGAGCACTGCTGCTACGCCAGAGTCCGTCTTTGAGCCATCCGTGTACACCGCCACAGGGACTGAGGGATCAAAGCTATTTTTTTTAGTGTTTACTACGAAGGATGCTGCGTCCTCTGCCGGGTGCAAGTCCCAGCTACGGATATGAAGTTGCAGTGGGGTGTTGGGAAAGATAGAATTAGTTATTGGCAGATCGTGTAGTTGGAGGATGTTGGTTTTTAAGTAATTGATAAATAGTTGTAGGTGGGCATGAGGGATTCCCGTAATGACAGTGAGGGCGTCAGTAGAGATCGTCCTGTAACCTCTCGAAATTTGGAGGAGGAAGGGACGTTGGATGGAGTCTAATTTGGCCTGATTTTGCTTCGACAGGTAACCACCCCAAATACCTGCACCATATGTTAGGATTTTGTCCACAATTGTTAAATACCATGTTTTCAGGAAGGAGGTGGAGATGCCCCACCACCTTCCTGCTAGTTTTATGGAGTTGTGGTAAATTGTCATAAGTTTCAGTTTTAGTTCGTGAAGGTGGGCGGTCCAGCTAAGTTTCCTGTCGATGGTCAGGCCAAGAAGTTTTAGGTGGGGTACATGATGGACACTGACGCCGTCTATTCTCACCACGGGAGATCTTTGAAGTAATTTGGGGAAGCCTAAAGTTAGCGCTTGGGTTTTTGAGCGGGAGAGGCATAGATCTAAGTCTTTTAAGAGTTTGCTAAAGAGAGGGAGGGCCTCCTTGGCCTGGTTCTCCAGGTCTTTCCTGATCCTTCCCGAGAGAATGACTGAGAAGTCATCAGCATATGCGAAAGTGGTGTGGCCCTCAGAATTCATGCGGACCAGTATCGAGTTGGCAATTATGTTCCATAAAATAGGTCCCAGGCATGAGCCCTGAGGGCACCCCTTAGTTTGGGGGAACTCTGTAGAGCCGTTACCCCAGTTGACTATGATTTTTCTTTTTGAGAGGTAAGAGCTGATGACCCCCGCCAGGTTACTCGGGCAGTTGAGTTTGTGTAATGCCTGTAGGATGTGGGGCCACTCTACGTTATCGAAGGCTCCTTTGATGTCGAGTGAGACTAAGGTGGTATATTCCAAGGACTTTGAGTTAGAGGCGCAGGAGCTTTTAATAGCCTGTAATGCTTGTTCACATGATCTGCCCTCTCTGAACCCGAATTGGTTTGGATGGAGAAGGTTGTTGGACTCCAGATGGTGGTTCAATCTGGTAACGACCAGTTTTTCTAATAGTTTGCCTAAAGTTGGCAGCAGGCAGATCGGTCGATATGAAGCGGGGTCAGAGGGAAGCTTCCCTTGCTTTAGGAAGTACACCACCTCGCCTCTTCGAAGGATTTCTGGAAAGTAACTATGCTCCAGGCATAGGTTGGCCCAGTCGCGTAATATGTGTGGTACTGTGTTGTAAGTGTGTCTTAGAATTAGAAAGTCCAGATTGTCTGGGCCAGGAGCCTTTTTAACGTTGAAGCTGAAAAGAGTGGCTTTGACTTCAGCCTCCGTGAAGGGGACATCCGAGGGAGTTGAGAAGGTGGGCACCTGGTAATTAGGATATTTACTCGGTGCAAAGAGTGTCGTTGTGATGTGTTCTAGGTTATTGCGTTTAGAGGAAAGAGCTGGAGGACGCTCTAGCTTCAGCTCCGTTGGTGTGAAAAACCTGTTGCTATAGAATTTTTGTGCTGTGCCGAAGACTTTTGTTTGTGTTGAGCAGAATTTTCTCCATGCGTCGTGTTTTGCCGTGTTAAGTTGTTTTTTGAAGAGTGCCGAAAGTTGTTTGATTTTTTGTTTATGTTGGGGTATAATCGCGGGGGTCTAAGAATCTTTGTTGGCGTTTTAGTGCTGTCAATTTGTTGCGCATGGAGCGTAGTTGGGGAGACCAGAAGTTGTAGGTGAATTGCCGACCGCATTTTTTGAACCTAAAAGAGGAGGTGGCTACAGAGTGGAGTGTTTGTATTATTTTTACTGTGAGTTGTTCTAATTGTATAGTGTTTTTAACTGTGTGTAAGTCTTGACTTAAGTTTGTTAAGGGTGTTTTGATTAGTGAATTGAACTTATTAAAGTTTTTATTTTTTGTTGCGAATCTTTTGGAGTATGTGATTACCGGTTTTGTTTCTAGTGTGTATGTTATGTAATTGTGGTCTGTGCTATTGTGTATGTCCAGGACTGACCAAGCTGAGATTCTTGCAGTGGTTTTTGGATTGACCAAGGTAAAATCCGGCCAACCCTTGGCTCCGTCCTTTTCGAATGTGGGATGTGAGTTTTCAATGTTGGCTAAGTTTAAGTTGTGCGAGGCTACGAATTCTATGAGGCTGCGACCTCTTACATCCTCACGTGGAGAACACCACAGTGGGGAGTTAGCATTGAGATCACAGCCGCAGATGAAAAGTGTTTTCTGTGATATTAAGTGTAGCCATTCCTCCAGGCATGACTCAAAATCTGCTGACGGGGCTGCGTATGCGCTGCCAAGGATCAACTCACCCTCCCTTGTGGTGAGTGTAATGAAGACACAGTGCCCCCTGTGTATAGGTGGGTGTAGTTGAGATTTTTTGTGTTTATGACAATGTGGGCAGTGTTCTGTTTGGAGCTGAATCTAGGCCAGGAGGTAGGGAAGCCATACAGATCTCCCCCAACGGTGCCGTAAGCGTCCTGCAGCAGCCCGAAGTCGTAGGAACTCTTTTCCATGAAGGTTTGTGCTGCCGAGTTCGCCGCCTTACACCCGTTAAGGTTGATCTGCAGGAAGCGGAGACTGTTGAAATTGGGCCTGGGTTGAATAGTTGAGGAAGCTGCATCTTGGGGAGACGAGGAGAGAACTTTCTTTTTGTTTTTCTTTTTAATTTTGAGTAAATTTAAGGGGTGGGCTCAAGAGGAGATTACGGAGGCTAGAGCTAAGGCAATGAGAAGTTAAGAGAATAGAGAGACTTACCCTCTTGCTTGATCTCTTTGGGTGTAGTAAGCTGAGGGTGGTGGTTGAAAATACATCTCCTCACGATCCACTTGGGGTTCATAGTCGAAAAATCTTGGGCCTGTAAACTGCATTTGAGGAGGGCCATACATGTATGGATACGGCCAGTTGGGAGGGTTACACGAAGCAGTACCCTGCTTGTTTGGACGGGAGCGGGATCTTGCGTTTTGGCGTTGGTTGTATTGCTGTGTTTCGTATTGTTGTGGCTGTTGGGTCTTTGCAGGAGTTGTTTGGTAGAGACTTTGTTCCTGTGTGTTGGTGGTGTTTGGCGGAGGTCTTCTGGAGGTGGAGCGATTTTGCCGCCTGCCTCTGGAGGAGCCTGTGCGTTTGTTGCTATTGTTTGGTTGTATCCGGGTGTTCTTGTTAGTTGTTTGCTGTCTTGTGTTTTCTGGTTGTGGTGCGGTAGGTGAGTTTGTGGTGATTGGGTACTTCTTGTTCAGAAAGTCTCTTTTTCTGGAGTACATATCTTCCAATATGGGGCAAGACAGGGAGTAAGCAGGGTGTTTGGAAGGAAGGGCCTGTAGACCTTGCTTTCGTCTATTACTGTTTTCCCTCTGGCAGTTAATACAGCTGGGCCTGAGGTTGCATTTGTCATTTTTATGCCCCCCTGAGCAGTGCGAGCAATACACATTATTTGTGCAGGTGTGCACCGTGTGGTTGAGGGCTTGACAATTGGAGCACCTGCTGATCTCTGTGTATGGTCTCAGGAAGCATTTGAAGAGACCCAGCTGCACTGATTGTAATGCCAGAAAGGCCTCTGCCAGTGGTGTGGGCATGTGCAGGATCCAGTTGTTTGTGTTGGGAATTTTTGAGTGTTGCTTTCTTAAAATTTGTATGGTAGATTCTTTGTTGTGAGTGCCTGTGATGTCGTGAAGTCTTTGTTGGAGTTGTTCCGCTTCCATGTCTGCCGGGACTCCCATGAGGAGGATTCTCATAGGAGGGCAGAGTTTCTCTGAGACTTTTAGACGGCTTGCAATTTCTGGATTGGTGTTAAGTTCTTGTGTTAAGGTCTTTGCATCCGTTTCAGTTTTGCAATGCACATCCACTGCAGAACGGAAAATTTTCGTGAAAGCAATTTGTGCCTGTGTTGACACATGGTAAGTCCTCAGAAAGTCCATCACCTGCCTTCCACTGTCCTGTTGTGATTGTGATGTGACATGTATTATTCTTCTTGATTGTTGTCTTGCTCCCTGGGCTTGTGTGAAGATGTTATGTGTTCTTTGTTGTTGGCTAGGGATGTTGCGTGGAGAGGTTGGGCTCAGAAGTTTCTGCATGTAGGTTGGAGTGTTTTGTGTGGTCGTTGATGTGGATGGTAGGTGGTCCTCGTGTGGGTTTTCTCGTGAGTTTTCTTCATTTGGTAGAACTGATGTATTTGGCTTTATGTTTTCTTTTAGATATGTTTCTTGTCTGTATAGGGCATCATTTAATTTGTTTTGAAGATCTTTGATTTCTTGCAGTCTATTGTTTAAGAGAGTGAATTCGGGTTGGAGGTCTAGTTTGAGGTTAACTGAAGGGGAGTTGATATACTGCAGGTTGTCTGTTTGATGCTTCGGCTTTATAAGTTCGGTTGATCTTGGGGGGAGTGGGGGTGGTAGAGTTGAGGTTTGTGTTTCTGTTGAGGTTACTGTCTTTGATGGCGTAGTCTGTGTTGTCTGTGATGTTGTTAGTCCTGTTGATGTTTGGCTGTCTGTATTGGCTTTTGTTTTGGTTGCCTTGTTTAGGAGTTTGATTCTGATGAACGCTTTGTTCAATGCTTTAGTGAGACTTTTCCCAGGTTGAGTTTTAGAGATCAAGTCCATTGCAACTATGACTACATTTTTTATTGTACTGAGTGAAGTCCTCATAAACAACTTTTGGCTTGTCGGATTCCTTGGTAAAGTCTTTAGCTTTAAGTTTGTTTTTGTTTTTATTTTTTGAATTCGTTGAGGTGCAGGATCTCGTTGTGATGCAAGATTTCGTGGTTTGATCGGAAGAGGCACTGGTTGTGGAGACGTCTGAAAAGTCACCGTCGTCTTTCTCCAGGTGGTCATCGCTGTCTATGTCCGACATGATGTTATTTAGCTTTGATAAAAGCTGTTGCTTTATAATACTGGAGAATGGTGCTGATTAGCAATTAATCAAAGCTTTTTTTTTCCCTCTTTTTTTTATTTTTAAATTCTAGTGAAGGTGTACCAGAAAAAACATGGGAGGGCTTTCCCAGTCACGCACACGCGCACCAGACGCAGAACGTCAAAGCTCAAAAAAAAAAAAAAAAAAAAAAGGTGTTTAATGAAAATAAATAAATAATTAAATAAATAAATAAATGAAACTTTTTATAAGTGAATAACTTTTATAAGTGAATAATTTAAATTTAAATGAAAAGTACCCTGGGAAGGGGGAAGGGAAAGGAAGAAAAGTGAACCAGCTGTCAAAAAAAAAAAAAAAAAAAAAAAAACATGGGTGGAAGGGGACTGTGCTGAAAGGAAGGGGCTGGCCAAGATCTATTCAGCGGAGATCTATTCATTAAATAAATAAATAATTAATTAATTAAAAAAAAAATAATAACCGTAAATTCGGAGGAAAAAAAAAAAACACGTAAATTTGAAAAAAAAAAAAAAAACGGGGGGGGGGGGTGTTTTGGAAAATTGGCGCCCAGGTTGCCGAATAGCCAGGGAAAAAAAAAAATTAAAAATTTTGGTTCTCCGGTCGCCAAAAAGCCGAAAATGAAAAAAAAAAAAAAAAAACGACATGGTTAATAAAATTTGGTTAAATTAAACAAAAGCAACCGGAGACGCGAAAACCAACATTTGGATTAAGAGATATAGAATTTAAAGAATAGGGAAAGCGCCCTCTGGCGGGGAAAAAGGGAGTTAGCTCAGAGGGTGGGGCAAGCAAAAACCTATTCAACGGTATAAAGCAATTTGAAATTGAACAATTAGGGGCTGAAAAAACGACAAAAAACCGAAAAAACTAGAAATGTTAAAATAAAAGGCGCCAAATAAATGGTTAATAAAAAAAAAAAAAAAAATTAGTAAATAAATGCTTATAGCACTTAAGTAATTGGAGAAGACAAGGTCCTTGGCATAAATACACGCTAAAAGAATGATTAATATAAGTGGCAAGATAAAAATTTTTAATAAACAGCAATTATAAAAATTTTGGTTCCCCGGTCGCCAAAAAGCCAAAAGAGAAAAAGTACGACGTGGTTAATAAAATTTTAATTTAATTAAACAAAAGGCAACCGGAGACGCGAAGAACCAACATTTGGAATAAGAGATTTAAGACATTAAATAATAGGGAATGCGCCCTCTGGCGGGGGGAAAAGGGAGTTAGCTCAGAGGGTGGGGCAAGCAAAAACCTATTCAACGGTATAAAGCATAATAAAATTGAACAATTAGAGGCCGAGATATTCACAAAAAACCGGAAAAACTGGAATTGTCGAATAAAAAGGCGCCAAATAATTGGTTTAATAAAATTGCTATTAGCACTTAAGTAATTAGTGAAGATGAAGTCCTATACGTAGTGACAGGTTAAAATAAAGATTGGATTAGATTGCAAGTTAAAGTTTGTAAACACAGTTATTAAAAATTTGGTTCCCTGGTCGCCAAAAAGCCAAGAATTTAAAAAGCACGATTTGGCTACAAAAGTTTAAATAAAAAAAATAAAAGGCAACAAAAAACTCTAAAATACTATGGTAACTTAAAAAGATATAGGAAAAGGGGGATAGGAAATGCGCCCTCTAGCGGGGAGGGAGGAGGGTTAGCTGAAAGGGTGGGGTAACTCAAGACCTATCCAACGGTATAAGATAATTGAAAATCCGATAACCAGTCCACTCAAAACGGAGAAAAATGTAAATAATTTAAATCTCTAGGATAAAACTGTCATAGGAACTAACTCAATTGATTAAAAACAATGCTAAACGTAACCATCCCAGGGCACAGCAAGGTTGAGACAATTTAGAGAAGCATTAGAACCCCACTGATTAAAAAGAAATTACTTAATCTTCCATAATTTAAGGAACACATAATTAACAAAAACAAGCAATTTTAAGAATGGTTGGCCACCTCAATACAGTGAATAATACAGTGTGATTTAGAAATATTGCATATCAACGAGTTTACCGTTAAAATCCATGCCCGCGAAATCGTTAGGGATTAACCAATGAGAAAATACTCAAAAAACATTCACTATATTATCAGTGGCAACAGCATTAAAAGTTATGGTTTAGTTTTGAAAAAAATCCCGATATAAATTGGGAAAGGGAAAATCAATAAAATCAAATACATTGTAAGAATCAGTAAAGGGGAAAATAAAGGGAAGATTAAAAATGAAAAACGTAATTATAATGATAAGTAATAATGATTTAAGTACATTGAGTAATTATAAATTTGATTACAGTGACAAGTAATGTTTAAATTATGCATAGAAGATAACATAAACTTGATTTTCATTAATTAACTAATTTATATTTAAAGAAAATGCCCCTACAGAAGTTCTGTATAGGGAAAAAACTCAAGTAAAAACACAACATTATAAAAATAAACATAAAAAACTAACCAGTGGGGCTAGAGACAAAAATTATATATCTACGGAGAGCCTGAACATTCCCGCATCCAACACAACACAGTACGCAACCAGTACTCACCCCTGACCCTAGTAGTTTAGCCGGCCATGGAGAGCGCTGAGGCAAACTTCATCACACTCGGGAGGAGGACGCTATTTTGGGTCCCCACTGATTGCATTTACTCCGTAACCGGACATTTCAATTTAAGTACTAGATGTACGATAAGTTACGCAGCTATAATTCAATTACTATGTTTTTCGCGCAAACATTTCTCGGACAGATTATCATCTTCACTCTATGACAACAGGTGGCAGCACCAGACAACATTTATTTCTGTTTTATTATTATTATTATTATTATTATTAATTCAAAAAAATAATCTAAAATTCGAAAAGTATGCTTCGAGATGCATCACGTGATGTCGAAATGAACCTCCATTCAAAATTCTGTAGCTCTGCTTTGAGAAAAAAATATATACCGCCTCTATCTAGAACGAATAAATAGTCATTTTCTGAAACCCTAAGCTAGAAATATAGATTTACGAGCTATGCGTATAAGGTAAACAAATAACCTGGATAGATAAAATGATCGAGAATTTCTAGTCTGTACTTTTCTAGATAGTGAAACAATTTTATGAATATCATGGAGATTACGAATCCTTTGTACTGCGAGACATTCTCATTCGATATCCTAGAATTGGGTCATAAACCAGAATTACAGTTTACTCGCCTCCTGAGTTCGCATTTATTTGGAGAGATTTTTAAATATGTTTGACCACGATAATATAGGAAAACGATCTAGAATTCCAATAAGGATTTTTTGAACTTGCTAGCAAAGGGGAGTAGAATTTATAAGGATGACATGGATGACTATATTTACTAGAGACGATTTATTTTCTAGATGTCAGCAACATAATTCTTTCTCAGCGTGCGATTGGCCGTTTGCCTATAAAGCGACCAAAAGACATCTAAGTTTAACTTTGTTTGTCATCTTTGCGGTTTAGAATACTGTGAATATAGTAGAACTATGTTTCCCCCGCCTAACATTGAGGACAATTTTAAAGGCTTGGAGGACGGGGGAGGGGGTCAAATTGACCGACAGGTTAGGATTTGGTGTACGTTGAATCATTCGGCCTTTCCTTATCGCTTATTTTCTTTCAGTTAGAAGGATTACCACAACTACTTTAAGTTAGATCAAGCGCAGAGGCTTCTTTTAGACACTACTTCATTATTCTCTTAATTTTATTATCATTCTGTGGCGATTGCGTAGCAGCTTAAACTAGAAGATTTCCCTCACTCATCTTACCACTGTATTAGTTGTATAAAATGAATTACGAACTAGATAAGTGAAACATCAAACTTTTATAATAGACTTAGAGAGGAAGAGGCTTTTAGATGTGGATGAACTCCTATAATCGACTTAATTAAATAGTAATATAATTTAGACAATATCAAAAAGATGGCTCACCGTTCAAGAAGCTTTAGATGTCATACTGACGCTCTGATGAAGGAACATAACTACGCACTAGACTTCCAAATATCACACAGACACTCTGAATATCACTCCGATAAGCGCTCCACTACAAAAACAAAACCACTTCCTTAGCTTGGAAGTCAATTTAAAGTCTAATAAAAAAAAGCATCACAAAGCTGGCGTTGTAAAAAATATTACTTAGAAACTCTGAATAAACACCATAAAATGCAATAAACTCGCAACAATTGTTTCGGGTCGAAACAATTGTTGACCGCTTTGACTGCATCACTCGTTCTTACTTTATTCGCCTGATGAAGGGTCGTGTGTTTTTTCGACCCGAAATAATTGTTGGGAGTTTATTGCATTTTATGGTGTTTATTCAAAGTTTGTAAGTAATATCAATTTAAAGTCACCTCATTAAAACGATTCACTTCATTTTATACCAAATACTCACTCTAAAATTACTCACATTCAATTTCTTTCTACCTTCGTGTTGCGTATAGAATAAAATATTTCTTAATACTTAAAATAATACTTAAAATAATTAAAAAATCAGGGAGCCAGGAACTCGAAAATAACAGGGCACTTACTTACATTTTCGAATTCTTTATATACAGTTTCTATATACAAAATAGTCTATGTACATATAATACACGTAGTCACAATAAAAATATAATTGAGTAAAAGGCATCTCTTTCTATGCAACATTATTACAGATACCAATGTAGCTCTTCCCGCTCGAGTCAAAAGGTAAACTAAACATTTTTTCTTCTCTCGTGACCAGCGCATGCGCGTCTCGCACAATAATGGCAGATGTTCTTTTGACAATCGAATCTCTTCTCCACACTTCGCAATCTTTGCAAATCCTGTTCAAATATGCCAAACTACTTCCCCAATGGCTAGAGACACTCTATTCCAAACGAAATATACCTGTACTTGAAAATTCTAAGACCAACCTGACATCTCACCCAAAACATCGCCAAATGATCCTGGATCCAGTTACTGAACATTCACTTTCTCAACCCAAATTATAACTCAACTCGACATTATCGCTTTACAGTCGGCAGCAAAAGTCCCCGAGCACTAGCAAAAATTCCTATTTTAAAAAAGTGCATTTAATACTGTTTTGTTAAATAAATCCTTGTCGAATCCTGTTCTTAGTCAGTCTAAGAACACGATTCGACAGGGATTTATTTAAAAAAACAGTATTAAGTGTACTTTTTTTACATAGGAATTTTTGCTAGTGCTCGGATACTTTAGCTGCAGACTATAGACCATCTTCAATACTAAACTCAACTGGCAACCTGTACTGTCTCAACTCAATATTTCTAGCTCGACACCACCACTTGTGATCACCTCCAATATTAAATTCAACTAGTGACCTTTACTTTTTCAACTCGACGCCACTCATACCTCACAATTCAATCATATGACGGTTAAGCAGTATTATTTAACAATTATCACTTTTCTTTTCTTTTTTTTATTGCGATCTAGTTTTATTATAATTTTCACAGTTTTATTATAAAAGCAAATTTTAATTTTCAAAAAATAAATCTTTTTCTTATCAATCCATAATCTATAACTATTAAAAAAAAAAAAAAAAAAAAAAAACTTATGCATACATTCAACATTTAAAAATATTTCCATTCAATGAATATTAAATACAACGAGAGATTTTTAAATTAAATATAGTGAGAATAAAACTAACTTTTATTTCAGATACTCTTAATCGATATTACAGTTTATATTATATTAATTTAAAAATTATGAGAATAATTTTATGATACAACATGTGTGTTCTAATTTGTTAAAAATTTCTTTTTAAATTATATTTATGTTTAAAATTTAACCCATTACCCACTGCTGTAGCGTTCACGCAAGACCAAAAATAATCACGTTTGACAGTTAACTAAAAAAGGTTTTTTATATTAAGTATCGTTTTTAAGAAAAATAATCTGGTATGTTACTCACACGACTTTCTCTTACACTGAAATTTAATACTATAAATACACGTTGGAGATTAAGAGGTAAGATAACGATGTTATGTAAACCTATGTTAAACAAATCAAATTAGGCTTCGGAAGAGTTTTATATGATAATTAATTCTTTGTGAGGGGGCTGCCGCCCCTTCAACCCCCCAGTTTCATTAATGCACCTACATTTATATAGAATTTAATTCTGTTATTAAAATTAAAAGTTTACTTAAAATTATACAGACAATTTTCACACGCAACACTCATTGAAACTTATCAATCTTCATCAAACTTTTCCAGCAACAAACTTATATTAACTTCAAAATACAGCATTTGGATCTCCTAAAATTATTCGTTTTTCAGTTATTTTAAGAGTAGTCTAACACTAAATAACCAAAAGTTGAAATTGTTCTCAATATCACATTTTTTTTTTTTTTTTGTTAAAAATGAAAAAAATCGATAACTTTATTTTAAATTATCGCAGATCGGTGGTTCGACCATTCGTTTTAAAGGTATTGAAGAGCTCTTTTGAAAGATACCCATCATGAAAATTTACTCCCCTCGAGGGGGTACTTCCCCCCCCCAGGGGGGAGGCGAGGCCCCTACATATACAAAATTTTTTCCCAGTTGACTATCTTTATTATAAAAAATATATATTCGTTTCATTTGGTTTAGTGCAGTCTATAGATGTTAAACTCTACTTACCACCA
Source organism: Salticus scenicus (assembly GCA_963930645.1). Classification (NCBI taxonomy): domain Eukaryota; kingdom Metazoa; phylum Arthropoda; class Arachnida; order Araneae; family Salticidae; genus Salticus; species Salticus scenicus. The sequence goes on from OZ005661.1 coordinate 97,137,805, forward strand.
ATTTCCCCCATAGACGTATTTGAATACTTTTGAACGTCCTTGTACACGAACCATTTGCTTCATCTCATCGAAAATCTTAATGTAGCGTCCCTATATGATACACATTTAGAATACCGAGTTTGGAATTTCTGCTGCTATTTGTTCTTAAGATATCCTGATAACAGGCACACAGACAGACACATACACACACTCAGATCATTCGCTAAAAACATCATTTTCGTATTTAGGGCACCTCAGTAGATGTAAATATAACAAAAACTCACTTTCGAAAATTTGACCCTAAATCAATACTTTCTCTACCGTAAGGGTAAGAGAAAGTAAAAACGATAGATGTTTATTTTATAACAAAATAATTTGATCTGAAAAAAAAAAAAAAAAAAAAAAAAAATAAGTTTAAAAATGTATTTTAAACTTGAAACACATTTCAAGTGAAATATTTTGAAATTCGTCATATTTGAATGAGTTTACATAACTTGTAAAAAAATGTTTTCGTAATAAAATAATTACTTTTGTAGTTACCTGTATTTTATTCTGTTTTATGCTCCCTCAAAAAAATTTCCGTAAACATTTATTTGTATTAATTCTATATTCTTATTCCACTAAAGTTGTACAAATACAACACCCTGTATTTAGTAAGATATGACTAATTTTAATAATTACACTTTAAATTATTGTTATATATTGTCAAAAGAATGAGTATTACTGTTTGTATTTAGAAAAAAAAAAAAAAAAATCATTATTTCTAGTTTTCGCGGTTAATGGGTTAATCTACTTTGCATTTTAAAACTTTATATAGTAAGATACATTTTTACTGTACTACTTTTAAATTTTCTCATTTGCTTTATACAATAAATAAATAAATAAATAAATAAACTTCATTAATTTTTTTAAGTTTTGAATTTTTAACTAATTTAAATTTGATAATGGGTAGGTAAAAATCAAAAATTACATTAATCAATTAAAATATGATGAAACGTAAATCATTAAATACATACTGAGGAAAAATTCTGTAACTGACATCTAGAATCTGAATTGGGAAAAAATAGTTCCATGTCATCCTCATAGATTCTAATTCCCTTTGAATACGAGTTCCAGAAACCCCTATTGGGACTCTATAGTGATTGCCGATTTTATCGAGGTCAAACTTATTTAAAAATCTCGGCAAATACAAGCGGCGAGTTTTAGCAACTATAATCTTGGTTTATGACACAATTCTAGAAAATCAAGCGAGAATTTCCTGCAATAAAAAAGGATTCATAATATCCATAATATTGCTTCACCATTTATAAATGCATATTCTAGAAATTCTAGGTCATATCGTCCATTCAGCTTATTCGCGTTCCTTATACGCATAGCTCTGAAATCTATATTTCTAGTTTAGTTATTTATAAAATAATCACTCATTCGTTCTAGATGAAGGCGGTATATGTTTGTTCCCAGTGTAATTTAGAAAGAAGTTAAGTGAAAACCAATTATTATAAAAAGTATAGATACTTACTTTGAAATACGAATAAAGGTTAAACAGTATTTTTATCACCCGAATAATTAAATTTTAATAAATCAATAACCATAAAAATCTTACAACTTTTTTATTAATATACGATATATATATATATAGTATCCATGAATGCTTTTCTTCATAATGCTATTTACTGTGTAAAATTACAGATACTTTAAAAATATTTGTAATAAAAATAAATAAATAAAAAGAATTTTGTTCATATCAATAAAAGTTGAATATTTTAAAGACGTATTTATATAATTGCGTAAATATTTACAGCTAAATTATGTGAATATCCAAGAACTACAAACAGCTGAACATTATGGATAATTTAAACGGTCTCTTACTTTGCCAGATGTAATTAAAATACAGTTATTATGTGCTGCAATAAACGTTAAAGAAGGTGTAAACCGTCGTTAGGCAATATGAACTCTAAACATGTGTAATGATCTTTAGTTCAGCCCTAAAATACACGGTATATGATACAAATTTCCTGCTAACTTTATTAGAATAAGTGCTTTAAATTTACTATTTGTATTAGAAGACGTAAGTATATATGTATATATATATAATTTATAATTTATTTGATTAAAAAGAAGAGAATGAGATCGAAGAATAGACTGTCGAATAAATCACCACAAAAACACACATATGCCAACAAAATAACTATAGTTAACTTAAATAGATTTCATTTTTAGAATAATATTAATTTATTATTACTTACTTTAATTTATATATATATATATAACTTTTATAGAAGTATAAATCTCTTTATAAAAATTAGAAAAACAAAATTTTTAAAGAACATAAAAATTATTATTAATATTATTTATAAAAATAAACTTTTTTCTTATACACTTTTACCAATGCGTATTTGAACATTTTTGAATTTAGACGTTATAGCAAATAAAAAATAAAAAAACAAATTAAATAAATAAATAAATAAATAAAATATTCTGTAGGAATTATCTTGGAATTTCGGGAGTATAAAGAACATGCTATACTTCCTATATTTCAGCAAAAGTTTCGTCCTGAAAAGGAAAGTGGGACCAGTTGATAATTAAACAAAAGTCAAACTGTTTTGGACCACCCTGTGAAAAGTAATGTTCGAAACGCGTTTTGGATGTAGTATGTGATTATAAGGATTTTTCTAATTATCTGTATAAAATTTTATGAGGCTATCACGTACGTTCATAGGTATACTAGGCGAGTCGAATTAATCCTGGACGATAGGACCCATGCCCCAGCCCGCCCGGTTCCCGCTGTTCAATGTGTTTTTCTAGTCAACTTTGTCCCCTTATTCCTTCCGGTGTGAATTTTTTTTTTTTTTTTTTTTTTTTTTTTTTTTTTAACACACTTGACATTGTGAGTTTTTCTGCTTTTCTTCCCATGCTATTCCTATGGGGTTTTTAGCCTTTTCCCCCCTCTTTTTCTACATTCTAAAGTGTCGGTATATATATATATATATATATATATATATATATATATATTTTTTCGAATATGGAAAGAAAAAAAAAATCCACTTCTAAATTATAACACGTAGGGTATTAGACCCAGTACAAATCCATTTTCAGCATTTTTATCCTACTACATTGGACACAGCATACTGCAAACAGAATTCAAAAACATTAAATATCTTGCGAAATATGAGCAATTTTACTAAATAATTTTTAACCACGCATGCGCAAGCTTCTAAAAAAATATCTTTGCATAATTCAATAGCCAGTAGTGTTGAGCTACTGATGAGAAAGCCCCAAACAAATATCGTGTAAACTGAAAAAGTTATGAGAGTTAGAATGAACATAATTTCAGTTACTCTCAAAGTAAAAGATAAACTATAAAAGGTTTTACTCACAATTTTATTTTAATTCATTCAATGCCCAATGGTAACACAGCGTTCGCTAACTGTAAATAGATATAGTTAAGACTCCCTATCATCAACTTTTTTTTTTTTTTTTTTTTTTTTTTTTTTTTTTGAGAGAAAGAGAGAGGAAGTGAAATTCTGTTCATTTTGTAGCTCATAACTTCGAATTATGCAAATAATTGAAATATTTGAATTATGTAAATTATTAAAATATTTGAATTATGTAAATTATTGTGAATTATTTAATAATTTACATTTCAGTAATTTTGTATAAATTATTTGAATTATGTAAATTATTGAATTATGTAAATAGAATCTTTTAAAATCTTACGCATGCGTAATTAAAAGTTATTTACTAAAAAAGCTCATATTTCATAAAATATTTGACATTTTTGCATTCTTATTGCAGTATGCTGCGTCTAATATAGTGCACCAAGTTTTCCAAAAATGACTTTCCACTGGCTCTAATACCCCACAAGATCTAATTTAAAAAGTTCTGTATATATATATTTGCAGTTTTTAAAAAATCCGTTATATCTCCATGAATATATGTGGTAGCCTCATAAAAATTTATACATATATCCTTATAATCATATGCTACAGTAAAAATGCATTTCAAGCGTTACTTTTTACAGGGTGAACCAAAACATTTTGATTTTTGTTTAATTTTTTACTGGTCCACTTTTCCTCTTTAGAACAAAACTTTTGCTGAAATATATTAAATATAATATTTTGTTTTACACTCCCAACGTTTCAAGGTGATTCCTAAAGTATTTTTCTAGATACCTGAGAAAACGTCTAAATTCGAAAGTGTCCAAATACTTATTGGTAGGTAGCGTATTAAAAAAAATAAATAAAAGTGATATCATTAAAATGATATTTGTAATCATGATTAAGGAATTACTTTAAAACCAGATACTGTAATGTAAGTATTAAGCAGTTTAATTCATACATAATAGTTAAAAAATTATTTGGAGATGAGCAGAATGTAGTGTACGAAAGTTATAGAATACTGAAGAAAGATATTAGTTTTTACAAACAGTTTATAAGTTTATTAAATTACCCGTAGTCCTTATGGTATTTTATATTTTTAAAGTTTAAAAAAGTTCAGCAGCTATTTTATAAATTTAAAAGGATACAAGCGGTTCTTTTATAATTTCTTGATTAAAAAGAGAAAGGGAGAGTGAGACACCTATCTGAGTGAAACACCTATCTGAGTTTAAAAGTTTATTATTATATATATATATATATATATATATATAATTCGTTATAGTTAAAATATGTACAAAATATTTTTTTTTTTCTATTTGTAGCTGTGCTCAGTAAATGTGTTTTGATCAACTGAAAACTGTTGTATGTTATTTAGATTTACTACGGTATGTTTCTGTTCAAGATTATATAGATAGCACAATTAATTGGTGTGTGCGGACTCACAAAATGTTCTGCTATATTAAGGTCTATGAGAAATATTTTATTAAAGCAATTTTCAGTATTTCTAAACTGTGCAAAAAATTATAAAATCAATTTGAGTTACCATATAATCATATCCATAAAACTAAAAAATCTGGAAAAGAGAGAACAAGAGAGAACAAGAGAAATTGTTATACAAACAAAACAGAAAAATATAATAAAATATTTGAGTATTTTTCCTCAAGTAGTATGTTGTTTAATACAACGGAATGTATGCAGTTTCGTTTGTGCGTTCTTGTAAAAGAACTATAAATGGTAAGCTCACAATATCACATATTTATTTGTTTTTTCTTATATTTTAAATATTTAAATCTTTTTAATATTCTTATCTTTTTAATATTTAAACTTTAAAAGGTTTGGTTTCACACATCTAAAAATTCTATTTTGTATACAGAAAAATAAAGCATGTCTTATATTTATGTAAACGTATATGATTCTTGCGATAATAACCTCTTACATGATTACACTATTAAAAAATTAGTTCAACATTTTACCAAAAGAATGATGCTAAACAGGCATTTTTAGCTGCAACGAACATTTTGGTGCTAAGTTTGACCATTTCAGTGGTGCTTTTTGCTGAAATGGCACCACTAAAATTGTGAAATATTACACCAAAATATCGGTTGCAGATAATTAGAAACTTTTTTTTAGGGGGTGGGGGTGGGGTGAAATGCTGGCTTTCGTTTTTGATAGTGTACGAATTTCCGATCTTAATCGAATGTAGAATTGAGAAGGTAGCACACTTGCACAAACTCGAGTCTGTAATGGTAAAGGATTTCTTTTTGTGCCCCTGTCAAAGACCTATAAGGGCTATATTCACCAAAATCTATACAGTTCGTGAAAATGACCTATAATATATATACTAATTTTCAGCTCAATCGGATAAGTCTTTTAGACACTATCGTCCATTGGCAATAATGATACAGAATTTTTCTTTGTGTCCCTCTAAAAGAACTATGTGTCCCACGTTTATTGAAACCAATATAGTTCGTGAGATAGTGACCTATAACATATTTATAAACTTTCAGCTCAATCGAAAAAGTCATTTATTATAATTTCACTGTAAATAATTTGGCGATAATGATAATAATAAAAAAAAGATAACATAAAATATACAGACACGACATTATTTCATTATTTAAAACATGAAAATCTGACATTGACAGATTTTAATTTAGTGCCAGAGGCCTACTGCTAAACTTGTTAATATCGACAAATTCTTCTTTAGTTAATTCGTGACGATCTAAATTCCATGATAAAGTTTTCATTAAATCAAACCAATGTGTTTCAGATGCAGATACTGTAACAAATAACGTTGGAAGTCCAAACTGCCTTATAGCCACAAAACAATGTTTTTTCTCTTTTTCCCAATGAGGGGGAGGTGTGCCTTGGGGGGGGACTCATGTCAAAGTTGGGCCTTGGGGGGGGACTCATGTCAAAGTTGGGCCTGGGGGGGACTCATGTCAAAGTTGTTCCTTGGGGGGGACTCATGTCAAAGTTGTACCTTGGGGAGGACTCATGTCAAAGTTGGACCTGGGGGGGACTCATGTCAAAGTTGGGCCTTGGGGGGACTCATGTCAAAGGTGTGCCTTGGGGGGGACTCATGTCAAAGTTATACCTTGGGGGGAACTCATGTCAAAGTTGGGCCTTGGGGGGGACTCATGTCAAAGTTGGGCCTGGGGGGGACTCATGTCAAAGTTGGGCCTTGGGGGGGACTCATGTCAAAGTTGGGCCTTGGGGGGGGACTCATGTCAAAGTTGGGCCTGGGGGGCATCGATTTTTTTTTTTTTTTTTTTTTTTTTTTTTTTTTTTTTTAAATTTGCTGAATGAAATTCCTTTTTAATGTACTTTCGCCTGTAACAGTTTTTTTTTTTTTTTTTTCAGGAAAATTGATAAACATCTTAATTTGAAAGGCCAATTTTAGGTTTCGAAATTAATGTTGTAATAACTACAAGATAAAATATATATATACCTGGATTTTAGCTTTTCTGTTGAATCATATAAACTTGACCTATTACCCGAATAATTACAAATGCATTGTGATCGTGTACTGAACTATTCTAAAAATTTAAAATATCTAGCTAGTCGGGACGTTAGCTAAAAATCGATTGCAAGAATTGTACTGGATAAATAAAAAAGCGAGTTGTAAGGCATAAAAATATAAAAAATAAAAAGTTGGTTTTAAAAATAAAACATTAATTCTCTTAGAACAACATATATTAGCATCATGAACTACAATCGGTAACAAAAGTGTCCGAACAATAGCAAAAATCCCTATGTTAAAAAAAAAAAAAAAAAAAAAAAAAACTTCATACGGTTTTGTTAAATAAATTCTTGTCGAATCCTGTTATTAGACTGACTAAGAATAGGATTCGACGAGGATTTATCACTTAGCACTTTATCAATGTGTAGAAAAATTTTAAAGTTGCAATTTTTGTAAGATACCTAATTTAACTTTTTATGTTTTTTTAAGGTTCACGTTTAATTAAATGTATTTATTTTTATGTAAAAAAAAATGAACTCGGATTTTTTTTTTTTTCAACATTTAAATTATAACTAATATTTAAATGATTAATTTTAAAGCTATTAGGAGGTTATTATTTTCATATTTTAATTAATTAAAAGAAAACTGAACAGAAATTCGAAAATCGGTTTTTGAGGTATTGCGTTGTCATCGTGCTCTGAACTATTCCAAAAGTTTCAAATGTCTAGTTAGTCAAGAAGTTAGTTAAAAATCTATTGCACGATTTGTACTGAACAAACACACAAACATGAAAGCGAGTTAATAAAAGCATGGTAAAAAATGGCTTTAATGAGTTTCTAAGTCTCTATATTAATTCCTTGTAGAAGTTTTTCTTCGGTAAATACTACTTAGTTTCGAGGGATTTCGCTATGTTCACGTGAAAAATAAAAGTGTTACTGGAATTCAGTACAAATAAATAAAAATAAAAACTATAACATGTTTGAAATGAAATATATATATATTTTTTCTTTTAATGGGTCTTGGCCTCAATGAAGGTTTCATATAAAAGCTTATACTTCCATTTAATATTTATCGATTGAAATACATTAAATTTGTTCAATAAAATGTATATTTAGGCAACAATACTTGTGGTTTCTGGTATATTTTGTACAGTTCTGAAATCTCTCAATTGTGTTTTCTCAGTTTGCATTTTTTCATGAGTTCATTATTTTTAAAATGCTTTAACTTCTACATATATTTAAGGAAATACCAATTTTTTTTTTTTTTTTTTTTTTTTTTAAATAGAACCTACTTAAAAGAGTTAGAGATAGATTTTGAAATTTATCCATTAGTTTTTGAGGGGAAAAAAAAGTTGAAAAATGCTTATTTACGAGAAAATTTGAAAAAAAAAAGTTGGATTTTTATTTTTAATATTTTATTTCTAATACATTGCAAAATCCATCCCTAACTCTTTTAAGTAGGTTCTATTCAAGATCCATAAAAAAAAAAGTATTTTCTTAAATATTTGTAGAAGTTGAAGCATATTTTGAAGATCATGAATTCTCAATTTAAAGATTTAAAAGCTGTAAAGTTTAAAACTTATAAAGATTTAAAACCTGAGAAAACGCAATTTAGAGATTTAAAACCGGTAAAAAGTGTATCATAAACAATAATAATTGCTGCCTGAATATATATTTTACTGAACAAACTTAAAATAGTTTAATTTTTAAATATTAAATGGAAATATAATCTTTTATATGAAACCATCAGTAGTACCAAGTCAAAGGAGCCAAATCACTTTTAGTATCCCTAAACAGAAATTCAGTTCGAAAAAATTCTAATTTTTCCTTCACAGAATTCTTTATCGATTCTACTCTAACAGAACATTTGTTAGATTAAAATAATAATAATAATAAATAAATAAATAAATAAATAAAACAGAATAACTATATTTTTGAATCAGAAAACATTAAACATTGAAACTAGTAATATACTGGTATTTAAACGTAATTTCTCTACAGTGTGAAAACAAATTTACAACCATGCATATTTTATTCATTATGAATATTAACCTTATTCACAGATTTTTTCTTTCAATACAGTAACCCAGGACCAGATTAAATCGTGAGCACACGTGATACATACACGGTACCCAAACTTTGGGGCACCAAATCTATAATCGTTCTTTTAAAGTTTGTCACTGCTTTTATGTTAAACTAAAAAAAAATTTAAAGATAAAATTATGATTTTTTACTTTCCGAACACTATAGTAAGGAAAGTATTGTAATCATGTCAAAAATCTGAGTTTGAGATTTTGGTTTTCTGCACGTTTTGATGTGCCCTGAATTCATATTTACTATTTTTACGATGATGTATGTGTGTATGTATGCGAGTGAACACGACAGCGCCTAAATGTTTTGTTCAAATGAACTGAAATTAGGTACGTGTGTTATAGGTCCCCATAGCATAAACCATATTGATTTTGTTGAATCTAGCACTTATACAATAGTTTTTTTACATGGACACAAAGAAAAATTATTTATGGTCTATGCATGGGCCCAAATTTTGTAAAGTACGATAGTGTCTAAACGCCTTATTCGTTTGAGATGAAAATTTATACGCATGTTTCGAGTCACCGTCAAACGAACTGTATAAATTTTGGTGAATCTAGCGTATATAGTTTTTTTTTACAGGGACACAAAGTATAATTCTTTACGATTATTGTCTATATGGACCAATTTTTCTTTTAACTGCGATAGCGTCTAAATGCTTTTATCAATTGAGTTGAAAATTTGCACACAAGCTATAGGCCATCGTTGCACAAAGTGCATGAAGCTTGGTGAATCTAGCACGTATAGTTTTTTACAGGGACACAACGAAAAATCTTTTATCATTATGGCCTATGGGCTGAAATTATTCAAAGTGCGATAGCGTCTAAATGCCTTATCAGAATGAGCTGAAAATTTATATACGTGCTAAAGGTCACCGTTGCTCGAACTGTATAACTCTTAGTGATTCTAGTACATACAGATATTTTACAGGCACACAACAAAAAAATCTTTATCATTATGGCCTATGGGCTGAAATCATTAGCTTCTAAATGCCTTATCCGATTGAGTTGAAAATTTATATACCTACTGTAGGTCACCTTAGCATGAAGCATAAAGATTCTGTTCACTTATAGGTTTTTACAGGGAAACAAAAAAAATTTCTTTATCATTACGCCCTATGGGTGCGATTGCATCTAAACTCCTTATTTGAATGAATTGAAAATTCATACACATGTTGCAGGTCACAGTCGGAGACACCATGTAGATTTTGGTGAATCTAATTCTTATAGTTCATATACAGAGAAACACACACACACACACACACACAAATCATCTTGGCTTAAGGGCTCAAATTATTTAAAATGAAATAGCGTCTAAATGCCTTTTCTGAATGATCTGAAGATTTATATGCATGTTATAGATAACCATCGTACGAACTTTATAGATTTTTACAGGGAAGCAACGAAAATTTATCATTATGATCTATGGGCTCAAATTATTCTAAGCGCAATAGCGTTAAACTAAACAACATACTATATGAAGAAAAGTACTCATAAACCCTATTATAATTTTACCTTTTACGTATTTAACGATTCTTCTTACTTTAATTTATTTATACAATCGTTAATTACTTAATGTTCGGAAAGTCCAGTGGAGTCACTCCATAATTTTTATCAAAATTATTCAAAGATTTCTAAACTAATTAGATATATTAATAAGCTATAATATCTACATAGGCTCAAGCACTGTAATCTATTTTGCATTTTTCCTCCATAATGCTACTAAACTGCGAATTTAACTGTAGAAAAGATCACATGTATCAGTTGTATTTTGTCATCAGAAATGTTGCAAATGACAATTTGCTAGTGAATTTATATCAATTTATCTTAGCAAATTTTTTTTAACTCTTTTTTGGAACGTTTTCTGACATTACTTCTAGCTCCTTGTCATAGAGTGCAGAACATTTGTTTAAAATAATTACTAGTTATATTCTGAGTGTGGATTTAGATTTATTAATTTGCCGTGGTCAGAGCTACAACTATGAGGATATCTTACTAAACCTAAAAGCTTATTCTTTGCTATACGATAAGAAATAAGCACAAACATACCGAAGAATGAATTAAAAATGCGTTTTTTAAAGAAAGAGTCATATAAGATACAATACACTCAAAACATTATTTAACAATTCTTAGGAGGAGAGAAGGGGGTGGGGTCACCAAATCATTGTCAGAGCTCGTAGTAACCCATTTGAAGACCACATCTAATCTTTGAAATGTAACTTATATTTTGTCCATGAAATCTTATTGATCGAACAATGAAATTTTTTTTATAGTGATTTATCTCAGCAACTTTCTATTGCTGCGGTAGAAAATGCATATTGTATAAACATCAAATGTGGGATTCTTCAAATTTGAAGGACTATCAAACATCATTTCTTGAGCTCTAAATTATATTTTGTACAAATGATTATGAAAAGGTGCAAAAGAGAAATAAACAACAATGCTATAAAAATTATAATGCTGCAATTAATAAGTTATCATTATAAAAAAAACAGTTTGTTGCTTTAAAATTTTGATTTTAGACCAATTGACTATGCTAGAGTTCTAAGCCTGGGTGAAAGGCCCACCGTGGTGGATATTCTACATGATCCTAGCTCATATTCAATCATGTTTTAGAGAAAAATCTTAAAAGTTCCGAACGAGTAAACCAACCATCAATAAAGATATAGAAAGAACGAGAAAAAACAAAAGATAAATTTAGTTAAAATATAAAAAAGAATCTTTGATAGTCTTTCAGAATGGTGTTAATTACAGCTCATATTTAAAATATTAGAATAATTAAATTTTTTTACGAATTAAAAATATCGTTTGATAATTTAATGTCTTTTCATTGAAATGCGCAAACGATATTTTTATTAAGAACTTATTGTTGATTAAACTTATTTATTATCTTAAAAGTAATATCATTTTTGAAAATATTAATTGAAAAAAAAATATTTAGAAAAGTCAAAATATTACAATATTTATTCAAATAGTTCAAAATATTAGAATATTTCAAATTATCACCAATTCATAACTGATATTAAAAAATCAGTCTTTTTTGCAGTTTGTTTGCTTTTTCGTCTTAAAATGGGTCGTGTGAGTGATATTCCTAAATCTGTTAGACTTCGTAAGGTTGATTTCTATCGGCACAGTAAAAATCAATGTTATATAGCGAAATATTTACATTTTTCGCAATAAAGCGTTAGTAAAATACTAACAGAATATTCCAAAAATGAAAAATTTCAAAATAATCCCCAAAATGGCGGCCGAAAAACAAAAACATCTGCTAGATATGACAGGAAACTGAAACGTATTGTTAAGAAAAACCGTTTTAAAAGTGTGCGATTCTTGCACCGAAAATGGAAAGAAGATGGAGTTGAAGTTTCTACATCGGTAACATTAAGACGTCTCCATAAATTTAAGTTTGAATCTGGCGTACCGAAAACAAAACCTCTCATGACTGCGAAACAAAAGCGTATAAGATTGAATTGGTGTAAATCAAGAAGTTTATGGACCGAAGAAGATTGAAAAAAAAAAATATTATTTTATGATGAAAGTTTGTTTTGTGTATCACATGGTAATCAACGTATTCGAGTTTGGAGAATGAAGCAAGAAGTATTTGATAAAGAATGCCTTAAACGTTCGGTAAAATTTGCTGCTAGTGTCATGGTTTGGGGTTGCATGTGAGCACAGAAGGACCTGGAAAGTTATGCATCGTCTACGAAAAGGTTAACTCTCAGATATATCAAGAAATTTTGAAATATTACATGATTCCATCATCAGAAGATTTATTTGAAGGTGATTTCATCTTTCAACAAGATTTAGCGTCACCGCATACATCGGTGTTAACTAAGAATTGGTTCGCCAATGCAACATTAAGGTACTTCCTTGGCCACCAAACTCACCAGACATTAATCCCATCGAATACTTATGGGGTATAATGAAGTAAAAAATTCCAAGAAATCCTCCTTCAAGTAAAACTGAGTTTGCGGCACGTATAAAGTCTATTTCGGCTAATATTGATAGAAATATTTGTAAACACTTTGTATATAGTATGCATGATCGATTGTATGCTGTTATTAAAGCTAAAGGGGATGCTACAAAATATTAACTACCATTTACTTCATTTCATAAGGTAATATTTTTGCGTAAAATAAAATGTTCTAATATTATGAACCAATCTAAATTTTATTCTAATATTTTGGTGTATTTCAGAAAACTATTGTATACCTAATGTATTGTATTTTATATTTTGTAAATGTTAAAATCTTATCTAAACATTCCAGATTTAATTTATAAGAAATTTAATCACACAGACAAACATACTGACAGACGTTTACTAAAAGCTGTCAAATCGTGTTGGGAACATCCTAAAACGTGTAAATTCATCGAAAACTGGAGTTCGAAAATTTTTTCATTAATCCAATACTTTCTCTCTATGTATATAGAAGAAAGTAATAAGTTCCCATGCCTTTAATTTGTAAGAATAATCATTACTAATGCACAAAATAATATTTCCAAAAATGCAATATTTAACTAAATTAATCCAGTAGTTTCTGTTACAGTCCGAAATCGATCTAAATTCGTCATATGTTGTATTATAAATTATAATAATGTCATAAAGAGGAATACTTCCAAATAAATTTTCAAGGTTAAAAGTGTTAATCGATTAAATCTTAAAATCGTTACTATCGATATATTCTAAAACTGGACTATTGCTATTAATTGTAAAACTACTTTCTTATCTATATAAATAACTTTAAACACTCGTTTTAACAAATTCATTCACCAAAAATCATAAAATGTCTTGGGCCCCATATTTGTTATATCAGACTCTGAATGTATAAGGGAATTTTAAGCTGCGCTATGCTCAGATGTGGTAGTACTTGCAAACGGGAAAAGTATATCCACGGTACCAAAGAAAATTTGGAGTGACTCCACTCGAATTCCCGAACATTAACTAAATGACGGTTGTATAAAAAAATTGAAGTTAGAGAAATCGTAAATATATATATATATATATTTATATATATAATAAGGAGTTTGAGTATTCCCCCCCCCCCCCATTGTTTAATGGTAGGTAATGTATCCAATTTCTTTTGTGCGTCCCTTTAAAACAATTATAAGTGCTAGACTCTCCAAAATCTATACAGTTCGTTCGACGGTGACCTATAACATGCATATAAATTTAAAGCTCAGTCGAATAAGATGTTTTAACGCAATCACAGTTTAAAATATTTAAGCCTATAGGCCATATTGTTAAAAAATTTTATTTGTGTCCTTATAAAAAATATAAGGGCTTGATTCACCAAAATCTATAGTGTTAGTACTATGATGACCTATGTCATACATACCAACTTTCATCTCATTCGAACAAAGTGCTTAGATGATCATGATCTTGCTTTATTGCGAATCGATTAACAGCTAAGCAATAACGCATGCGTGATATGAGACTCTGATATGACTGAGACACTGCGTGATCGTCATCCCATATCTTTATTCGCTGCTACGATATGAATATTCATTGTCGCCATTACAATATTGATACAAAACTATTATTGCCTATAAATACAATTAACATTAGTTGATGTAATTAATTTTATTAAGAAATAGCTGAATAATTTCGTCATTTATTTACGCCCATATTTGTTTAAAAAAATAAAAAAAAATTAATATTCTTTTTTTTTTTTTTTTTTTTGTAAGATTTCAACTGTTTTGATTTAAATAAATTTTTAAAAGCTATGTCATCAATTTATACTGAATTTGGTTTTAATATTTAAGAATTATTTAATTTCTTTCAAATATTTTATTATGTCTGATCAATATAGCGAAAATTTAGTGTTATTTATTTTTATATTTTTATTTTATTAAACAAACCAAAGCAAATTCTTTACTCAGGATATTGATTGTTTTCCACTATGAATCTAATTTTAGAGACGGCAGGAAGTAAGCGCCTTTATTTTAGAAATCTTAATATTCTATAGTATAATCTACATATATAAAAGAGTAAATTCACAGATTCACTGACCACTGACACAACATAGCCGTGGCGATTCTATGGGAGATAAAGATAAAAATTTTTGTTAGCATGTTGGTTTTAGGAACCTGGCGGGACTAAGACGGTATTTTGTGAAATACCCCCCCCCCCCGTTTCCCCCGGGGCGGGGCAGAAGGCAAATCACCTTTATAAGCATAACTCGGCTCCAAATTGCTTCACGGTGAAGAAATTGCACACGGAGGTTACCGAAAGAGAATGATATAATAATGTACACACGCACACACAGAGAAAAGCCCATACGCATACACAAACGGCCCCTGATTAACTTCATGATAGGCCCCGGGGAACACATATTTTCGTGGGCCCGTCTCCCTCTTGCTCTGTGCGCGAATCAGCACAATCAGCACATATATAGATATAATTGTTTATAGGACTAATATGGCAGAAATTGCATTATGACACCATTTTTTTTCATTTTTAGTCGTAAGAGGCAAAATGGTATTTTCAGGGCCAGTTTTATGGCCTTCAGCTACTCAGGTCACATGCCCCGCATGCCTCTTGTTAATCGGCTCTTGCACGCAAATTTTTCTTCTATATTTTTCTATACAAATTCACTCAAAACAAATAACTTTATTAAAACTTAAAAATAAAAAAAATAAAAAACTTTTATTTAAATTATCACAGATCAATAGTTCAATTATTCGTTTTAAAGATACTGACGAAATTTTTTAAAAGGTGCCCATATCGAAAATTTGCCCTCTCGGAGGGGACTTATCCCCAGGAGGAAAGCGTCTTTCCTGTATGCCCAGTATCTTTTCTTTTTCTGTTTTTTTTTCCTACTTGATTTTTACATTATAAAAAAAATCTTTTTAATTTCATAATGATTCGTTAAAAATAATTTTCATTGCGTACGTTTATAAGAAATTTCGGTCTATACCACCAAGTTAAGAACTTAGAAAAATCCGGATTGCAACGCCACCTGATGGACGATTATCACCAAAAAGCAATAAGAACTATTTTGTGTCATGGTGCAATTGCATATAAGTTTACATGTAATGTGCAGTGTAATAGTTCCTGAGATACAATTGGAACAATTTTGCTCACACGCAGATAGACATTTTCTAAAATTTTCTAAAAATGACCAATCGTGTTCTTGATATCGCAAAACATGTAAATCCATCGAAAACTGGAAGTTGAAATTTTTTAAGAATCCAATGCTTTCTTCTGTTGAGTACGGAAGAAAGTAAAAAGATTGAATTCATGACGCAGGATAATATATTATAGCTATAGTACGAAGGTGGATGAAATTAAGCGAAAAAATATAGCAAGATTAAGGGAGAATGGGTTTTAAGACGCTCTAGAGTTTAAATATAGAAAGAAAAGGACATAATGGGACAATCCCTTAAACTGAATTAGTGAGTTTAAAAAAATTATTTGTATGTGGGTTAGTATTTTTTAAACCTCTTTTTAGGCAGCAATGTTTGCTTTATACTTGAGACTACACGAAAACAACCATTCATCATTTATTTCTGTGGGAGGGTGAGTGGACCGCTCCTTTGCCTACGTCCTTGCACATAACATCACATTAATACAAATCATTCCCATTTTTTTATGAAACTGAGCGACTACAAATAATTATTTCCTTAATTTGTTTATCGTTGATTCCCTAAATTCTCTTGTGGTTAAAGTTTTAATGGATAAAATGGTACTTCTATCTTGTTTGTTTACACTGCCGACTTTGAAGGAAAATTAATCGAATAATTCTCAGAAAATCAAAAAATAAATCCTAAATTAAAAGTATTCCCTGATATTAAACTGTAATACGATTTTGTTATTTCTTACAGGTACTACTTTTATACACTCTGGTTGATATAACATATTTTAAAGTTTTGAAGTTTTTTGACGTGAACAATTCAGCTTAAGAATGCACAAAAAATAAATTTTGAGGTACTTTTATCTGAATAAATGATATTTTTTTCCATGTAAAAATGTAATGTGTCAGTTTAATTTTACTTTAAAATTAATAATATCGAGTTTCAAGTAGGTTATAAATATACGAAAAATGGAAATTTCCGAAATTTGTAATTCAAATAGCGGATATTCATTATAGAAAAAACTGGGTATATGTTATAACAATAATCATAACACACACGCATACGCGCAAACGAAACCTTATAATAACAATTTTATCTAAATTAAATGCGCATGGCTGTTAGCGTTACCCGAGAAACACCACGTGGAGATCGCCATGCATCGTTTCTCATGGGGAGTTTTGATAAGGCAGGTCCCCTTGCCTACTGCCAGCAAACATCCCGAGGTAATTTATTCTTTTACACAACGAATGCAACAACAACATATTTTCAGAAAATTCCTCAATTTCCGGAATTTCTTTTTTTTATGATGTTGTGGAGAAACAGAAACTGGTTGATTTTCAATAACCGTTTCCACTGTCTGATAAAGAACTGATTCCACTTCGATAAACGGAGGTTCGTCAGTAGAATTATCAGGCAGTGCAGTAGAAACTGTTTCTTTTTCATCGAGTGTGTTCACTACCTGAGACTGAACTGAGTCCACTTCGGTTTGGAACGGAGGTTCATCAGTAAGAGTATCAGGCAGTGAAATAATATTACCATCTTTTGGCAGTTTTTTTATATCCAACTTTGGATGCTTGTGAATACGAGCTTTATATAAAGCTGGGTTATAAAATTTTTGTCTATCATTATTCATTACTAAATAACGTCCAGCAAAGATGGGAGTCACTGGACACGCATACCTTTCCCGAGCATCCTCCATAGGACGATGCTCGAAAAGTTTTAAAATAAACCACATGAGGAACTTTTTTAAAAAGTAACTCACGAAGAAAACACCTAAGAACGAAAGATACATCATTCTCAGATAAGGGTCAGTAATTAGACTGAAGAAAATTGTTAAAAAAAAGAAGCTTTTCATTGTTGTAAAAATATATGTAAACATTGTTGTTTATCAAACAATTATTTTTTATTAAATAGTTATTGCAATTGTTCATTCAATTGTTAAACTAAAATATTGGATACATTGTTTAAAAAACAAATTATGGCAAAAATTTGTATAACATGAAAATTAATTTATTATGCCATGTCATGTGAAAATTTCGATCAAATTAAAATATGTCATTAATATAACGATAAAGTTATCAGGAAATGATAGCATATGAAATAGAGAAATTATTCTATAAACTGGATTGCAGCCATTGATATAGTAATAAGACATAGATTAATCATCGGGGGGAAAAAACTGATTCTTTTTTACTCGGAGAAAAGTCCACAATATGGCCGTCTTTCTCCGAGTAAATACACACAGATAATTTAGAAAATAAAATTTATGAATAATTTATGTACTAAAGATAAATGAAAAACTGCAGATACAATTAGAAATTCATTTTTCTTTCTTTCTTTCCTTGTTTCTTTTATATATTTATTAATTTAGTTAATATTTAAACTCTTTTTATATGCTAAAACTAAACTACGCCGCTGCTAACTATATTTAAAAGAATTTTGAAAATTCTATATTACTTACTAATGTGAAATCTTAAAAAATATCAAACTTTTAAAAACGTATTACATTAAAATCAAACCAGTTTTTATTTCATAATTATATCAAGGCAACTGATTATAAAATTTATATTTTTCATAATTTAGCCAAATATATTTTACTTTTACAATAACTTATCCATTTCTTTTGATAAATTTTTTTGAAGAATTAAAAGACCCAATATTTCAACATTTTGAAAATTCATCAACATTCTATTCTATTCTATTAGAATTGCCGAATTTCAGTGGTTTCAACGCCACTATATGGCTCATGCCATGAAAATTTTTCGGCATTGAAATTTCTTTCAAGATAACAATGAGATGATAGATCTATATAAATTACTATATCTATGGTTGCAGCAAGTATTAAAACTCCTGATATTTTTCATTATATGCTGCTGAAAATCTGTTGCCAGATAGTATGAAATCTTGAAACTTCATCAAATGCAACTATATCAAGATGAAAAATTTCACCATAACTAAATTTCAGGGCGCCCATAATGCACAAAAATGTGTCAAAACATTTAACAGTCTTATGGCAGTGTCTACTAAAGACTCTAAATTTATGTGCTACGCTGTGTTGTGTTGTACATTTTAAAGCCGACTACAACCCGATTGGCTTAAGTCCTAGTGAAGTACCCTTCGCGGAGATCTTTCTAAGCAGTTTTATCTATATACCTTGGGATTGGGGGGGGGGCAATAAACCCTGTCCAAGAATGACTTCACTTCATATTATCTTAGCAAGATTTATTTTTATGTGTAGGTTATTTATGCCTTCCCAAAATGATTTTACGAAATTTCTACTTGGCCCCCTTTAAGGGCGGAGGGAGGCAAAAACACGCTTATAAGTGCAACTTTGCTCCAAATTAACTCAGGATAGTGATTTTTTTACATGTCGATTGGTACTCAAGACGAATACTACAAAGGGACGTTGTAAGATTTCGTCCTATCCTCCCCTTGGGGGTGGGGGGTGGGGGGCAAAAAACTTGTTTCCAAGCATATATAATTTTGCTTCAAATTATCTCAGTAAGAATAATTTTTACGTGTGGGTTATTTATGAGTTCCGAACACGCGTTATAAAGGGATTTTGGGAAATTTTCCCTTTTCACCATTTTGAAGAGGGTGGGGGGGGCAAAAACACGTTTTAAAGAGTAACTCTGCTCCAAATTATCTCAGGAAAGCATTTTTTTATATGTTGATTGGTTATGCGTACTCAACACACACAAGCTACAAAGTGATTATTTTAAATTCTGTGATTCCCCCCCCCCCTTGGGGGGACGTTTCCATGTGTAACTCTGTTCCAAATTATCTTAGAATGGCAGTTTTTGATGAGTGGACTGCTTATGCGTATTCAACACGCACTACAAAGTGATTTTGTGAAATTCCACCCTACCGCCCCTTAGAAGGCGGAAGAAGGGGGTAAACATGCATTTATGTGTAACTCTGCAGTAAATTACCTTAGGAAAGAGATTTTTCGATGTGTGTCAGTTATATGTATCTAAATTATAATATAAAGATATTTTGCGAAATTCCCTCCTCCTTCTTACCTTTAAGTGCCGTGCGGGGGGGTCTAAAAAACACGTTTTAAAACATCACTCTGCTTCAAATAAACTGAGGATCCCAAATTCCTAATGTATCGGATAGGTATGTGTATGCAACATGCGCAATAAAGGGATTTTGTGAAGTGTGGCGAGTAGGAAAACCGCTACCGAATGTAGCGAAAAATTTAATTTAGATTTTGTCGAAGTTAGATAAGTTATTTAAGTAATTTAAGTTACGATTTTGTCTAAGATATTTTGTTCTGATTTCAATGATTTTTTTTTATTTTTTTATATTAATTATATGGTATTTTAAAAATTCATTTCAATATAATGACCAGCGAAGCGGGCAAAGCCTGCTAGTATATAATAAAAGAACTTATATCGTTATTTTTATATATGATCATTCACTTATTTACTTATTTTGCGTGTGTTTGAATTTAGGTTTCATGTTTTTATTAATGTCTTCTGTTTACAAAAGACGAAAATGTTGGAGTTCATGAGAATTTTTAATTACCAGTTTTCAAGAATATTTATTTATTTTCAGGTGTCTTAACACAGGATTCGGCCATTTTTAGAAAACATATGTCATGCGATAGCACAATTTTTTAGATACTGTACCTCATTAACAAAAGGACGGAATTCAACAAAACTTTATACTTGGTTCAACCTTTACTTAAATTGGTGCTGATTAGATTTTGAAATATACCGCCTAAATACAATTTCCGCCATGGAAGATAAGGTTATATCGCAGTTTCTATAGCGTATCAATGCACGAAACTTGATAGGAATGAGAGTCGTGACGAAAACATATGCTTATTCAATTAGTGTGCATATTTGCTGAGAAATAATGCTGTTATGATGCAATGTAACCCTGTTTACGGGAATGCAATATATTAACTTCTATTATATATAAATGCAGCAAACTTAGAATGTAAAATGGATATTTTGAAAAACTATGCTATGTCAATTTGGCAATTTATAATGATGGCCGAGAAAGAAAATCGGTATATCATTAATTGATGGTCCTTACATAGAATTACACCTATTCATTTAAATTGTCTTTTATTCTTGATTTATTTGTTTCATATCTCAAGTAAAATTTATTTTTCTCAATACATTGTTGCAATTGTGACGTCAATTGTTTTCTGTTGAATCATCCTTCTTCAGTTATTTTATTCATCCTCCAAACCACGAAAAAAAATTCTTTATTTTTGTAGCTATGACATTAGTTTCAGCATTATCTCGGGCAAACTTGGGCTTTTTTTTTATTAAGAAGGTTTTGCAAAAGTTTATTGCCTTAATTATGTATTTTAGAAACATTTTTAAGTGAAATTCTAAGACTGTTGAATGTGTTTAAATGACATAATGCTGCTACATGACAACACAGTAATGTATGAATTAAATTTGTGCAGAAATGTATTTCCATTATTTGTTTTTTCTATATTGATGTTGATTTGGTGTTGCATTAATAGGAAGTTGTACATATAAAAGAAGTTAGTGTATTCTATATATTTTATGATATAATGAGCTTGTCACATTCAATTCGAGCTTTTTTTTATATATCTAGAATTGACATTTAAATTAGCATTATGAAAGGGATTCAAAAATATTGGAGTCCAATATCGTGATATATCGTGGTATCGCGATTTTGAATTGACAATATATCGTGATATTGAAATAGTGGCATTGCCCACTCCTAGTAGGGACCTGAAGCAAATGACTAAAAGTATTAAAAAAAGTATTGTCACCGTATTCTGAGCTATCTTGAAAGTTTCATATATCTAGCTAGTCGGGAAGTTAGTGAAAAATCGATTACAAGCTTTGTACTGGTAACGATGCCGAAGGCAGCAGGAACCCGAAGCAGTTGGCTAAAAGGATTTAAAAAATGCATTTTCACCGTGTTCTGAACCATTGTGAAAGTTTCAAATGTCTAGCTAGTCAGGAAGTTAGTTAAATAAATTTTCTGTTAAATCATGTAAACGCTGCCGAAGGCAGTAGGGACCTGAAGCAGTTGACTAAAAGTATTAAAAAAAGTATTGTCACCGTGTTCTGAGCTATCCTGAAAGTTTCAAATGTCTAGCTAGACGGGAAGTTAGTGAAAAATCGATTGCAAGCTTTGTACTGGTAACGCTGTCGAAGGCAGCAGGAACCCGAAGCAGTTGGTTAAAAATATTTAAAAATTGCATTTTCGCTGTGTTCTAAACTATTCTGAAAGTTTCAAATGTCTAGCTAGTCGGGAAGTTAGTTAAATAAATTTTCTGTTGAATCATATAAACGCTGCCGAAGGCAGTATGGACCTGAAACAGTTGACTAAAAGTATTAAAAAAATGTATTGTTATCGTTTTATGAGCTAGCCTGAAAGTTTCAAATGTCAAGCTAGTCTGAAAGTTAGTGAAAAATCGATTGCAAGCTTTGTACTGATAACGCTGCCGAAGGCAGCAGGAACCCGAAACAGTTGGCTAAAGGTATTTAAAAAAATGTATTCTCACCGTGTTCTGAACTATTCTGAAAGTTTCAAATGTCTAGCTAGTCGGAAAGTTAGTTAAATAAATTTTCTGTCGAATCGTATAAGCGCTGCCGGAGGCAGCGGGACCCGAAATAGTTGACTAAAATTATTAGAAAAATGTATTGTCACCGTGTTGTGAGCTGTCCTGAAAATTTCAAATATCTAGCTAGTGGGAAGTTAGTTAAAAATCGATTGCAAGATTTGTCCCTGACAAACAAACAAACAAACAAACATACATACAAACAAGAATCGAAGTTAATAAAAACATGGTAAAATTAAAACAGTTATTAAATTTAAAAGTATATTTCAAATTATGCAGACAGTTTTCACAAACACCTCTCCTTGAAATTTAATAATCTTGGTGGAGCTCTTGGAGTAGTACCCACATTTGATTTTCAAAATATCATACATTAAATTCCTGCAATTATTTGTTTATTTACACACATATCAACAATTAAAACCTTGTTTTCCGTATTCAGGGTACTTCAAAACGTGTATTTGCTGCAAAACTCAACGTTGAAAATTGGTCTTCAAACAATACATCGTATACTATATGAAGAATAAAAAAATAATTATTCTTGAGAAAAATTTGGTAACTTTGTTAAGGGGATGGTGACCTTTGAAAATCGTAAAAATCAACGGAAATTATCAATATTTCGTTTTGTTATATTTATTTTCTATAACTAATTCTGAACAATATGCAACAAACCGCATGCTTCTAAGTTGATATTTTCAAAAATTACAAGGGTTTCAAAAGAATAATTATCTGCTTAAATGCTCTTTAAAATGTAAAAAAAAAAGAAAGAAAGAAAGAAAGAAAGAAAGAAAAAAAAAGAAAGCGGTATAGTTGGTGGAGATTGATCATGTATATTTTTAACTTTTAAATTACTTTAATTTTGTTAAAACAATAGTAAAAAACATACAGAGTAAAATATACAGCCTTCTAAAATGTTTGACTGATAAATAATGATAACTGGTGAAATTCAATTTAAATGCTGTTTTCTCTTAATGTGTTTTTTAACGATTTCCCCTTCTTTCAAATGTCTCTCGTGTCACAATTTTGGCTTAAAATTAATAAAAATTGCTTTAAGATGTTTTATGTTGCATTTCAGTGAAATCTGGGTATCCGTTTTAAGTTTCGCCTAAATTTAGATTTTTAAGACTCTGTTTTATTACGCGCGAGATTGAAATTGTCAATGTATATTTCACAAAAATTATTCTTAAAACTAAACTTCTGAACGAATAGAGAATCCGATACACAAATTTATTTAAAATATATAAGTTAATAATAATCAAGGAAAATAATAAAAAACTATGAAAAATATAAGCGCGAGAGACATTTAAATTTTTAAATTTTTTTTAAAAAATTTTAAATTAATAATAATAATAATTATTATTATTTTTATTTTTATGTTATTAATATTGCAATACTTCAGTGCATATATACACAAAAAATTAAAACTTTTGCTGTAAAATTAAAAATATTTATTTATACTGCCCACCGTCCCCTTAAAGTCTAGTTCAACACTTCCATCAATAACATTAAATAGAAAACAATGTATTTTCGAAATTTTTTTGTTATTTTTGTATATTCTCTATAAATTATATACGGTACATGCTGTGTACTTAAATTTAGCACAATATAGAAAATATCATAGCACAACTTAAAAACGCACTTTTATCAATTTCCTTCTTACATCACAATCCTTTTGTGGAGCCCAGCATATGAAATGCCAATTATTTTCATGCCACAGTCTATACGAAGCGTATTTTATACATTTAAAAGAATATGTTTATTTAATTTTTGTTTAATACAGTCTAAAGAAGTTTAAGTATGCCTACCAGAATTTTTTCTTGTAGATCTAGTGTATTTTAATTCGCTCGTATGTACTTGTATACGAATTATTTATTGGTAATTAGAAAAAAAAATATCAAGTTGCATCTGTATACGATACATATTTAGAATGTCGAGTTTAGACTTCCTGCTATTATTTGTTTTAAAGTTATGATGACAACAGACACATAGACAGATACAAACAGAGATCAACCGCTGAAAGCCTGATTTTCCGATTCAGGAGACCTTAAATCGCGTAAATGTATGAAATTGTCGATTTCAAAATTTCAACCAAAAAACAACACATTCTCTGTCATACATAGATAAAAGGAAGTAAAAAATAAAAAATCATGGATTTTCGTAAAAATTTCGTACTTGTTTCAAAATTTATGAAAATAAATTCAAAACTAAAATGTACATCGAGGCAGCTTTTAAAAATCCTTTATAAACCTAAATATATAAATAACTAGTTGGCATAGGTGGACTCTGCTCAGTTCCCCATCATATTTATATGTTCTCATAAATTTCTAGTGCGAGACATATTATAATCATGTTAAAAGAAACGAATTTGACTAAAGCTTGATACAGTGACAGAATGTAATCCCCGCCTAATAGGCTATCCACCGTTCACTTCGATATATTTATCTTATTCTAATCTATTAATTTATTTCATCAGGGTCAATTCCGTTGTTTAGTTTTCATACTACTATTTCCAATACAATAATCCTCAAAATTCATATTTATATGAAAAATTTACAATTTCGCTATGTTGATAAAATCGTAAATTACGAATAATTTACGAAATTTTCCTATTAGAATATTTGTATTCAATCATGTTCAAACAAATATCATAAATGTAATTTTGAAGTTGTCTAATGTATTTAGGATCCTCAAAATGGAAGTTTATGCTCAATTTTGCCTTATTCTGACATGTTAAGTAAATCGTAAATTCCAAATAACTTACGAATTTTTTATATTGGAAAAATCATAGTCTATGATATTCATGCCAGTATCCTAAATAATATTTTGAAAGTGGTTTGACATCTTTACGGTGAAAATATCCCTTAAGATTGACGTTTATGTGAAATTTTGCTCTATTCTGCCATGTTAAGAAATTCGTAAATTTCCAATAACTTACGAAACTTTTATATTGGAAAATTCATAGTCATTAATATTCATGCCACTGTCCTAAATAATATTTCAAAAGTAGTCTGACATCTTTACGATGAAAATATCTCTAAAAATTGACGTTTATGTGAAATTTTGCCCTATTCTGCCATGTTAAGAAATTCGTAAATTTCAAATAACTTGCGAAATTTTCAAAGTAGCATATTTATAGTTACTGATGTTCATTCCGGCATCAAAACTGATATTTTAAAACTGGTTTGGCATTTTTACAGTAAAAAGTTTCTATTTAATGCACGTTCAAGTGAATTTTTGCCCTATTCTCCCATGTTAAGAAAATCGTAAATTTCTAATAACTTACGAAATTTTTTAATTCGAATGTTGCAAATGAATTGGGTTCTTGCCAGTGTCGAAAGTAATATTTTCAAACTGATCTGACCTCCCTGCGATCATTTGTACGTGAGATATCGTGTACACAGAATAACAAACTAAGGCACTAACACACTAACAGACACCCTACAGACAGACACCATAAAAATTTTGTCATTTTCGGATTCCTCACACCTGAAAACGTGTAAAAAAGTCAAAAAACCGAGGTCGAAAATTTTCATGATTACCTAAGTTCCCCATACTAGAGCCCCTAAATAAAATAATAGGCCGGCGCATCACCGCCATTCTTTTGCCTCCGAAGAGGACAGCATTCCCGCTTGGCGTCCTTATCGCTTCCCTAATGATTTTAAGAAATCTTGATCTGAAGCTAATCCGGTCAAGATAAGAGCAATAAGCAACAATAATATTTCTAAAAACAACAATAATATTTCTAAATTTTTATTTCACAGTACATTCTCAGGATGTCATTTTATTCAGAGGATATCCAATGGATGTACTGGTGTAAGATGTGTTGTTAGGGCGCTTTCTGTTTCTTTTACAAAATGCCGCCAAATTCACTTCTTGAATGATTATAGCAGTTTATTGCTAAACAAACTTCCATATCATAGTTTACTTAGCTAAAATTATGAAATATAATAAAACAAGTTACTCTAAAGTAACGTAAGACGATTAAAAGAAAGTTTGTCGTTTGTTTATCAGAGAAACGCGCTGGGTACATGTGGCAAGTGTTGTACCTAGGGCAACAAAATGCCTGATGCGCCTGCTCGTATATATAGGAGCCTTACCCCATACCTATAGTATGATGGGGAACTAATATGTAGTCAATTTCAGTTAATTAAAACGTAAAGAAAGCTCAAAACATGTTGTAAATTCAGAGAAAACCGGAAATCAAAATTGTTTCCCATATCTTCTACTCTCTTCTTATACATGCAGAAGCTAATAATAAATCCACTTTTTTAAGCTAAATTTAACAATTTCGCGACCGCTGACGTGGATTCACGTCATTTGAATATCTGTAACTCTACCAGTGGGCGTTTCTTTCACAATTTGTATGCTATTTATTTCTTAAATATATAACCAGTATTCACATTTTTGCAATGAAATATACTATGGATACAAATACTTTTATTAGAAAGATTATAATTATAATATATATCCATTTGTAATATAAATGTGAATACAGAATTTTTTTTCTGAAATATTGAAACATGGGATAATAACGCCCATAGGCGGACCTTATTGTCAAATATTTAAAATCATGCGGTCGCGAAAGTGTTAATATGAGATGATTCTCATGCATAAATAAGTATAATAAAAAAGTTACAAACTATTTTTCCAAAAATAAAACTAGTATGTTGTGGCCACCATAAGACTTTCTTCTATATTTTCCTAAACAAATTCACTCAGTAACAAAAGAAAATAAATAAATAAATAAATAAATAAATAATACGATTTTTTTTTCTTTTTTTTTTTTTTTTTCGTTAAAAGTAAAAAAAAAAATCAATAATTTTGTTTTAAATTCTCACATATTTATAGTTCAACCAATCGTTTTAAAGGTATTGACGAGAGCTTTCGTAAGATACCCATCTTGAAAATTTACCCCCCCCCCCGGGGGGACTTCCCAACAGGAGAGGAAGCGATGCCCCCACATGCACAAATTTTTTTTCCTAATTAACTACTGCTATTATCAATAATTCACATTAATTTTACAATTACAGGTTAAGAATAACTCTCATTATGTACATTTATACGTCATTTTATCCTATATTGCCATGTTAAAAATTTAGAAAAAATACGATCACAGCACCACCTGTTGAGCGATTGATCCCCAAATCTAATCAGCACCAGTTTATGTCAGGGGCCAACTGAATACCAAGTTTGGTTAAATTTCGTTAAAAAAAAAAAAAAAAAAAAAAAAAAAAAATCTAAGTTTTTTTTCGTTAAAAGTAAAAAAAAAAAACGATAACTTTGTTTTAAACTATCACAGATTTATAGTTCAACCATTCGTTTCAAAGGTATTGACGAGACCTTTCGAAAGATACCCATCTTTAAAATTTACTCCCCTCGAGGGGGGACTTACCCCCCAGGGAGGGTGGCGAGGCTCCAACACATACAAAAAAAATTTCCCAGTTAACTATCTCTATTATAAATAATTCTTGTAAATTTCATAATGATTACTAAAAAATAATTCTCTTTATGCACATTTATACAAATTGTGTCCTGTATCACCATGTTAAAAATTTAGAAAAAGCGGGATGGCAACGCAACCTGTAAGACAACGTTTACCAGAAGTTGATAGGCACTAATTTATGTCAAGGTGCAACCACATACCAATTTGTATGAAATTCTTTGCAGTAGTTCCTGAGATACAGTTGCCACAAAATTTTGTCACACACACACAGACAGACAGACAGACATTTTCTAAAAACGGTCAAATCGTGTTCTACAGCTGTCAAAACGTGTAAATCCATCAAAAACCCGAGGTCGAAAATTTTTACGAATCCAATACTTTCTTCTATTGAATATAGAAGAAAGTAGTAATTTGGGATACAAAAGGTTAATAAATAACATTAATAATAGATTTTAAAAATATATAAGAAAAGTAATACATAATTTGAATGGCAAATTATCCCCTTGCCGCATATGTTGATACTTTAGAAATTTGAACGTTGTAGCCCCTCAGAAGATATTTAACAGTTAAAGCAATCCTCCGCCCCCCTCCCTCCTAAAAATCAAATTTTTAGCCCTAAAGTTTCCGAAAAGTGATAAAAATAAAGGGTCGTTCCTAAGAAACGGTGGATAATAATGGCAAAATAGACGTCATATTCGGATTCAGGAGGTCATTTTACATAAGAATTTGCCAGAATGGTGTTGGAGGCAATTTTCATGCCGAGCAGTTTTATCCATTGTTTGTTTTGTAAAAAATTATTAAAAATTAAGGAAAATTGCTTCCTGATTTTAATCCACATATTTGAGTATAAATATAAATTAGTTATCGCGCGCATGTGTTAGACTAAGTTATTTTGCTGTCAAATTGACAAAACTTTAATTTTGAATTTCAAAATCCTGTCGTCCTTGGCGTTTTTACTTTCTTCTATATGTAATATAGAGAAAGTATTGGATTCGCGAAAATTTTCGAAGTCCATTTTTTGATGGATTTACATGTTTTGGGATATGGAGAACACGAATTAATAGTTTTTAAAAAATGTCTGTCTGTCTGTCTGTCTGTCTGTCTGTCTGTCTGTCTGTCTGTCTGTCTGTCTGTCTGTATCATTTTTTTGTGGACGCTGTATCTCACGAACCAATGAATGAAACTTAACCAAACTTGGTATTTAGTTGCACCCTGACATAAACTGGTGCTGATTAGATTTTGGGATCAATCGCTCAATAGGTGGCGTTGTGATCGCATTTTATGCAAATTTTTAACATGGCAGCATAGGACAAAATTCCGTATAAATGGGCATAAAGAGAGTTATTTTACACTTGTGATTGTAAAATTAATAGGATTTATTGATAATAGTAGTAGTTAGCTAGGAAAAAAATTTTGTGCATGGGGGGGCATCGGTTCCCCCCCTGGGGGGGAAAATCCCCCCCCGGGGAAGTAAATTTTCAAGATGGGTATCTTTCGAAAGGTCTCGTTGATAATAGTAGTAGTTAACTTGGAAAAAATTTTTGTGCATGTGGGGGCATCGGTTGCCCCCCCACCGGGGGGGGAAGTTCCCACCCGGGGGGGCAAAATTTCAAGATGGGTATCTTTCGAAAGATCTCGTCAATACCTTTAAAACGAATGGTTGAACGATAAATCTGTGATAATTTAAACCAAAGTTATCGATTTTTTTTACTTTTAACAAAAAAAAACTTAGAAAAATATCGCAATTTTTTTTTTTTTTTTTTTTTTTAACGAAATTTAACCAAACTTGGTATTTAGTTGGTCCCCGACATAAACTGGTGCTGATTATGTTTGGGGATCAATAGCTCAACAGGTGGCGCTGTGATAGCATTTTATCTAAATTTTTAACATGGCAGTATAGGACAAAAATTCGTATAAATGTGCATAATTAGAGTTGTTTTAAACTTGTGATTGTAAAATTAATATGAATTATTGATAATAGTAGTATGTAACTAGGAAAAAAATTTTCTGCATGGGGGGGCATCGCTTCCCCCCCCTAGGGGAAAAATACCCCCCCAGGGGGGGTAAATTTTCACATTGGGTATCTTTCGAAAGATCAGGTTGATAATAGTAGTAGTTAACTAGGAAAAAATTTTTGTGCATGTGGGGGCATCGGTTGCCCCCCCACCGGGGGGGGAAGTTCCCACCCGGGGGGGCAAAATTTCAAGATGGGTATCTTTCGAAAGATCTCGTCAATACCTTTAAAACGAA
This sequence comes from Salticus scenicus, assembly GCA_963930645.1. Lineage (NCBI taxonomy): Eukaryota > Metazoa > Arthropoda > Arachnida > Araneae > Salticidae > Salticus > Salticus scenicus. The sequence continues at coordinate 97,168,039 of OZ005661.1, forward strand.
TGGTTGAACGATAAATCTGCGATAATTTAAACCAAAGTTATCGATTTTTTTTAGTTTTAACAAAACTAAACTTAGAAAAAAAATCGCATTTTTTTTTTTTTTTTTTTTTTTTTTTTTTTTTAACGAAATTTAACCAAACTTGGTATTTAGTTGGTCCCCGACATAAACTGGAGCTGATTATGTTTGGGGATCAATAGCTCAACAGGTGGCGCTGTGATAGCATTTTATCTAAATTTTTAACATGGCAGCATAGGACAAACATTCGTATAAATGTGCATAATTAGAGTTGTTTTAAACTTGTGATTGTAAAATTAATATGAATTATTGATAATAGTAGTATGTAACTAGGAAAAAAAATTTCTGCATGGGGGGGCATCGCTTCCCCCCCTGGGGGGAAGTACCCCCCCGGGGGGGATAAATTTTCAAGATGGGTATCTTTCGAAAGGTCTCGTCAATACCTTTAAAACGAATGGTTGAACTATAAATCTGTGATAATTTAAAACAAAGTTATCGATTTTTTTCACTTTTAACAAAAAAAAAAAAAAAAAAAAAAAAAACTTAGAAAAAAAAAAATCGTACTTTTTTTTTTTTTTTTTTTTTTTATTGTTACTGATTGAATATGTATAGGTAAATATAGAAGAAAGTCTTGTGGTGGCCACAACATACTAGTTTCTATTTGGTGATCAAACACGCAATACGAAAATACGCATACCAGATGTATACTTTCGTAATATCTGTTGTATGAAATATTGTTTCATATTATTGATTGCTCTCTTAATATACGTTGTTAAAATAACCATGATTTTTTAAAGAATTAAATATATTCGCTAGATAAATTGGCGATCTTTTTTTTTTTTTTTCGCCAAGAACGACAGATATCAAATCTATTCCGCTGCAAGCTGCAACATATTAGTATGTTATATCAAATACTTTATTTAGGCATTTGAAAACAAATTTAACTTCGAATTTTGATAGAATATTTACCATCTCCTTTTTCTTTAGTATATTAGTTGGATATTTATTGTGTAAGTATCACCCTTTGAAATGAAATGTTTATGATTACATTCAAAACTGGTAGTTTGCCATTTTTTTTTCTACAGTTTTTAAATTTAAATTTAATATTTTATCAATTTCACAGCAAAAGTAACTCAATCTAACACATGTAGACAGTAACTGATATATAACTATATCCAAATATGGGGATTCAAAATCGGGAGATAGTTTCCGTTAAGTTTTAATAATTTTTTACAAAAAATCCAATAGACGATTAACATAGGAAATATTTTTCTTGGCTCAACGGACGTCCATTGACGACGTCATCACTTCGCTTTCGTATAGTGATGCTACATTATACAAATTACTGTGTCTATGATTTTATTTGAGTTTTATGGATTTCCCAAATTTAACAACTTTCTACTTTTAGGTATTTTTTAATGTAAAAGAATACGTGTATAAAAGGGAAAAATGGGGAAAAATGCATAAAAAATAAAAGTATTTTTAAATACCTTCTTGACATCGTAAGAAAATAATTTTTGTATTGAATGATACCATTTTCAACCCTCTACTCCCATAATTAATATATTAAAAAGGCACCACAAATTTTATGCTTTCCTATCCCTCTCTATATAAATGGCTAAGAGATTTTTGAGTCTGTTTGTCTGTGTGTTGACACAAATTTCCACTAGCTTTTCATACTTTAGTTAATTTTAAAAAATCTAATTGTCCGGTTGATAAGTTATTTAAACCGACGGATTCAGAAAAACTGACCCTTTCATTTGGTGTCATAGTTGTATCGAAATTTTGATTAGATTTTTTAAAATTAATTAAAATGTGAAAATAATAACCTGGTAAAAGCTTTTAAAATGGACATTAAATAAATAAAAAAAAAAAAAAAAAACTTTTTTTTTTACAACATAAAATGAAATATGCTTCACGCGAAAAAAAAGGAAAGAAAAAAAAAAATATATAAAATTTGCTCCTGTACATGAAAAAATGAAAATATGAAAATGGAGTAAAAATAAAAAATAAATACAAATACAAATACAAATACAAATAAAAATAAATAAATATTATTTCTCAATTTTAGATTTTTGTTTCCCCCTTTTGTCTAAATAGTATGTTTTTGTCACGGATGAATCACGCTTGGCATGAAAGCTAATTCAGCATTACATTAAAGAGCTTTTCTTATGAATAATCCAGGGTAATATTTAAAATTTTGATAGTGAAATAGATCGGACATTTTTCACCAAGGACTCCAGCTTCATAAAGCCACTTTAAGCCAAGTATCGCATAAAAAATATAAATAAACTATAAAATATTGACAAACAGAAAAGAAAGGAAAGGGAAACGAAGCGAAAAAAGGACGATAAAAATTCAAAAGTCACCAAGGGGAGTTACATTAAGGGGTTACATCCAGTTGTAATTTTCAAAAAATCGATTTTTTTTTTTTACATATTTTGAATGTACATATATTTGATAATATTGTCTGAAAATTTCATATCGATCCGGCAATTAGTTTCGGAGAAATTTGCATATTTGTAAAGACATCTCCGAGCGTTTTAAAGTAGGCGGAGCGTAAACCAGAGTAGCAGCTGTTTTTCATTATCCCTATGCCCTTGTCCATGCTTTTCATAATGTTTTGCTTCTTAGAATAAGAATATAAAAGGTTTATCTTATATCTGAGAGCTATATTTAGAAATTTTAGGTATACAGTAAGTAATAATCAGCTGATATGGAAAATAACTCCAAAAATAATCCCATGTGGCTCTAAGATCGTTGAAATTGCTGCTTATCTTGCTGCCGGCATGTTCAATGAAGGAAAAACATCTCTTCTATACTTCATGAACGCAATGGGACTATCGCTTGGGCCTAATGCCCATGCCTATGTAGAAAAAGAGGACGCAGAGCGCATCTTGATCTCTGACGCACGAGCGCAAGGGAGCACGCGCGAGGGGAGAATGTCACGTAGACAACAACAGTTGGCTGTACTAGAAGCAAATGATGAAGCAGAGGGTTCCTCTTATGGTCCTGGAATAGATGACTCGATGTAAGTAGGAAAAATTTTTTTTTAACTACTTTAAATGGTTCCCAAAACTTTAAACGCGTTTATCTCGAAACGGTGTTTTCAAAGTCGGTGAGCAAAATTTCTCCGAAACGGCTGGACCGATTGACTTGAAATTTTGACACGATTTTCTTAGATATTTTTGTCAGGTAATGATCGTAGGAATAAGGTTTCTGATAATAATTTCGATTTTTTCAGCCACTTTCAAGTGTAAATTTTCATGAAAAAAAACGATATTTTTTTTTGGGAAGCCGCCATTTTGTCAAAAATCAAAATTTTGACTATTCCTACGATCATTACCTGTATTCATCTATCCTAAAAATAAATCTTTTGGTTTTTTTCATTTCAGATAATTTGGATCAGAGATATCTTGCTCACCGCCAGACACCTTTTTGTGGAAGTCCTCTAGGAGATCTACTACAGGAACAGCGGAACCCAATATTTTTGTAAACTCATCACGGATTCTTAACATACATTAAATTTGCTATATGTATATGTATTGTATGTATTTCTTTAATAAAAGGCCTCTTCACAAAAAATTCAGAAAAAAACACGTTTTTTCGTGCATACAACTGGATGTAACCCCTTAAGGCTCTACTATGATCAAGCTTACATATTTCATTATTTATTTTTCTATATACCAACTACTACAACTACTATTAACTAACTCAAGTACTATTATAACCACAAAAATTAATTGTCTCATGCGATAGACTTAGCCGATCATAGCACATTGTAATATTATATTTGGTGTGAGATTGTTGTCATTTTATGGTTGATCGAATAAATCAAATAAATCTAGAAAATAACGTTGAAAGAAAATATTATGTACACCACGTATAGTGTTGTTCATATGTAACTGGTTTCATATATAAAATGGCTGCTTCAATTTTTTCGATACTGTCCGTTTCAAAACTGTCATCTGATAAGCACCCAAATGGAAGCACACTGATAAGCTATTGTCACAGGCAATTGGGACAGACACCCAAGAGCCTGCGAATGAGTGGCTCGCTGCCGAAGGAATCGGGGAACAAAAGCGGGCTTTAAAGCAATTTCATGATTTCTTTAAATTTTATTTTTGTTTGTAAAGCGATATAGAAAAGAGTTTCCTTTAAATATAGTGACCAGCGAAGCGAGAAAAGCTTTCGTTGATTCACTACATTCATTGATTTCATGAATTAAAAAATTGTTCAGTTAACAAACTCTGATCTATTGGCACGCAGGCAGCATTAGGCCGAGTTTTGTACATTTCGAGTTTGATTTTGAATCCAGTTCGTTTCCGAACCAGGGCTTTGCTAGTGTAGATAATGTTCTATTAATTGACATTGCTTAATACACGGTCATTTATAAGTGAAGTAAATAAATGATTAAATAAAATACTTATTGAAAATTTGTACATAACTAGTCTGCATAAAAACATAAATTGTCAATATAAAACTCTCATTCACAATGTATTTTTATGTGTTCTAACAATTAGAAACAAGAACGAAAAATCATGCAGTTCACATAGATTATTAACACATTCCAACTGTACGTAATCGTTGCATAGTTTAACATTCAATATACTTTGCTTACGTATTCACGCACCTGATAGACAGAAGGACTAAAATACAGACAGCTAAACAAATTGAATTCATAATCACTCGTGAACCTTGTTGTAAAGTGCTAAAAACTCTTAGTAAAAACTGAAATGTAATTCCAGAAAATTCCGATTGTAGCCTTTAATATACCTGAATATTTTTTGTGTATCTTTATAAATCTTATCGTTGAACATACCATATTCCGTACAAAACATATGGATAATATATGTCACTTTCATTATGATTTGTGCTCGGTGAAATTTCTTAAATATGACTAATAACATGCCTCTTATAAAACACAATGCATAGGTATACTTTTGGATGCCCCTGAACACAAACCAGCTGTTCGATTCACATCACTTTTTGTAGGGAATATGCCACAATGAACTTGAATATTGTCCATCATTTTGAAGATATTGTGGAAGTATATATGGACGTTAGAGAGACAGTTATTCAGATTGACAAACTGACAGTCAGACGGAGAGAAAGACAAACAGATAGGTGAATAATTGAAATCTTAATCACTCTTAAACATCGTTAGAAAGTGCTAAAAACGATTATTGCAAACAGAAAGGCAATTGCAGCAATTTCCAATTATAACCATTAATGTAACTGAATATTTTTGAGTGGCACAATAATTCTTAATGCAAATCTTACTATATTGTATAGAAAGGGGCATTCGCAATGCCCACCATGAAAACGTGAGATGCCGGGTTCGACACCAGATTGTGCTCGTCGGACTAGCCGTTCGGAGTTTTCGGTAGTTTCTCTGAAGCTTGCGTAAATGCGGACTAGAAGCCCTTAGAAAGACCCTCCACGGAGAGTACTTCCCTTCAATCCTAGGATCCTAATGGAACCAATCGCCCTTGCACTCAAAACACCAAACACCTAACGCCCATCATGAAGTGTTCTTTCATCATTTTCAGCTAGCAACCCAACTAAAGCTCTATAATCGTTTTGCTCAATATGTTGTACATATATAAATACATATATATATATATAGAGAGAGAGAGAGAGATACAGACTGTATTTTAATTTATGTCGAATTTTACACTTGAAAATTACTGTAATTTGAAACTCTAAATTTTTTTGTCACATAATTTAGATATTTCGAAATTTATTATACAAAATGTGTGTATGCAATTACTTTAAAATATTTTAATGGTAAATATAATCTGAAATTAAAAGTCATTTTCCCTAAAAGAAAATGTAAAGCCAATAAAATCACTTTAGGAAAAAATATTCTAGTTATATATTTTGACTGTAGATAGAAGCATTACCTAGTATGCTTTGGAAATTTTAAATGGAAAAATAAAAAATAAATAAATAAATAAATTGAATGTAACTTTAAACTATATTTCAAACAATTTAAGATTTTTTATTTTTATCTTTTTATTACTTTCTCTTACCCATAGAGTCGAGAAAGTATCGTTTTAGGGTCAAATTTTCGAACGTGAGTTTTTGTTATATTTACATGTTCTGAGGTCCCCTGGATACGAAAGTCATGTTTTTAGCGAATGGTCTGTGTGTATGTCTGTGTGTCTGTCTGTTTGTCTGTTTGTGTGTCTGTTTGTGTGTCTGTTATCAAAACATCTCAAGAACAAATAGTAGCAGAAATTCCAAACTCGGTATTCTAAATGTGTATCATATAGGGATGCTACAGTAAGCTTTTTGTTGAGATGAAGAAAATGGTTCGTGTACAGGGACACTCAAAAGTATTCAAATACATTACGTCTATGGTGGAAATTGCAGGTAAGTAGAGTTTAACATCTATATAGACTGCACTAAACCAAATGAAACGAATATATATTTTTTGCAATAGAGATAGTCAACTGGAAAAAAAAAATTGTGCACGTAGGAGCCTCGCCTACCCCCCCCGGGGGGGGGGGAAGTCCCTCCTCGAGGGGAGTAAATTTTCATGATGGGTATCTTTCAAAAGAGCTCGCCAATACCTTTAAAACGAATGGTTGAACCATCGATCTGCGATAATTTAAAAGAAAGTTATCGATTTTTTTTTTCATTTTTAACATTTTTTGTTTTTTTAAATGTATTGAGAGTAAATTCAACTTTTATATATATATATATATATAGTGTTATACTACTTCTCTAATATGGAAATCGTCTGCATTATCATAAAAGATAGTTTTTTTAAATAATAATCTTAATAAATTATTTTTTAAAAACAGAATTATTTTTTTAATAACCGAATTAAATTGTATCTACATGTAGGTGCATTAATGAAACGGGAGGTTGAGGTAGGCGCTCTTCAGAAGCCTAATTTGAATTGTTTAACACAGGTTTGCATAACAGTACTCGTTATCTTATCTCTTAATCTGCAATCTGTATTTATAGTATTAAATTTCAGGGTAAGAGAAAGTCGTGTGAGTGACACACGAGATTATTTTTTAATTATATAGATATTTATGATTTGTTTGCGTTCATTTCATAAAATAAATATTTTTTTTTATGCTATCATATTCTGTGAAAAAAATTCTGTCGAAGGATGGCAACATCAAACATATGCACAGATGCATCATTTATGCAAATTATTGCACAGGTAATAGAGATTTATGTTAGGGAATATTTATAGTTTTCGTAAAAGAATATATTTTTAGAAATACTTAAAAAAATATTGCTACTAATTGACAAAATATGTTATTCTCTGTTTAATAGTTGGGTTGGTTGAGTTCTTGGGATTAAGGCTGACTGACTACACTAGAGTCCCTCTCTGTTTAACTGTAGATGCACAGTAAGTCATAATTAGATATATTTAATGTTATTGTGCACATACACATATAAATTTAACCTAAATTATTTCAATAATAATTTTAATATGTAATGAAATGTTACTTTTTCATATGCCATTTTTTATTCAATAAAAATACATTTGTAAAACCTATAGTCTTATTTATTCATAGTAGATGGCAGCATTACATTATGTTCTTTAGGTTATGAAAACGGGAATGTAATAAATGACCTTTAAATAATTTTCAAGCAATGTTCATATTTTTCTTTTTTTTTTCTGTTTAAAATTTGTTCGCTAAAACATTTATGAAGCAGAAATTACTTAATATCAATGCGAAGTATAATATTTGTGATTGGCTTTGCTAGAAGTAGAAATACTCTGCACTTCTATAGCCTAATGTTTTTCGACATACAATCTCCAATCCCAGGTCGCACTCTTTGCCTGTAGTTAGGAGGTGATTTTCTCTGAAGCTTGGGCAAATTCGGACTAGGACCTATTAGAAAGACTCCCATAGAGGATACTCTTTCTCCAGGCCTAAGACCCTAAAGCGGTCAATTCACCTTAAACGTAACACTTCGTGAGGTGCTGGACTCAATCCTAGGTCGCGCTCGTCGGCCTAGCCATTCGAAGTTTTCCGTGGTTTCTTCCAAAACTTGCGAAAATACGGGCTATGGCTAATGTCTTCTTTTTATTTAAGAAGCTCGGGTTCTAGAACGAACCCATCGGAATGCTAACCTTGGCGGAAACTTTTCGATATGACGTCACTTTTCTGATAAACCCCGAAAAACGCTAGCACGAATATATCGTAATCCTTTTGGAATTGGAAAAGGTTCGTGGAATCGGATTAAAAAATTTCGACAGAGGGATACGTCGCGGAAATACAAATTCGATAGCCGATTTTAAGATGGCAGCTTTGATTCTAGACCCATTAAAATTATTTCTTGAATTAGTAGAAGTGCTTGGTTTTTAAAATATTGAAAAAAGTCGTATATAGTCTTAATATAGTACACCTGTGAAGAATAACAAGTTTTAAACATATTTAAATATTGAAAATTAATTTAGTTTAATGAAAATTGTAGTAAATATACATTTTTTTCTAACTAAAATTCTTATTTAAAAAGTATGAAGAATAACATATCTTAATATTTAAAATTATTGGAAATTAATTAAATTTAATAAAATTACAACAAATACCTGTATATTTTCTCTGTAATTATAATTCTTATAATGTTATCATGTATACCATATATGCATGTTCTTATCATGTATAATATTAATAACATATCTATTAAGAATAACAATCTTTAATATTTAAAGTTATTAAAAGTTAATTAAGTTTAATGAAAACTGCAATTATATATTTTCTTTGTAACTAAAAGTGTTGTTTTTTTAAAGTATGTCTATGAATGATGTAAGTCCCAGTATATAAAACATTAATAAAGTTGAAAGAAAATTGTGATAACTATTTATTTTCTCTGGAACTAAAATTTTCCTTTTTAAATTTTATTATAATTGAATTAAGTAAGTTTGAGATACAGCACGTCAATTCTACATTTATTTGCAAAACTTCATTTGTAGCTATATAATAGAATCTAATAAGAATTTCTCATTTCTCAGTGAGGGAAAAGCAAGTAAATATTTAAAATAATAATAATAATAATAATAACTGATTTTAAAACGGTTTTCTTTTTCATACTTTGACGGGAGATAATTTTTTACTATGTTTACAGATATAAAATTACGCACCATATTTTATTGTATAGTGTCAATTCTGAAAGAAATTCTAATAACAGTACACACAAGCATACAAATTACAAAAAAAAAAAAAAAAAAAAAAAAAAACTAATAAGTTATGTAATTGATTTCAAAAATATCTCTTAAAAAAACAATATATTGATATCAATTGTTTTTATAATTTTTAAAATATGCAGTGTATTTATAGTCATCTGAAGCTTTAGAACAAATTAACATAAATTGAAAATAATTGATAGGTGAGACAGGGGAACATTGGACCACACCTATTTAAATCTATTAATATTCAACTCTTTTAGTTCATATGGATACTCATGTATGGCAGCATGGTACTAGTTGTATGCAACCAAAAAATCCACATAGGAAATAGTAAAGTAACCCTTTTGAGCAGTTTTTTATGTTTTGTGCTGCTCAAAGTAATTTTTCCACATTGAAGTTTTCAAAATTTTATGAAGATTGAACTAGTGACTATAAATAATATATAGCTATTAAAAGAAGGCAAGATATTGCTCTTTTTAAATTCCTAAAAATTATTAGCATATTTATAGTGTGTATATTATTTTATTATTATTATTTGTTTTACACTGGCACGAGGCACAGTGAACCGCCTCTGTATGGGGCCCAGTGGACCACCTTCCAATGTGCCTAAAAGTACAAATTAGATTTAATACTTATATTTGTTTCAGTTAAATTTATAGATACAAACATAATGTAAAGTATTAATATCTCAAAGTAATAAATATCTTAATATAAATTTCTTATAATAAATTTCTGAAAAGAATAACTATTTGAATGGTAATATAATATCCATTAATATCTAAATTTAATAACTATTTGAAATATATTGCATTAAAAAAAGAAAAAATAATATCTAATTTAATAAATAGTAGGAAAATTTTATTATTATTGTTGTTTCTAGAGATCACATGTAAAAAGCAAAAGAAGTAGTTTAATACCTTTTAGTTAAATTTATCCTACAAATAACATTTAAATTAATTATATCTCAAAATAATTTTAAAAAATAAATAAATATTTGAACAGTAGTATATTAATTGATATCTGAATTGAAAAGAAACATTTAATTTGTCTAATATTAATATAAAAATCACTTACCTCATTTAACTTAAGGGGTTACATCCAGTTGTATGCACGAAAAAACGTGTTTTTTTCTGAATTTTTTGTGAAGAGGCCTTTTATTAAAGAAATACATACAATACATATACATATAGCAAATTTAATGTATGTTAAGAATCCGTGATGAGTTTACAAAAATATTGGGTTCCGCTGTTCCTGTAGTAGATCTCCTAGAGGACTTCCACAAAAAGGTGTCTGGCGGTGAGCAAGATATCTCTGATCCAAATTATCTGAAATGAAAAAAACCAAAAGATTTATTTTTAGGATAGATGAATACAGGTAATGATCGTAGGAATAGTCAAAATTTTGATTTTTGACAAAATGGCGGCTTCCCAAAAAAAAATATCGTTTTTTTTCATGAAAATTTACACTTGAAAGTGGCTGAAAAAATCGAAATTATTATCAGAAACCTTATTCCTACGATCATTACCTGACAAAAATATCTAAGAAAATCGTGTCAAAATTTCAAGTCAATCGGTCCAGCCGTTTCGGAGAAATTTTGCTCACCGACTTTGAAAACACCGTTTCGAGATAAACGCGTTTAAAGTTTTGGGAACCATTTAAAGTAGTTAAAAAAAAATTTTTCCTACTTACATCGAGTCATCTATTCCAGGACCATAAGAGGAACCCTCTGCTTCATCATTTGCTTCTAGTACAGCCAACTGTTGTTGTCTACGTGACATTCTCCCCTCGCGCGTGCTCCCTTGCGCTCGTGCGTCAGAGATCAAGATGCGCTCTGCGTCCTCTTTTTCTACATAGGCATGGGCATTAGGCCCAAGCGATAGTCCCATTGCGTTCATGAAGTATAGAAGAGATGTTTTTCCTTCATTGAACATGCCGGCAGCAAGATAAGCAGCAATTTCAACGATCTTAGAGCCACATGGGATTATTTTTGGAGTTATTTTCCATATCAGCTGATTATTACTTACTGTATACCTAAAATTTCTAAATATAGCTCTCAGATATAAGATAAACCTTTTATATTCTTATTCTAAGAAGCAAAACATTATGAAAAGCATGGACAAGGGCATAGGGATAATGAAAAACAGCTGCTACTCTGGTTTACGCTCCGCCTACTTTAAAACGCTCGGAGATGTCTTTACAAATATGCAAATTTCTCCGAAACTAATTGCCGGATCGATATGAAATTTTCAGACAATATTATCAAATATATGTACATTCAAAATATGTAAAAAAAAAAAAATCGATTTTTTGAAAATTACAACTGGATGTAACCCCTTAATAAATTTTCTTACTGAGATTTGATTTCTTATTTGTTTATTTTAATTTAATTTAGTTTAGTTTATTTCATGAAAATGACTTTAATAGTATAAGAAACTAATTTGAGGAAGAAAAAAAGTTATTTATATTAATTTAATACAAACAAAAGAGACTGGTACACTGTACCCCTGTCATGGGGCTCTGTTTTCCACTTTGTGAGTGCTCACATTTTATATTTTCATTCATAATGCATTGGAAATATTGTTATTAAAAAATTAAGAAATGTCAAGAATGGCTTAGAGATTGTTTGCTATTTTCTTTCAAGTACATAGCTTTTCTTTTTTTTTCTTTTGTGGAAGAAAAATTAAGAGTGTAAAAGTGGCCCACTGTGCCTCGGTCTCCCCCATAAGTCGAAATCAAATTTGCATACAGATAAATGAATGGTATATCATGCTTTAAGATGAAATTGCATTACAAAAGTACTAAATGAAAAGTAAGTATGCACAGCATGTTGAAAAAACTTTATATTAAAGAATGAATACAAAAAATGGAAATGTTTCCAGAAGCAGCTATGCCGAATGAGATAAATTATTTCAATTCTTTCGAGAAACACAACAAATGTAAACGCAACATTTTGGAATCATAAAAATTTTAAACTGAATGGTTTTCCAATAGGGATGATACAATTTTAAATGGTTAGAATGGCAACACTGTGTATTATTTTTCCACATTTCTTGCGTCATTTGTGTTTAGTATACCATGCCATTTAATCATGCAAAGATACATGCTTGAACAACGTTTCGAAATTATTAAATTGTTTTATTAAAATCAGCATTCATATGTGAATACTGAGAGAAATTTGAGAATAATTCATGGACGACATTATTCAGTTAATCGACTCGTTCGATTGTGATTTTTTTTCTTTGGGGATATGTTAAGTCACATGTTTATGCTGATAATCCAATAACATTTGAGCTATTAAAAACCAACAATGAACGTGTTATTCGTGAAATAACACCAAATTTATGTGAAAGAGTGATGGAAAATTGGGTTGACCGAATGCGATAAGTATTGAGAAGTCGTGGTGCTCACATGAACGATGTTATTTTCATACTTAATGGCATAATGTAAGCTTTCAAAATAAATAAATAAATAAATAAATAAATGGATGAATGAATAAAATAAATAAAATTGTGTCCCACTGAATTTTTTTTTTTGTCGTATCACTATTAATGGAAAACCCTTTAGAAACAACTTACATAACATTAACTTTTCATAGCTGTCAACTATTTCATTTTCACCTTAGATTAAGTAATAATCAAATGCGGCTCAATATACTGTTAAATTTTCGGAAAAATTCCTATGTATAAAAAAGTACACTTAATACAGTTTTGTTAAATAATTCTTTGTCGAATCCTGTTCTTATTCAGTCTAAGAACATGATTCTACAAGTATTTATTTAACAAAACAGTAATAAGTGTACTTTTTTTACATAGGAATTTTTGCTAGTGTTCGGATACTTTTGCTGCCGACTGTATGGGATACTTAGGTTGGTTTGTTAGGTTTAACGTCGCGATAATACTGCGCTAAGTGTAACTTGCGACAATCCAGGACACACCCCTAAGGATGGTCCGGAGACATACTATCACAATTTTGATCTTCCGCGGAAGGGATAGTTCATCCGCTTTGGAGGCCCCCTAGAGGTATAATTTGGATGAGAGCATAGAGGACATTGCGGTCACGACGACGATTTTTACGTGCACCAGCTACCGTTAGTGTAGACCACAGATTATCATACAGTGAAGCGAAAATGCGAACCGGAAATATAGTAGCACCACTAGTGTCAACAGAGGGGAACTACATGTGTTAAGTCTACATGAATAGCATCTTTGATCGAAAATTGTTTTTCTATTTCGCGAGTAGTTAGTAGCAGGTTAGTATGGGAAGTTTTCATTTTCTTCACTTTCTATTGTTTTTGAATTCACAAAATTTTCCTCAAAACATTCACAGCTATTCTTCTAAGAAATAAAAAATAATTTTTATAATGTTTTAAAATATGCTTTGTCAAACACATTCATATTTAAGTACAAATTAAAATTACAAACTGTAATTCTGAAATAGCAGTATGAAATCATTAAATATTCACCGTTGTTTGGTTTAAATAATACAAAATGCTTTAAAATGAAAATTTTTTTTTATTTTATGTACATATATTTTCAAAGTCTATTCTCTTAATATTTAGCACTTGCTTCTTAAAATAAATTGCTTTTGACAATCAAGTTTGTAAACAATAATAAAGTTGCCAAACGAAAGCGTATGTGCAGTTTTCTTTCCTTCACTTTTTCTACTACTTTTAAATTCACAAAATCATAACATTCACAGCTATTTTCTAAGAAATAAAACTAATTTTTATTATGTTTGAAAATAAATTTTGCCAAACACATTCGTGTTCAAGTGTACAAATTAATATAACAAACTGCAATGCTGAAATAGTATGGTATGAAATCTTAAATATTTAACATTGCTTGGTTTAAATAATACAAAATGCTTTAAAATGAAAAAAAAAAAAAAAAAAAAATTCTTGTTTATGTATATTTTCGAAATTTATTTGCTTAATATTTAGTATTTGCTTCTTAAAATAAATTGCTTTCGACAATCAAGTTCCTAAACTATAACAAAGTTGCCAATGCCAAACCTAAACATCAATACAATGGTTAGTTGGTTGGATATTGGGTTTAACGTTGCACTAATATTACGATATGAACATAGATTGAAAGTTGGTACGTATGTTGTAAGTCACCGCAAGTTGTAAGTCACCGTACGTTTGTTGTAAGCACAAACACAATTGATTTTGGTGAATCTAGCACTTAGTTTTTTTACAGGGACACCAAGAAAAATTCTTTACCATTACGGCCTATAAGGCCAAATTTTTTAAAGTGTGATAGCGTCTAAACGCCTTATTAAACTGAGCAAAACATTTATACACATATTATATGTCACAGTTGCACGAACTGAATAGATTTTGGTGAATTAACGCTTACAGTTTTTTAAAGGGACACAAAGAAATATTCTTTATCATTATGGCCAATGGGACCAAATTTGTAAAACTGCGATAGCGTCTAAAAGCCTTATTCAGTTGAGCTGAAAAATTATCTGAATATTTTAAGTCATTGTTGCACTAACTTTAAGCATTCTGGTGAATCTTACATTTACAGATTTTTTACAGGGACGCAACGAAAGAGTCTTTGTCATTGTGATATATGGGCTCAAAGTTCAGTAGCGTTAAATTAAACATCGTGTACTTACTGTATGATGAAAAATACTTAAACACCCTATTATAATTTTTTTCTCTTTTGCTTATTTAACAACTCCTCTTACTTTACTTTATCTACAAAACCGTTAATTACTCAATGTTCGGAAAGTCGAGTGGAGTCACTCCAGATTTTTTTTTTAAATGTTGTCTTTGAAATAACATGTAATATGCAAGGAAATGCGTGCTTTTAGTTCCTGGAAACTGAAATATTTAAAGTAAATTTTCAAATGTCCTTTTAAGAATCATTGATAGTTTTTCATTTGTTTTCAATACTTCTATTCTATTATTTTAATTTTATACTTGTTACTGTATTTATACTATCTACTGTATACCTAATTTCATATTCCTAATATTATTGCATTTCTAAATTTCTTCAATTATGTACCAAAAATTTAATGTTTTTGAATTGTATTTTTCAGATATTCATAAAATTCGGTTAACTTAACATATCGCAAATGTAAATAATGTATAAAAAATATCTATTATATTTTTTACAAGAATTTTTAAAATCATTATACATACTTTTCTACAATTGTTGTATTTTTATGTACTGTCAATAGATGGCAGCATCAAATTAAAAGCTTTAGGGTTTATAAATGGAAAAAAATAACCATATATTAAACTTTATAAAAAATAATTTAAAAAAAATGCATAATTATCACCTCTCCCCCTTTCTTTTTTTTAAAATCTTGTTCACATTCCATTTATAAAATGAAATTTAACTTCAGTGATGATTATAATATTCTGTGTACGTTTCGTATTTTGGGAATAAAACCGATTGATTGCTCTAGGATCAGAGCTGACTAGGTGCTAGGTAGAGACTAGGTGCCCGAGGGACAGTGTCCATCGTGATGGGTCCTTTCAAGGGGTCCTAGCCTGTATTTACGCTCGTTTCGGGGAAGTCACGAAAAACTCCTAACTGCTAGGCTGAGGAGCGCGACCTCGGATCGAACCTGGCACCTCACGCTCACGTCTACCAGCTCTGAGCGTAGAACCTTTCGACTGCAAATATTCTGTGAGAGTCTTCATCAAACATTCACATGATGAAGAATTTTATGATAGCTATTAATTAAAGATTTAACGAAAAAATAAATTGTTGGAATATTTAAAAGCACATTGTTTTTAATTCTCAAAGTATATTTTTTGCTTTATTTAAAAAATATATGTATTATACAAAGATTAGATATTTATGATTATATTACACACACACACATATTATATATATAAATTTAATACCAATAATTTGTTTAAAATTATTGGAGTTACTTTTACCGTCAGAAGATGGCAGCATTGCATAAAGTTCTTTGGAATATTATAAGGATCTATGTTGATGCAGGGCTGTAATCTTGAACATTTTTGAGAAATGGGTCAATTTTTTTTTTCATATTGTGTTAATGCTAGCTAGTATGTCTCTAAATCTAAGGAATCTCTTCGAAATGTAAGAAAGTACATAATTAAAATGTAAAGAGGATTTAGCAAATAATTGCAGAACTTCGGAAACAAAAATATACAGTTAAAACTCTTTCTGTTCCTGATATTTAAAATATTTTAAAAAGTTTTTTAGATTATTTATTTAATTAATTAATTGACTTTTACAAATTAAAAAAAACATATATGATTTGATTATTTTTAACACTAATTTTGATAATTTTTTAAGTTTAATTTATCCAGATATTTTACAATTAAATAAAGCCAACAATAATAATTTTGAAGCTGATTTTTGGATATTTCATTTGTTTTAAAAAATAATAATTTATGTACTGATTTATTTGACAAAAGAATAAAACTTCATATTTGTAACTAACTGTATGCCGCATTGGTATTCTAATCAGAGCCATAGAATTTACATAAACATTGTTATTAATCAACTTTTAAGATTCAAGAGATTATGTAATTTGAAATTCAATTTTAATAAACAAGTATATATAATTTTCAAGCTTTTTTATATTATAAAAATTTGTATCATTTAAGTTTCAGTTTTCATTATACTAGTAATTTGAATTTTTAGTGTCAGCACCGCAGTTTCTAGCTTTATTTTGATTGGTGATCCATATAGGTGTCCAGTGTGGTGATGCTTACGATTTAAAGCCTTATTTGGACTGTCGTTTGCTGGTGGTTGGAGTTATTTTGTTTCGCCAGACGTGGAAAGTTTTTTGGACATCTATGGATATGGAAAAAGAATATCAATGTTTAAATAGTTTTTAAGCTAGGATGGAATTTTGCAGTTGTTGTTTCTTGCAGGTGGTGAGTTTTCTTCTTTTTTCTGGCAGGTTTGGGTGGGGGTATGTTTGGCTAGCATTTTCATATATAAATCTATATAAATAAACTTTATTATAAACAGCTTTTTAATTTCAATGAGCTGTAATATATGATTTTCAAATTTCAATATTTAATTTTCAAGAAATAGAAATACTTTTATAATCTTTCAGTTATTACAATTTTAAGTTTTTCATTACTATTCAGTTTGAGATATAATTGGAGTCTATATATCTTTTGAAACCTGCTAGTACTACATGGTTGGTTATTAATAGCTGTGTTCCCACCTTCTGAAGAGAATAGCACAGCATAATTTAATTTTTTGGCTTAAATAGTGTTTAACTTTACTAATTTTCTCGTTTATTAACATTGTTAAATAATTTTTCTTTTTGTCTATTACATTTCACTTTCATGTCATCGCTTATTATTATTTATATATTTATATGTATGAATAATGTTTAACGTTAAAGATTTGATATCAGTGGGGTTAATCATGAATTGCCGCTTCAAGTGCTACCCGTGCTTCTGCACTGAATGTAAACTTATTTGAATGAAAAAAAAAAAAAAAAAAAAAGTAGAACAGCACATAAACATTTAGAAATATTTTTTATTTTTAACATAGTTACAGATATGTGAATGTATGATCGGTTGAATTTTTAAATACTTCTATACGAGTACATGAAAGCTACCAGTTTCATCGTCATCTGTGGGCCGAGCGGTACCATGCTCAAGGCTGGTAGATAGGATGTACTGGGCTCGATCCCAGATCACACTCATCGACATAGCCTTTCGCAGTTATTGATGGTTTCCTGCGAAACTCGTGTAAATACGAGGTAGGACCCCTTTGAAACTGCATTCCCCCCTCTAAGCCTGAGACCCTATCGCAGACAATCGGCTTTAAACCCCACAACCAACCAACCTAACTGGTACCTCCTCTTTCTACGATGCAATGAATAGGTAATCATGCCAAGTTCATTGCGAGCTGACGCGTACAACATTTTTCTTTCTTTCTTTCTTTCTTTTTTTTTTTTTTCTTGTCGTAGGGTTGTCCCAGCGAGTCCGTAAATTATAAAATGGTAGCCACTGTTTCAGTCATCGAGTGTTACTTTTGTGTTACTTTTATTCAATTATTTATTTATTTTTGTAATTTTAGCTTATCAAAATGTGATATAAGAGGTTATTTAGAAATAAATTGCTAAAATTACTGCAGGAGAGGACATAAAGTTTTTATGTCTCCTTCATATTCACGCCTCACCAGTGGAAGAGCGGTTCTGAGCTTGAAGCTGGTAGACGGGTAGTGCCGGGTTCAATCCCAGGTCACGCTCATCGTCCTAGCCATTCGGAGTTTTCCGTGGTTTTCTCCGAAACTCGTGTAAATACGGGCTAGAACCTCTTGGAAAAATTTTACGGTGGGCATACTATCCCAGGCCTAGGACCCTCGTGTAGTCAATCGGCCTTAATCCCAAGCACCCCAAGCATCCTCATATCTGACGATATGTGAAGAACACAGATGCGACAAGCGAGAAAGCTAACGTCTTCCCAGTCAAAAAGAGGGCGACTCATTCATTGTACTGTATATTATAGGGACTCTACTGTCATGAGTCAAACATAAATGTATAGATATGATGGAAAATGGGTTAGTTACCGTTTTAGAATTCATTTTATTTGACATCAGATATAAATTATTTGAGTTGACCTGCGGTCATAGGATCGCCCCCACTGGTGAAGTGTTTGTCAATTGATTATATGGATTTATGTGACCAAGAAAGATGGAAATTTTGAAAATAATTAAAAATAGTTTTCTCATAAAATTATGTACGCTTATAAATGATTCTGGTTGAAGCTCTATATATCGCCTATGAGAAAAATAATTTTCTTCTTCGGTGTTTATCAATCATTAATGACTCAAGCATTTTTTTTTTTTTTTTTTTTTTTTTTTTTTTTAAATACATATTTTTTAAGAAAAATGTTTTATGTACTATTTACTTCTGACACTGCACTAGTCTGCGTAAATGTGCTTTGCACAAATACACTTTTTAAACTACAATTTCACCATATACATTTATAAATATTTATACTGAAACTCGAAGATCACATTCACAACCTAGAACACTGAAAATTAACTTAAGTTTTAGTTGAGTTTTGCATGTTACAAGCAAAAGGAAGAACATTACATATATATATTTTATATTGCGAAATCATTTTAAAAGAATTCATAACATTTTATGTATGAGTCAATATCAAATTAATATATGTTATAGAAACGCAATTTGTATCTAGTGTGTTCTAGCCAGCGTAGATTTTTGGTCCAGGCATCGAATTTGGCGACTTGATGAGCCAATTTGGCGAAATTTTGTAGTTTAGGGTTGCCAAAGTTTGGAAGCTCTAACTTCAATAATAAAAGAGATCTGGAATATTCTGCCAAATCATTTTAAAAGAATACATAACATTTTATATATGAGTCAATATCAAATGAATATATGTTATAGAAACGGAATTTGTATCTAGTGTGTTCGTGAAACCCAGATTAAATACCACAGGTATAGATAAAAAAAAAAAAAATAATAATAATTAAAATAATGTAGGCCCAACTCTTTCAAAGCATACATATTAAATTGAAAACATATTGTTTTGTGATTATTAATTTTTTTTTTTTTTTTAAATATGTCGGATAAAATTTATTCAATAACTTTTTTTACGTATTGAACTAGTTTAAATTGGTTTAACTTAAATAAACGTATTTTTAAGTCTGAAATTTTTGGAAGCATGCATATGTTGTCAACTGATTCAAGATTTTTCAATTAATTTATTGAAATAATTTCAATAAAGTAATTTAATTTCCAAATATCAATAAAATAACTGCACAGATATAAATAATGTTAATTCCAATTTCACTGAAATTTATATATTTGTTACTTGCTAAATTAAAAAAAAAAAAAAAAAAAGGAAAAAAGAAATTGTATAAGAAAAATACTCAACTATTTTATCGGTTAATTTTAAATTTATTCAGCAGTACTTTCCACTAAACATTTACAAGCAAGCAAATCTCAAGCACATTAAAATTACTTTCATTTGTCGATAAAGATTATTATTCGACAAATTGCTTAATGGATTTGAGTTTTGCGTTTCATTACTCGATCTTTTCTCATATTTTTTCTCATTTGACTTTTGTGTCTCATATGTATCATTCTACTGAGATTAAGCCGATAAAAATTTCTCTGATTTAATCTTACTCACATAAATAATGCAATTTGAATTTACTTCACATTATTCTCAGTATTTGCTTAAAGGACATTTACATTGCTAAACATGTGCACCCTTGGTGTTTTGTTCAAGTTAAAACCAATTGCCTACATTAGGGACATGTGCCTAGGGGGGGGGGATGTCCTCCGTGGTTGTCTTTTTTAACCCGTATTCACGGGAGTCTCAGAGAAAAACACAGACAAATTCGAACGGTTAGGTCGACAAATGCGAGCTGGGACCAAACATGGCACATCCCATCCTGAAATTTCGAGAGGCCACTGGTGGGAAAATTATGCCGTGTGGAATGTTACCCAAATAGACTTTTAACTCTTTCTAGTCCATATTCACGCAATTTTCGGAGTAAATACTTGCTTTAAAAAAATCTGATGTGACCACCGCATGACTACCTCATACAACCATAGAAATACACATACTTTTATGAAAACATTGACAGTTTCGTGTGAGGTAATTTATTAATAAATCAACAGGCAGGTTCCAGTACACGAACATCCCTTAAAAAAAAAAAATCACGATAATACGGTTATAGATACCGCCGAGACAAATATACTAGTTTATTCCGGAATAGTACCCAACGAATTGTTACAGACTATCTCATTGTCAAATGCACAGCTTAGAGTACAATGGAAATCATTTGAGTATTGACGGCCCAGTTTTGCTCTCTTTGGCAAAAATTAGTATATCAGAAAAAGATACATTTTACTAAAATAATTAACTCAGTTAAAATTGAAAAAGAATTTCTGGCTAACCTAAAACAACATTTGCAGCAAAACTTTATGGCTAATCTCGCCATACTGCAAATTCATAGCCAGCGTACATTTTTGGTCCAGGCATCGAATTTGGCGACTTGGTGAGCGAATATGGCGAAAATTTGTAGCTTAGGGTTGCCAAAGTTTGGAAGCTCTAACTTCAATAATAAAAGAAATCTGGAATATTCTGCAAAAATTCATTGGTTTATTGCGAAGAACTAAATTCTTTTGAAAGTTCTATAAATGACTCACAAAACTATTTAAAAAAAAGAAAAAAGAATGATTGATTGTTGGTGGTTGTAGAGAAGAAGTTGCCTATATCTTTACGTGTTACTTTCTACTAGACATGTTCCGGAACTCCGTATCCGTATCAGCGGATATCCGCGAGAAAAAAAGATCCGTATCCGTATCAGCGAGAAAAAAATATCCGGATCCATTTTTTTTTTCTTCAACGGATCTAATATGGATCATTTCTAGAAATTTTAAAAAAATCCGAAGGAAACTATTATAACTAATTACGAACTATCTTTAATATAGAAATAAAAGAAATACAGTGTAGTGTCCATTTTCGTTCTCAGAATTTACGTTTTCCAACAATTTACAATTTCTTCTTTAAATCCATTCATTTTTTTCATGTGTGTAATGAATCTCCGTCTTCACTTTTACATTAAAGAAATTTTGATAATCCTACTGTTTGTATTTATTATATACAGTGTATATAAAGGAAATACATGCTGTGATTTAATAGAAAAAAAATAATATAAACGTCTGAGAGACGAGCTGAGCAAGGCAGATGAGATTACTTTTTAACAAATAAACAATGCACCATGACCACAATCAGGAATGTTTATACCCAAAGAAATGGTTTGAAAGCAGGCGTTAAACTGCAAATGTTTCGAACCGAAACTCTCATTTTTGTAACACTGATCACGCATTATGGCTGAGAGTGCAAATTTAAAGAAAAAGGATGAAATTATAAAATGAATTATACATATTCTATGTAATATTTATTTTTCTCTTAATTTTAAAGGAATGCTTTTTAAAAAATAGAAATGTATAGGTAGTGAAAAGTTACGTAACATTGTAAATATCTAGAAAAGCCTATCTTTTTATTTTCCCGTAAACTTCGCATAGAATAGATGAGTTTTATTAAATAAAATGTTATTATTTCCCTGAAAAATTTGTTTAAATGAAATTTTTGGTTGCAGATTTTTTACTTTCTCTTACCCAAATACTGTGAGTAAAAACATTCTTGAATATTTTTCTTTTCTCTTTCTGGAACCGCCAGATTTTTAATTTAAAAAAGCAAATTTTCGAACAAATTTTAGTACGTGGTTCTTCACGTAAAATTTAGATTGGGCCAAGTGTTCAAACCAAGAAACAGTTGCCAGGAAAGGTGTAGTTCTGAAAATTATTTCAAAGATGGCAAGGATAAGGCAATTAACGATATCACTAAAAAGTGTTAATTTTAGATTGAAAAGCAAAATGTACTTTAATGTGCGAGATGGCAAAATAATTAAATGTTAGCAAATTATTGGTGGGATGCTTCTTTCAGCAAGATATAAAATTTTTGGCTATTTAATCTGGAAATTTAGCTTTAGGCGGCCACGTTGCGAGATGCTATTGCAAATAAAAGATAGGTACAAGTAAATTTTTCTGCAATGCGGCTTTTTTTTTTTTTCCTTGACGCGCACTGTATATTAGAGCCGTTTTAAAGATGCGTATTTGTCTTTATTCAGTTTTCTTTGTCCTATATACTTTTTTGTTTTCTTTCTTTCTCTTTTTTTATTTTTACCGAAAATGAAATTTTTACCGACATGAAGTATTTATGAAGCTTTGTCTTATCTATAGATTCAGAAGATTCATGAGCCCCCCCCCCCCCCAACTCCCCCTCAACATATACGTACATGCACATAATTAATAACCTTTAATAACAACTTTTTTGTACCTTAACACTAGAACGCAGGGAACCTTGTTCACCCCTATAACGCCGGCTGGTGTTATTTTGACACTGTTCAGTAATAAGCGAAACATTTAAATAAAATTTTAATACCTTGCTAATTTTGATGATCTTTTAAAAAATATAAATGATATACAATACATTTAAGGAAATTATTAACTTTTAAACAATGAAATTTTATTTTAGCATTGTGATTAATATGGTATTAAGGATCATTATTAATCTTTACATATTTTAATTAGTATTATAACAGGTAAATTGTTCAGGTAGATAACAATGGAACAAAAACAGAGTAAAAAACTACTCACATTATTTACAGTCAATACACGTATAGCTCACATGTTTGGTGCATTTTCCACATACCACTCTTTTACAAGAAGAACACATTTTATTTGATAGATTTCCGTGACATTTTTTTACTTCACACTTTCTGCGCTTAGATAGATTTTCAGATTGTAGTTCATCTTCATTTTTTCTCTTTCTTTCACTGCGTATTTTCTTGTATTCTACCTGCATTTCTTCAGCTAAACTTTGAATAAAACTACATCTCGATACTTTCTTTCCAGTTAGACATTTGAAAATAATCCAAGCATTTATAGCAGCAAAGTCTAAAATGTTGTAAAATGTATGAACAGGCCATCTTCTTGAACCTGCTTTGACTGAATATTTTCTTGCCATTTGATCAACAATATCAACGCCACGTTTTGTTTCATTATAAAAAGTGACGGTTTCTGGCGTTTTCTTTGAATTATTTGCAATTGTAATGTTTGAATGCATCGAACTTAAAATTATCACATTCTTTTTCTTTTTGCATTGGTATGCTGTGAGTGTTGAACCAGAATCCTTATTTTTCAATATTTTTGTTGTGTATAACTTCTCTTTTCCTGACATTATACAATCTGGAATTTCTCGTCTAGCTCTATTCATCGTATCAACTAAACTCGTGTGTTTTTCCTTTAGTTTCTTCGCCAATTCTAGAGATGTAAAAAAATTGTCAACTGTGACATTTCTTCCCATATTTTGAAAAGGCTCAGTTAGTTTTAACACGACATACTCAGAAAGTCTCTGGTTTTGATCCCCTTCTTCATTTTTTCCTAGATATGGAAATGCGTTCAATATGTATTTAGTTTCTAAATCTGCAGCTACCCAAAATTTTTGTCCATATTTATCAGGTTTTGATGCTATAAATTGAGTAAATGGACAGCGAGTTTTGCTAGGAAACAATTGTTTATCGATTGTTATGTTCTGGCCTGGCTTATAACAACTAATACAGTTTTCAATGAAACGATTCCATACTTCCGACATAATTGCAAATTTATCGTGTTTTATTCGATTACAACGCGTCGATTTTATATCAAATCTCAAAAATCTGGAAATTTCGCAAAATCTGTCTCTGGATATGGTTTCTTTACAAAATTTTAAACCTTAGGTTTCAGACCACAATGAATGTAATTCCAAGTTTCGAGCTCCAGAGACTACACGAGCATACAACACTGAAATATATGCAAAAAACTCTTCTCTTGAAAGTGACCAGTTTTCCTTTTTTAGCACTCTGCGTGCTTCGGTCACTGTGCATTTTATTATGTGCTCTAAAATAGTTTTATCTATAAACAGCAACCAAGCACTCAAAACACTTTCACTATTTATATTTCTTTTTGCATAACTAGTGGGGCCACTTCTTTCTCGCAATATATTTTGGCTTTAAATTTTCCAGATGCACTCACATATGTGCATTCTTCCCACTGTGAACCATCGCGAGCCGTAAATATATCGTTGTTTTGAGAATTATCAACGCATGTTTCCTCATCACTTTCAGAATCGGAAGATACAAAAGGAACAAAAATTTCATCATCAGATCCTCCATCAATTTCGGAAAACTCTCCACCCTCGGATTCATTATCGGACAATTCTCTTAGAAGCTTTTCTATTTCTTCTTGGGTAAGTCCTCTTTCACGAGACATTAACAAACCTTTATGACTTTAGTAAAAAATACGAAAAGGTTAAATTGACTGCAAAATCTAATAAATTCACTATTAATTCGAACGCTATTATTACAAGAAATAGAATCAAAAAACCGTTCTGCTGACAGCAGGTGTTTACACAGCTGCAATTGGTCACGTGATAACACGTGATCACCAGGTGCAAGAAAGCGCATTCCACTCGTCGATCACATTCTTCACTCCAAAACTACCGTTTAAATAAATGCCTATAGTAATGAAATTTAATTCGAAGTAAAAAACTCAAATTATTGCCGTGTCAAATTGACACCAAGCCGGCGTTCTAGGTAAATTTTCCTGTAAATAAAGTTTAGTAAGAGCTAACATCTTAACATTTTATATGTGTATTTTCCCTACACATTAAATAAAAGTCAAGAAAAATTAATCAAATTCCTCGAGTTTTTCGAGTTTTACAACGGAACTTAGATGCTTTAGCGTCAAAATGACACCGCCCGGCGTTCTAGTGTTAAAACTTGTAAATCAGGCTTAAAATCGATATATAAATTTTTCACCGACTGTATTACTTCCATTATTTACGGTAAGAGGGTAATGGAAGCAAAAAATTTTTACTTTCGGTCTTAATTATTATATATTATTCAAAGATTCGTATCCGTATCCGTATCCGCGGATTCTGAAAAACTGATATCCGTATCTGCGGGTCACTGTTTTTGACGATCTTGCACATCCCTACTTTCTACACGGTATTGCAGTAAAAGGGAAACAGATAAAAGATTTTTTCATTTCCACAAAGATGGGCTTTGACTTAGCGTAAAATAGGTATTCAAATGTGGCGAAAAGTGGCAGCAAGGGATTTACAAAAATTGGAAACTTTACCTCAATAGAAGTCTAGCTCTGGAAATTTTGTAATGACGTATTCGTTTCTCACGCTAAACTACCTTGAAAATTCCATAAACCACTGAAATTACTTTCGATAAATTCAAATTCCATTCAGGCTTCGAAATACTCGGTTGTTCCTGATTCAGCGAAATTTATGCTCTTCAGTGTATTTAACAATATTTGTTTGATTTCTGTAGTAAAAGTGCTCATTTCATTAGATTGTTTCAAGAATATTAATTTTTGCAGCACATAAAAAAAGGCCTATTCAATTGTTTACTGAATATTAATTAAAAAGAACTGCTTTCGTCGATTAGAACTTGCTTATTTCTTGAAGAATTACTTTCTGCACAATAAAATGTCGACAACGTTTTTTATCGATATATTATTACAGGCTCTATCTACTGGCTGAATAATCATTAAATGAAATACATTCGTCGACTAGAACCTATTTCTGTCTTAAAGAACCAATTTCGACACGCTAAAATGTCGATAACTTTCACAACAATAAAATTACGGGCTCTATCTACGGGCTGAATATTCATAAAAAAATGCATTCGTCGACAAGAACCTGCTTATGTCTTTACAAATTACTTTCTACTTGGGATGAGCTGGATCGTCAAAAACTGTGATCGGCGAATATGGATATGAAAACGGATATTAGTTTTTCTACATCCGCGGATACGGTTACAGTTACGGATCTTTTATTTCAAGATCTGCGGATACGGGTACGGATACGGATACAGATCTTTGAAAAATCTTAAATAATTCAGTATAAATTTAACGACTTTTGCTTCCATAACCCGTTTACCTTACGTAATGGAAGTGACGTATTCGGTTTCGATATCGATTTTTCACCTGATTTATATGTTTTAAGGTACAAAAACGTGGTTTTTGGAAATTATTCATTATGTATGTGTGTGTAGGGGTGGGGGGGGGCGTGTATAATCTGACAACGACTGATGAATCTTCTTAATCGAAAGATAGAACGACGGAACCTAACTTTATATTTAAAACTTCCTATTTTAACTTTTGATGAGAATTTAAAAAAAAAAAAAAAAAAAAACTGGAAATGGGACAAGGAAAACCGAAAAAAAGACAAATCTGCATCTCAAACAAAGCTGTAATACATTTTTTTTTTTTTTTTTTCACTTTCCGAATACTATAGTGAGGAAAGCATTGTAATTATGTCAAAAATCCGAATTTGAGATTTTGATGTTTCTATAAGTTTCGAGGTGCCCTGAGACCGTTTTCATTATTTTTGCGATGATGTATGTATGTATGTGTGTATGTCTGTGAGTGAACACGCTAGCGTCTAAACGCTTTGTTCGAATAAGCTGAAAGTTGGTACGTATATTGCAATTCACCATAGTAC
Source organism: Salticus scenicus (assembly GCA_963930645.1). Classification (NCBI taxonomy): domain Eukaryota; kingdom Metazoa; phylum Arthropoda; class Arachnida; order Araneae; family Salticidae; genus Salticus; species Salticus scenicus. Next base: position 97,195,278 of record OZ005661.1, read on the forward strand.
GAACCGTATTGATTTTGGTGAATCTGCCACTTATAGTTTTTTTACAGGGACACAAAGAAAAATTCTTTATCATTATGGCCTATGGGACCAAAATCTGAAAAGTGCGATAGCGTTTAAACGCCTTATTCAATTGAGAAAAAAATTATACACATATTATGTGTCACAGATACTCAATCTGTATAGATTTTAGAGAATCTAGCACTAATAGTTTTTTTACAGGGACACAAAGAAAAAATCTTTATCATTATGGCCTATGGGGCCAAATTTTTAAAAGTGTGATAGCGTCTAAACGCCTTATTAATCTGAGCAAAAACATTTTTCACATGTTATAGGACACAATTGCACCAACTGTATAGATTTTGGGTAATCTCGCACTTGCAGGTTTTTTACAGGGACACAAAGAAAAATTCTTTATCATTATGGCCTATTGGACCAAATTTTTAAAAGTGCGATAGCATCTAAACCCCTTATTCAATTGAGCTGAAAATTTATATGAATATTATAAATCACTGTTGCACTAACTATAAGCGTTTTGGTGAATCTAGCATTTATATGTTCGGAAAGTCGAGTGGAGTCACTCCAGATTTTTTTACAATGTCGCTATATAAACCCCCTTTCAGATATCTGTTCGGTTGAATTAGTCGGTTTCTTCAGAAAAATTGATAGGCAGTGTTTGCGAAAGTAGTAAAATATAGCAAAACATTTTCATAAATTACGTTCAATAGAAAAGAACGTTGAGCTTAATTTTAGGTAGCCCTGTATATTGTCTATAAATTATATGCACATCGCATTGTGTTCTTAAATTTAGTTTTATATGAAAAGCGCCTAACACAAAATGAAATAAATTTCCAGCAATTTCCAAATATGGTCCCGATATATCCAAATACTTTAAGTAACCCTGTAAACGAATGATGAATGATTTCCATTCTATAATCTGCACGAAGCATGTATTTATGCAGATAAAAAAATATGTGTATTCTATTTGTTTAGGGCAGCCTATAGATGTTACACTGTACTTATCAAAACTTTTCCCCATAGACTTAATATATTTGAATCCTCTTGGATGTCGCTGAACCATTTACTTGATCTTAACAAAAAGTTTAGCGTAGCATCTCTATATGATACAGATTTAGAATACAGAGTTTGGACTGCCTACTACTATTTGTTCGAGTGATATTCCATTAATAGACACACACACAGACCAACTGCTAGAAACATGATTTTCGGATTCATGTGACCTCAGAACATGTAAATATAAGAAAAACTCAACTTTGAAGATATGATTAAAAAAAAAAAAAAAAAAAAAAAAAATCCTCTGCCATATGTATGGGTATGATAAAGTAAAAAACTGTTCCAAAAAATTTCCTTTAAACAAATTTTTAATAAACTAATAACATTTTATTAAATAAAACTCATATAATATCTATGTGAATTTTACTGAAGAAAAGATGGGATCATTTAGATATTAAGAATTTTACCTAACTATTCATTATTTATACATTTCCCTTTTTATATATCTATTTTTTAAGTATTACTTTAAGAGAAAACTATACATAATGTAAAATACATGTATTAGTTTTTATAATTAACTAGCAGGCTTTGCTGGGCACTATACGTTAATGAGCTGTCAAAATCCCGTATCATTATTAATAACCTAAGTTAAAGTTCTCGCTGTGTTCGGTAGAGGTTTTTACCGCTTCGTTATGAGTCCGGGTCAACACAGCATTCGGCAGCAACTTCATTTTGAAGTAATTTGGTGCCGAGTTATGTTTACAAACGATTTTTTGCTTCCTGCCTCACTCAGGAGGAAAGGGGGGATTTCGATAAATCCTGTTACTTTAGGAATAACAAGACAACATATATAATACATACATATAAACATATAATACATATAAACAATCCAAGCACAGATCTTTGTGATCGCAGCTCTCATAAATTTCCCAGGACAAATTTAGCGCTAACAGGCGTGCCTAAAAGGCTAAAAGGCGTCGCCCTTCGTAACGCATACCCCCCACCCCACTAAAATATGGCAGATTACAAAAAATCAAAAATGTGTTTTGGAAATATCCTAATGAAGTTGATTGGCCGTTTTCAACATCTTTGTTCCATTTTTGGTAGAATTCTACTCAAAAATCCGAAATTTGCAAAATTTTCCGCCACACACACACACACAAAAATCAATTTCCTTCCTCATTTCTCTTGTTGTCGTTGTTGTTGTTGTCGTGTGACAAGTGCAGAAAAAAAAAGTATTTAGGCAAGTCAAATGTGACCAAAGGCATGGAGCACAGCCCTGGCCACATCTCCGACCTTTTCGGTGTAAAGGGTGTCATGGCAGCAGTTGAGGTCGATGTTGAAGAGGGTCGAGGCAACAGAGGTGCAATTGAAGAGATGCCTCGGATCCAGCTGAGTTCCTGGGCAGTGCCTGCATTCTGCGTAGGTTCTAGAGCCGTCGGGCATGATCTTCATACCTCTCGTGTGCTCCGTCCGTAATCTGCTGATGGTTCATTTCTCTTAAAAAACGAAAATTCCCCAATCGCAGATGATGTTATATTTTTCTACTCATGTGTAGAAAAATCTCACCGTAATATCCGAGAACGTAAAAGTGAGGCTATACTGTATTTCTTTTAGTTATACATTAAAGATAGTTCATACCGAGTTATAATAGTTTCTTCCTAAATTTTTGAAAATTTCGACAAAAAAAAAAAATATATATATATATATATATACAGACACGACATTATTTCATTATTTAAAACATGAAAATCTGACATTGACAGATTTTAATTTAGTGCCAGAGGCCTACTGGTAAACTTGTTAATATCGACAAATTCTTCTTTAGTTTATTCGTGACGATCTAAATTCCATGATAAAGTTTTCATTAAATCAAACCAATGTGTTTCAACTGCAGATACTGTAACAAATAACGTTGGAAGTCCAAACTGTCTTATAGCCGCAAAACAACGTTTTTTTCTCTTTTTCCCAATGAGGGGGAGGTGTGCCTTGGGGGGGACTCATGTCAAAGGTGTGCCTTGGGGGTGACTCATGTCAAAGGTGTACCTTGGGGGGGACTCATGTCAAAGTTGGGCCTTGGGGGGACTCATGTCAAAGTTGTGCCTGGGGGGGGACTCATGTCAAAGTTGTGCCTTGGGGGGGGACTCATGCCAAAGTTGTACCTTGGGGGGGACTCATGTCAAAGTTGTGCCTGGGGGGACTCATGTCAAATTTGTGCCTTGGGGGGACTCATGTCAAAATTGTACCTTGGGAGAATTTTTTATATTTTTTAAAAACTTGTAACCTTCGTTATGAGTAATCAAATTATCTACAAAATCTTCATTCAATAAATCCCCATTCAATAAACCGACTGAAATAGGCCCTTAGCACTATTAAGAGTGACGTATAAAAAATTCGACAACGCTGTACAGACTGAAATAGGCCTCCAGCACTAAAAAAAAAAAAAAAAAAATCCACATTAGATCGGCTAAAGAAAACAATACTGATCCGGATCCGGATATTTATTTTCTCGCTGATAAGGATCCGGATCCGAATACGGATATTCTTTTTCTCTCGGATATCCGCGGATACGGATACGGAGCTCCGGAACATGTCTACTTTCTACACGCAAAAATGTCTTCAACTTTCATAACAATATCATTATTAGCTCTATCATTAGCTTCTTTCAAAATGTTTACGATGGTAGGTCATCCATAATGGCCAAAACCTTTGTATTTTTTGTCATTATGAAACTATTATTCTTAAATGTCTCCAAAACGAAAAATGATATAAAGTCCAAAAGGGAAGGTGCACAACTAGATGTTATAACAAACCTTTATCCAATACCTTAAACCCAATTTCCAAAATTCTACGTCCATCTATTTTTGATTTATGCGAAAAACATCACAGGCTCTATCTACGCGATGAATATTCATTATATAAAATGCATTCAGAGACAAGAACCTACTTTTTTCTTTAAGCAGAACTTTCTACACCCAAAAATGTTTTCAACTTTTATAACAGTATTATTACTGGCTCTATCATTAGCCTTTTTAAATCTCTATGATGGTAGGGCATACATAATGGCCAAAACCTTTGTATTTTTGGTCATTATGAACCTAATTTTCCTAAATATCTCCAAAATGGAAAATCATATAAAGTCCAAAAAGGGAAGTGTACAACTTGATGTTATAACAAACCTTACCAATTTGAACGTTGTTTCTGAGTTATGCGAGATACATTTGGACCAAACCTCTGTAATTTTTGTCATTATGAACCTAATTTTCCTAAATATCTCCAAAACTGAAAACCATATAAAATCTAGAAAAGGAGGTGCACAACTAGATGTTATATAACAAACCTATGAACCAATTTGCAACGTTCTACGTTCAACCGTTTTTGAGTTATGCAAGAAACACACACACACACTTACATAAAGACTTCACGTAAAGGCGTGTAAAATTGTTGATATCTCTGAAACGGGAACTTGTATTAAAACCAAAGTTACAAGTCTACAGCTAGACATTATAACAGTTACACATACACTGCTTGACATGGAAAATGCAACACCAAGAAGGAATGATAATAACGGAATGAAATTTGTTGGACACATACATTATAGTAGGAAGAACAATTGATTAAAATTTCAGGAAATTTGGAGTAATATGTACTGAGAAAACAGTACATAAAGCAGCGACCTCTGTGAACAATAACAGCACTTATCTCCCTAGACATTCAATCGAACATCGACTGGATGACATGTACTGGTATAGCACTTCATGAAGCTTCAACACGATGCCACAATTCATCGATCGAAGTTACTGGTGAGTGGTGGGGGGCCAGTCGCTTTCCAATGATTAAACAGTCATTTTCATTGGGGCGAGATAAAGGGAACGCGCTGACCAGAGCAACAGTTGAACTCATTCTGTATCAATGAAGGTCCAGACAATACGGACAACATGCGGTCGTGCATTGTACTGCCTAAATGTTGCGCTTCGGAGGCCTTGAACATCGGGCAGAGCTATGGGCCTTAACTCGTCAGAAACGTAATGGCTGGTATTCAGAGTGACGGGATTGAAAACAAGAGGTGACCGGGATGTGTATCCATTGGTAGAACATACCATCAATTCAGGTGGTGACTCAGTATGCGGCTACCAAAATTCTGATTACCCTCAAAACTGCATCACTGATATGGGCGCCATTAATGTGTGATCAACGATAAACCTGGGCGCAGGAATGGCGTGAAGTCACTTTTCAGACAAATCACAATCCTTTTTACAGCATCAAGATTGCCTTATCTGTATTTAACGGCATTATGAAAAATGCACATTGCCAGCTGGGATTCGATATCACCATACTGTCCATCATTTGCAATGATGTTATGGGTTCCCATTGGATACACGTCTCGATCACTTCATGTTCGTATTCCTGGCACACTGAACAGCGGCCATTAAATTTCTGATGAGCTAAGGCCCACCCCTCTGCCCTGTATTCGAGGCCTCCGTAGCGCAAAATTTAAACAAGATGAAGCACGACCGCAAGTTGTTTGTATTGTCCGGACCTTCTTTGATACAGAATGTGTTCGACTGTTGCTCTGGCTAACGCTTTCCCTTGATCTCGCACCAACGAAAATGACTGTTTAATCATTGAAAAGCGACTGGCCCCCCACCACTCACCAGTAACTTCGATCGATGAATTGTGGCATCGTGTTGAAGCTTCATGAAGTATTCTATCAGTACATGTCATCCAATCGCTGTTCGATTCAATGCCTAGGCAGATATGTGCTGTTATTGCTCACAGAGGTCGCTGCTTTATGTACTGTTTTCTCAGTACATATTACTCCAAATTTCCTTAAATTTTAATCAATTGTTCTTCCTACTATAATGTATGTGTCCAACAAATTTCATTCCGTTATTATCATTCCTTCTTGGTGTTACATTTTCAATGTCGAGCAGTGTATAAATTTGACCCATTCTACGATTATTCAGTTTTGTTATGCGAAATACAAAATCCATTTCGCAAATCGGGATTACTATACGTCCTTATACTTTGCATAAGGAAGTAAAAAGGAACCTTAAAATATTTTTCAGACTATGTGCATTTCTCTCATATAGTATAAATGTTTTATATTTATTTGTATTCCACTCATGAAAGTTTTTGGTATAGTTTTTTCCGTTTGATTATTATTTTTAACTTTCTCCTACCCATATATATAGTAGAGAAAGTAATTATTTTGGGTAAAATTTTCTACATGTTTTGAGGTCCCAAGAACCAGAAAACCATGTTTTTATTGGTTGGTCTATATGTGCGTCCGTTACCAGCATATCTCAGGAATATATAGTAGCAGGAAGTCCAAATTCGTATTCTAAATCTGTAGCATATAGTGATGCTACAGTAAACTTTTCCTTGTGATCAATCAAATTAGTTCGTGTACAGGAACATCCAAGACTATTCAAATACATTACGTCTATGAAGAAATTTCTGTTAAGTACATTGTAATATCTAGAAAATGCTCTAAATAAAGTGGAATGAATATATATTTTTATAAGCATAAAAGCATGTTTTGTATAGATTGTGGTATGAAAATCATTCATCATTCGTTTACAGGGCTACCCTAGTATTTGGATACATTGAGGCTATACTTGGAGATTGTTGAAAATATATTAAATTGTACGTTACGTATTTTTCATATAAGACTAAATTTAAGGACACAATGTTATGTGCATACAATTTATATACAATGTGCAGGGCTACACAAAATTAAGCTGAACTATCTTTTCTATTGAATGTTATTGGTAGTAGTGTTTTGCTACATTTTACTATGTCGGCGAACACTGCTCAGGTAGGAAAATTCTTTTTCCATGCACATACTGTAAACAAAGTATTTTTTTCAAATTCCATTTCCATCTCTGTTTTTTTTTTTAAATATATATATAATATCTAGTTTTGAGGTGCCCTGATTGCGAAAGTCCAATTTTTATCGGCTGATCTGTATGGTCTGTTATCAGTATAACTTAAAAACAAATAAGGAAAGAAAATTCAAATTTGGTATTTTGGAGTTCGTATTAGGTTGCCAATTGAAAAATTTGATTATGTTGGGAAAATTTGAAGGCAAATCAATAATGCCTTTGTATTTTCTTTATTTTATTTTCTTAACCGTCTTCAAAATAAGAGGAAGGTTCTCAATTCAAACCGTATGCTATTTTTTTCTCTTTGTGTGTGTGTGTGTGTGTGTGTGTTTTGTGTGTTGTTTGTTAGCACATAATTTCTGAACGCTTTTTGTTTCACTGTAAAGGTCTTGGTCTGAAATAGGTCCCATTGTAAGATCTTTACAATCAAAAGAAAATACAGGGTGCCCAAAAAAGTCAGTCCCGACTCTTTTAACTGCTGAACAGTTGCAGCTATAGTCATAAAAGTGGTATGTAAGAATGGTAAAGTGGATATGTGCTACGCGATTCAACCGCTTACAGAGCCACCTGGTGGAAAACGGTGGAGTTAGCGTTCCTATCTCGGAAACGGTTCAAGACAGGGGGAAAAAGTTAATTATAATATTGCAGAGCATCATCGATTTAGCATGAAAAGATAGTTTAGACATTAATGCTAAAAACAGAACGGTTAAAACTGTTTGTTCACAATTTCCTATTTTGTGCACATTTGAACGACATTGCATATGTTGTAGCGTAGCGGGTGACATTTATACTATGTAAAATTTAAAGTATTGTTATTGTAAGCGGTCACATCGATTATTGCATAGACGTTTTAAACCGACTTCATTAAGGAAAAGGTTCTCAAAACAAATCACGTTTCTCTTTGTTGTTGTTGTTGAAATTTATTAGCTTATAATTTCGTAAGAGATAATTTAATTTTAATAATTTTTTTTTTCGTAAGATCTTGGCCTGAAATAGGTTTCATTATGATTTCATTAAGATATAAACAAATTACAGAGGATACTCACAAAAGTCTGTTCTCACTCTAACTGCTGAACGCATGCAGCTACACTGGTAAAAGCAGTATGTAAGTATCGATGTTGAAACTTCTGTCCGTCAGCTGCAATGCATATTTTGCTCTTTGTTTGAAGTTTACGCTGCGCAATTTCCAGCGCAGCGGGTGACATGTATTCACTGTAAAGTTCTATATATATGCCTAACAGAATTTTTGGTTACGAATACAGCATATCCGTTCTTTACATTTCTAAAGGCTTTTTTTTTTTTAACGTACGTTCATTCAATAGATAGTTTTTTGCTCATATCCGACAGAGGCAAGAAAAGTGACACAACTTAAAAATGCAGCATTTGAGAAAAATCATCTTAAAAATAAGTTGACTAGAATAAAACTGGCACAACTGTCTCTCGAATGGATAACTTTCTAGATGGAGATGTAACTTTTTTGTTCACATTGGGTGCATTTCATGTATTTTTCAGTGACATAAACCATTTTTTGAGTTTTGTCACTTTTCATGGAAGTTGTGATTTGTGAAACTGCCGTCGAACGTCTTCTGATGTTCTGCTATATGAATAAGTTTTCACTAAAAAGAGAAAAATAAAATATTTTTGTAAAATAATAGAACAGACTCCAAAAAGCAACTAATATTCAAACAACTAAAAAAAAAAATATATGGTATGAAATGAAAATGTAAATTGCGCCTAAAAGTAAAAAATAATTTTCTTCGACAAACAACCTATAACACTACAATTAATCATAATTTTTGAAGTCGACGCAAAATTAAACAATAATTCATACCTTTATTCAATACAAAAATCAAATTCTATTCAAAATACACATCTCACATTGTCACCTGCAAAACACAGCCGAAAACGTCTTTGATTCAAGAAAACAAATAAGATTTCGTAAGCAGCGAAATTTGGCGAAGATGCTGGTATTTGACATCCTTGGTGAAAGATAAATCGCAAAATTATCTGGCAAACATATTTAATTTCTTTGGGATATCGTGATTATTTTGATAAGGTATATTAAGAGAGTAATCAAGAATATGAAACAATACTTCGTACAATATATATTATGAAAATATACATCTTGCGTGTATATTTTTGCATTATGTTTTGATCACCAAATCCAAAAGACACCAAGGATGATAGTTATGAAAGTTATATCAAATTTGCAAAGGAAACTCTAACTTCGTAGAAATATAAATACCGCATTGTGAAGAATGTTCACTGTTCTATGTAGATGCTACTAATGGACCAATTGTATACAGTGATAAAATAGTAAAGAAAACATGAAAATGGATCATTCGAGACAACAGCATTTGTTGCTACCGATCTAAAAAGAAACCTTTAAAAACTAATTAAGTTTTATTTAATTTTGAGCCGAGTTCAAAAGTTATGATTAATTGTAGTGTTATAGATTGTTTGGCGAAGGAATTTATTTTATACTTTTAGGCGCAATTTACAGTTTCATTTCATACCATTTTTTTTTTTGTTGTTGTTGTTGTTTGAATATTAGTTGGAATAGAGTCGGTTGGAATAGAGTTTGAATAGAGTCGGTTCTATTTTTTTACAAAAAGATTTTATTATTAAATACAGTTACTATAACTGAAAGGGGTGTTGAGGGGGCGGTAGATCCCCTCATGCAGAATTATATGTAAAATAAAACTGTTCCTAAATCTATTTTGAATTATTTTTTAAAGTAGATTGAATTTTATTACCTTATTTTATTGATCCTACGACTTGACTTGCAATCTATCTTTATAGTACTTAAATACAAAATAAGAGAATATCACGTGCGTGACGCACAAGATAATTCTTCTTCGATTTATGAAAAAAGTTTTGGTGTTGTGGGATTAAAATCAGCTGTCTCTGGAGACCACAAGGATATGGTGCAATGTGATCCTTGTGCCAATTTCTAATTTGTCCTAGCTCGATTACACGTGAGTTTCGTAGAAATCCATTGTTTTAAAACAGGAAAAACTGAAAACTAAATAGATAATAACATATTTTATAACCTTGTTGTCAATAACTTCTATTCTTGTGTGTTTGTGTGTTTGTCCGGTACAAATCTTGCAATCTATTTTTAACTAACTTACCTACTATCTAGACATTCGAAACTTTCACAGTAGCTCAGAACTCGGTGACAACACAATACTTCGAAGTCAGATTTTCGAATTTTCGAATAGTTTTCTTTTAGTTAATTAAAATATGAAAATAATAAGCTTCTGATAGCAATAAAAATAGTCATTAAAATGTTAGCTATAATTTAACTGTTGCCCTAAAAAAATTACGAGTTCATTCTTTTTAGACATAAAAATAAATACATTTAATTAAACGTGAGGGTTAAAAAATTGTAAAAAGTTAAATTATGCATCTCTCAAAAATTGACGTCATTATCACTTTAAAGATTTTCTACACATTTGATAAAGTGCTAACGTAGATCATGAAGTCAGATTTTGGAATTTCCGAATAGTTTTCTTTGAATTAATTAAAATATCAAAATAATAACCCTCCTAATAGCAATTAAAATATTAGCTGTAATTTAATTGTTGCAAAAGAAAAAAAAAAAAAAATCACGATTTCATTTTCTTTCGACCTAAAAATAAATACATTTAACTAAACGTGAACTTGAAAAAAAAAAAAAAATATGAAAAGTTAAATGATGCATCTCACAAAAATTGATTATTTTATTTTTAAAACCATTTTATATTTCACTAGCAGGCAACGCCCGCTTCGTTGGTCCCTATTTTTAAATGAATCGCTATAATTACTGAATTCTCAAAATTGCATTAATTTTTATCACGTGAAAAAAAACAGAAAAAAAATCTTATTAGGAAAAATGTCGCACCGTGTTCTCACTGCCTTCGGAAAAAATTCCCAAAATGCTATAACTCTTATTTCTATTATTTTCCCCCTTCGCCCCCCCCTCCCGTCTATCCTAATAATTTTAAAAATTCGAAAATATCCGCAATCGATTTGTAGGTATCGAAAACCTCTATATACCAATTTTGAATGCTCTAACTCTATTCAATTTTTTTTGCCCCTCCGCCCCCCACTTCCCGGCCCTCCTAGTAACTTTACACTTTCGAAAATATCCCCATTCAACTTGCTGGCCTCTAAAACCTATCTGTACCAATTTTGAACGACCTAACTGTATTTCTATTTGTTTTTGCCCACCCACCCCCCTTCCCGCCCCTCCTAATAATTTTACAAATTCGAAAATATCCGCAATCGATTTGTAAGTATCGAAAACCTCTATATACCAATTTTGAACGATCTAACTCTATTTTTATTTTTTTGCCCCTCCTCTCCCCTCCCCCTTCTCGCCCCTCCTAATAACTTTACACTTTCGAAAATATCCCCATTCGACTTGCAGGCCTTTAAAACCTAACTGTACCAATTTTGAACGGCCTAACTGTATTTCTATTTGTTTTTGCCCATAGCCCCTCCCTTACTGCCCCCCCTTACCCCCCCTTCTAATAATTTTACAAATTCGAAAATATCCGCAATCGATTTGGAAGTATCGAAAACCTCTATTTACCAATTTTGAACGATCTGTCAATATTTCCCCCCCCCCCTCCCCCCCCCCCCAAAAAAAAAACAAAATCGGGAAAAAATCAAAAAATGAGTTTTTGGAAATATTTTCAAGAAGACGCTTGGCGGTGTTTTTTTTTTTTTTTTACATCTTTGAGCTATTACTTTTACTCGAAAATCTGTATTTTTCTTAATTTGCCTCCGAAAATCATTTATACCCCCTTCTCCCGTTAAAAATCCAAAATTCCAAAATCGCAGGAATTGATTTTTTCGTATTCATGTCTAGTCACCCCACCCCATCTGCAATTTCTTCACTGTGAAGTAATTTGGAGCCGAGTTATACTTATAAATGTGTTTTTGCCTTATGCGCCTCCGAAAATCATTTATACCCCCTTCCCCCCCTTAAAAATCCAAAATTCCAAAATCGCAGAAAGTAATTTTTTTGTTTTCAAGTCTAGTCTCTCCCTCTGCAATTTCTTCACCGTGAAGCAATTTGGAGCCGAGTTGTGCTTATAAAGGTGGTTTTTGCCTCCTGCGCCTCCGAAAATCATTTTCACCCCTTTTCCCCCTTAAAAATTCAAAAATCCAAAATCGAAGAAAATGATTTTTTTGTTTTCAAGTCTAGTCTCTCCATCTGCAATATCTTCCTCGTGAAGCAATTTGGAGCCGAGTTATGCTTATAAAGGTGTTTTTGTCTTCAGCAACTCCGAAAATCATTTTCACCCCCTTCCCCCCTTAAAAATCAAAAATTCCAAAATCGCAGAAAACGATTTTTTCGTATTCAAGCCTAGTCTCCCCATCTGCAATTTCTTCCCTGTGAAGTAATTTGGTGCTGAGTTGTAGTTATAAATGTGTTTTTGCCTTATGCGCCCCCGAAAATCTCATTTTTAACCCCTACCCCCCTTAAAAATCCAAAATTCCAAAATCGCAGAAAATAATTTTTTTGTATTCAAATCTAGTCTCCCCATCTGCTATTTCTTCACCGTGAAGCAATTTGGAGCCGAGATATGCTTATAAAGGTGGTTTTTGCCTTCTGCCCCCCGGGGAGGAACGGGGGGGGGTATTTCGCAAAATCCCGTCTTAGTGAGCGTCAGAGTCCTAAAATCAACCTGCTCACCAAAAATTGCGACTCTATCTCCCATAGGATCGCCACAACCGTGTTGACTCAGTGAATCAGTGAGTTTACTCTTTTATATATACCGGGTGATTCAAAATAGATGTTACAACGATTTTCTCGTAAACTAAGAAAGATAGAAACAAACTTCCAATTACAAAGTTGATGCAAATTAAGAGTAGATTTTAGATATGGCATTCTTTTGTACAAGGGGCTGTATACATATTAAATACGAAATTTAATTTTTATACGGCCCCTCCTATCATATGACTTATATTTAGAAAAATATTCTCCTCGCTCTAACAATAAAAAAAAAAATCATCTCTCTAAGTCAAAATCTCGCTGAGTTATTGCAATTTGAAAATTCTAGCATTTTTCGCCAAGTCTTAAGGGGTTGTATCAAAAGTGAATTACTATTGCTTTTGTAATAAGGCATACGTTGATCAGCGTCTGGGGGGGGGGAAGAAAAAGAAATCATTCAGGGAAAGACGGCTATTTTAACCTGTTATGTCTTTTTTTCCCTAGTGAATACACAAGAGAATACTCATTGATAATTTAACAAATAAAATTTATGAATAATTTATGTACTAAAAGGGAATTTTCAAATTCATTTTTCTTTCTTTATACATTCTCTTACTCATATACACGGTGTAGAGAAAGAATTGTTTTTGAGTCAAATTTCCGAAAATTAGCTTTTGTTATATTTGCACGTTTTCAGATCCTCTGAATTCAAAAATCATGTTTTTAGTGGTTGGTCTCTCTCTCTCTCTGTGTGTGTGTGTGTGTGTGTGTGTGTGTCTGTGTGTTATTAGAATATCTCAAGAACAAATAGTAGCAGAAAATCCAATTCGACATTCTAAATCCGTATCATATTGCGGTGCTACACTAAAGTATTCGTTATGATCAGACAATTGTTTGTTTACCGGGTCATCCAAAAGAATTCAAATACATTACGTCTGTGAGCGAAATTTCTCATATGTACAGTGTGACATGTACAGACTGCCTTAAACAAAATGAAAAGAACAAATTTTTTATACGCATAAAAGCATGTTTTATGTAGATTGTGGTATAGCAATCATTCATCATTCATTTACAGGGTTACCCAGAGTATTTCGATATATTGGAGCTATACTTGGGAATTGCTGAAAGTGTATTTCATTTTGTGCTACTTGTTTTACATATAACACTAAATTTACGTACACAAAGTCATGTGTATATAGTTTATAGACAATATACAGGGCTACCCAAAATTGGTGTGAGTGTTTGCTGCATTTTTTTTTCGAAGAACGCTGCTGACACAGAACGCAAAATTAATTTCTCATACCCATACTGTAAACAAAGTAGCTTTTGGAGAGCGATTTTTTTTCTGTATAATATGACATTTTGATGCCTTATGAATACGGAAGGTAAATTTTTATTCGTTGATCTGTATATATATGAATTATCAGCATAATTTAACAACAAATAATCTGGTGTGCCACTCACACGACTTTCTATTACCCTGAAATTTAATACCATAAATACAGGTTGGAAATTAAGAGGTAACATAAAGAGTACTGTTATGTAAACCTACGTTAAAATAATTCAAATTCGGCTTCGGAAGAGTTTTAATGATAATTAGATCTGTGTGAGGGGGATCTCCGGAAATTATTCGTTTCCTGAAATTATTCGACGCCGGCAATAATCAAACATTAAAAAATATGGCTTTGGTAATAAGGAAGCCTTAAAACGTGTAAATACACAAAACACAAGCGATGCATATTTAGCTTAAAAACATACATTATTTATCATATGTCTATGAGGAATTCATTTCCATTCCTGAGCAACTTTCCTGGACATGGTAAAATATTATAGTAAAGCACTTTCACTAACAATAAAACAGAATATTATAGCTTAAATATTTGCAACCCTGTATATCTTTTGAAGAATATGTACAAACCACAAAGTGCACCTAAATATAAACCTATAGTAATAATATACGGCACAACCTAAAATGCACTTCCATCAATTTTCAGCTATTGTCGCATTATAATCTAGTTATTTTGTGTAGCCCTGTAAATGAACAGTGAATGATTTCCCTGCCATATTCTACATGAGGCATGTTTTTATGCATATAAAAAATATATATTCATTTCATTTGGTTTAGTGCAGTATATAGGTGTTAAACTCTACTTACCTGCAATTTTCCCCATAGACGTAATGTATTTGAATATCCTTGAGTGTCTCTGTACACGAACTATTTGCTTCATCTCAATGAAAAGCTTAGTGTAGCATCCCTATATGATACAAATTTAAAATACCAAGTTTGGAATGTCTGCTGCTATTTGTTCTTGAGATAAACTGGTAACAGACAGACACACACACACACACAGACCAACCGCTAAAAACACGATTTTCATATTCAGGACACCTCAAAACGTCTAAATATAACAAAAACTTACTTTCGAAAATTTGGCCCAAAAACAATACTTTCTCTACCTTATGGGTATGAGAAAGTAATAAGTACAGGAAATGCGAATTTGGTACTTTGGATTCCATATCAAGTTGCCACTTGAAAAGTTGATGAAGGTTTGCAAGTTTCAAGGAAATTGATAACAGACTTGATTTTTGTTTTGATAAGTATAGGCACTATAATTAAACGGGGGTTGAGAAGGGCGGTAACCCCCTGGCATAGAATTATACATCTATACCATATCATATTCTATACAAATCATTATTTTAGAATATTAATAATAAATATGAATTCCCTTATGATTTTTACAGTATAAAGTTATTTAAATGTAATTCATAAGAATATTTGTCCCAAAACGCAATACATTGGCATCTTTTGTGCGTTCCTGTACATAAACCATTTGAAAAGAATTAATTAATGCCATTTTAAATAGGGAATATCATATAGTAAACCTGAATAACATATATCATTTCTGAAAATATTTACAGACGCTGGGGGCGGACAGATGGACAGTCAGACAAAAAACAAAACAAAAAAAAAAAAAAAAAAAAAAAAAAAAAAATGCAAATTGAAATCTTATTCACAGTTAAAAATTGTTAGAAAATGTTTAATGTAAACGAAAATACAATTCCAGCAAATGTCCAATAATAACCCTTAACGTAACTGAATATTTTTGCGTGCCCTGTTAGTCGTACTGTACAGTATAGAAAGCATTCTTTTGTGCATATGAATAACATATTTCAATTTCATTAAGATTTATGCAAAGTAATTAAATTTTGGTTTATAGAAATATCTTCACATAGAACGCAATGCTTTGGAATACTTTCGGGTGTCCCTGTATAAAAACCAGTGATGGTGTTTACTCCATTTTCTATAGAAAATATCCAATAGAAAATTATAATAACGTATTTCAATTTTATTAATATATGCATAAATTAAAGGTATTAAAATATGGTTTATAAAAATACCTCTCATAGAACACAATGCTTTGGAATAATTTCGGGTGTCCCTGTGCACAAGCTAGCAGATGTATTCACTCCATTTTCAATAAGGAACATCCGATAGTGACCTCAAATAACATATATCAGTTTCAGGAAATTCTATGAATATTCACGGGAGTTAGAGTGCAGACACACAGAAAGACGGATGGACAGACACACAAATCGAAGTCATTAACACTTTTCAATCTTGCTGGAATTGTTAAAGAGCCGAAGTCATTAAATTTATCAACCATGGTGGAAAGTGGCAAAAATAAAGCGCGAAAATTTCACACGGTTTTGCTAGTCTTTTAGTTTTTTCCCTCTCTTAACGTGTTTTAATTTGCAGGTGACCCTCTCAGAAATTTAACTTATAAATTTTTTAACCATACGAAATAATGTAAATTTGCATTAAATTCTTAAAATTGTTGATTTCACGCGTTTGAACGATTTTAGTTGCTATTTTCAAATAAAGGATCTATTTTTGATTTTTCTCAACTCATAGATAACCCCCTAAAGTTAGCCCGTTGGCGTCGAAAAATAGATGCCAAAATTGAAAAAAAAGTGGTGCAAGTCATCATTTTCAAATTGCAATAACTCAGCGAGATTTTGACTTAGAGAGATGAATTTTTTTTTATTTTGCTTGTTAGAGCGAGGAAAATATTTTTCTAAATATAAGTCACATGATAGAAGGGACCGTATAAAAATTAAATTTCGTATTTAATATGTATACAGCCCCTTTGACAAAAAAATGCCATATCTGAAATCTACTCTTAATTTGCTCTAATTTTGTAAGTGGAAGTATGTTTCTATCTTTCTTAGTTTACGAGATAATCGCTGTAACATCTATTTTGAATCACCCGGTATAGATTATTATTATTAGTTCAGTGAACTGAACTAATAATTGTGTGTTTAAAATATTGCTTATATAATATTTTTTATCCTCGTGTATTTTATTAATGTTTGATCAGAAAATTAAAAACATGGCATATAGAAGGTTTTTTTTTTATCTTATAATTATTTCTCTTTTGTTTAATATATTTTCAATTTGTACCCATTTCGTTCATTCTAAGCTGCATCTTTTGTTGGTTTCGGGAGATTAACTCAAAATGACTACTTGAGTGTTCTATACGTGAGTGTAATTGATTCTGCGGGAGGTTTTCTGTGGAAGGCAAGCATACTACATTAACGCAGTTCCGGAAAATAAAGCACAAAAAATTCCAAATGACTAGACCGAATATTGTGGCCTAAAAGATAACCTGTTACTTCCCATCTGAAAGCTTTGAAAGCAGAAATTTAAGTGATTGATGAGACAATATTTGTCTCAGGTAAAATTATTTCAGTTCAGCCTATAATATCCTTTTAAAAATAACATTTGTTAAAAATGGCAGCAGTAAACATTTTAAAAAAATAGTCATTTTAGCTGTGGGAAAAAAGGGTGTAATGATTTAATAATAATAATATTATAGTTTTAAAAAATTAAAGAACACGCTTTTATAGAAATGTGAACTAAAAAGCGCAAAATATCTAAGTATTCAAATGCAGGGTAAGAGAAAATCGGGTGAGTGACACACCATAATATTTACATACATTTAAATCTTTAATCAAAATAATTTAGAATTAAACAAAAAACATTTTAAAAAAATCTCCCCTGACTGGGCTCGAACGCTAGACCTTTAGGGTCGTAGCGCGGCTCTTTACCTCGCAGCCACGGCGCTCACGTACGAATAGTCTTTTTTTTACAATTTAGATTTTTTGTTTGCTCCCAGAGGTGTTACAAACATACATACATACAATCAAACATACATACATACAGGTGAAGCTAATAAAAGCGTGTTAATAAAAAACAAATAAATAAATAAATAAAATACATTAATAATTATTGCCATCATATAAGCCAGTTTTGTTGGGTAGTACTTATTTAGTAAGATTATGTGTAAGGCTATACATAAAGTTTGCATTTTTTTTAAATTTATAAAATTAATGCTATATGAAAAGTATATCTTTCAATTTAAATTGAACTTATAATTTTTGTATTCATAAAAAATATTTCTAAGTATTCCCTTTTACATTTGTCATTTTATACGTTTCTGAAAATTTTTGAGCTTTTGATAAGTTTTTCAAGGATCGATCAAACGTTTATCGACAATTAAAATACCTAATTACAATGCTTCTTACATATGTTACTAGTTTATTTGCATTTACATACCAAGTGTGTATCTATTTCTTGAAATTATTTATTAATTAAATTAGCTATTAGAAATTAAATATTAAAGAAATATACACTTTTTCTTCAAATTATAGTTATAACTATTACGTGTGTGAATGTATAAATGCCTTAAAATTAACACTGAAAAATAATCTTAAGAAAAAAAAAGAGTAAAGTGTAAAGAAACTTAAAATTCTAACGAAATTATATTTCATCAGATATCATATATTTTTTTCCTTTTTACTTCTTATGGGTGTCACAAATTTTGAATTTTGAAACCGATTTAAATATTGTATACAAGTGTTTTTTTTTTTTTTTTGAATATAAGCCCTAATATTTAAAGTTGATGCGTCACAGCATACAAAATTACAACTAATAAAAATGCTTTTTTTTAACACTTTCCAACAAACTTGAAAAGTGTTATAACTTAGGTTTGTTTGTCTTTCTGTCCGTCAGTAAACGTACATGGAATTCCTTGAAACTGATATATGTTGGTTGTCCAAGTTCACTATTGAATGCTTGGTAACGAAAATGGAGTAAATACCACCACTGTTTTATGTATAGAGACAGCTGAAAGAACTCCAATGCATTGCGTTCTATTAGAGATTATTTTCTTTATATTATACATTTATTTTGCACAAATAATAATGAAATTGACATTTAATATTTATATGCACACACACACACACAAAAAAAAAATGTTTTCTGTAGAATATAATATGGTTATCATTAAGGTTTACAGGGCTATACACAAAATATTCAGACACGTAACAGACTTTAACTGGAAATTGCTTCATTAGCATTTTAGTTTATAATAAAAGTGTTTAACACTTTCTAACAGTGTTTGAGGTTGATTATGATTTGAAATAATGTGTCTGTATTTCTGTTTGCTTGTCTGTCTATCTGTTAGTTCGCCTCTAGCGTCCGTAAATACTTTCAGAATTTCTATGGAATGTTTCCTATAGAAAATAGAGTAAATACCATACCTGGTTTATGTACAGGGACAAATAAAAGAATGCCAATGTATTGTATTTTATGAGAATTTTTTCTATAAACCATATTTTAATACCATTATTTTTCACAAATCATAATGAAATTAACATTCATTATTCATACGCTAGAAAAAGTTCTTTATAAAATGTTGTATGTTTGGCGTTAGGATTTAAATATCTATACTAAAATATTCAAATACATCGAAGGCTACAAATGGAGATTGCTGGAATTGTATTTTCGTTTGTGTTAAACATTTTGAACCCTTTCCAACTTCCAACAGCATTGATCGAGAGTGATTATAAATTTAATCGGTGGTCTATCTGTCTGTCTGTCATCCTCTTTGTCCGTTGTGTGATCATGTAGGCGAAGTATATTGAAAGTTACTGTGCAGTGATTACGTACAGATCGAAAATTAAATTAACCTATTGTTTGTTTTCGTTAGCTGTGACCCTGCTCACCTATGCGCATGCGTGAGGTCTGCATTGATTTTGTTAAAATAGGGTAGAAGCGTAGAAGATGAGAGAATGTTTACATTTTACGAGTGAGAGATAAGTTGCGGTTTCTTTTTTCTTTTTTTTTCTTTTCAGGACATTATTGAATTTTGAGGCGATACTTCTTCGTTATATTCGTATAAAGGCAAAATGCTGATTTTTCCCCCTTGTAATTTTTAAATAAGTGTAGAAGATCAGTTTTATTCTTCGATGCAAAATAAAATCCGTAAACTTAAAAGTAAATGCCTGTTTTCTTTCTTCTTCTTCTTTTTTTTTTTTTCAGTTAAAATTATTTTTATTTGCTTACTTGATCTCTAAATTCGTACTATATCTGTCATACCTGAACACTTGTTTCATGCACTGATTATAGTAGTAAATTAATTAAAAATGACTTAAATTAGGTAAAATTTACATAATTCATTAATAAAAGAAGAGAAAAAGAACAACGTTTACAGTAGACTTTACCTGTAGTAAAAGTAATATATTTTTTTCTTTTAAATTATACTGCTAAAATAAAAATACCATATTTTTGGATCTCTATTTTACAGAAATTTACAGAAAATCGTATTTAAATCAAATCATTAGATTTTTTTATCATGATTATTTTACACCTTTTATTTTTCGCGCATATTGTCATATAAATTACATTAAATAAAATATTGTTAATTAAAATTAAAAATTAAACTTTAAATTCGCGTAAAAAGGTAAAATAAATATTGAAGACTCATAAAAAGAAAACGAACACGTGTAGAACGAAAAGCGCATTTGGCTAAGTGCCCATCTCATTCAACGCATCACCCCTTTTCCGAGTAGGATCGTTCCGCGAGAGGTAGACATGGTTTACGAAAACGGACAGTATGTAAATCTCGCGATTTTTTTATTATTATTATTTATTTGTTTATTTATTTTTGTGAAAAATTTCCTAATAATGTTTTTAGTCTTGAGTCGTATATTTCCTCGTTGTAAATCACTTAAAATCAATTTGAGAAGCTTCTTTAATCTAAAATAAGGTATTTACTACTATATATTATTATGTATTAAATGAAAACTGAAAACTGCAGCATATTCTAAAGTGCAAATTGATCACACGATCCTTTTTTTTTTTATTTCACATGTCCATGACACTCAAAAAGAACAGTTTGTTGCCTATCAGCAAACAACAGCTGATATCCAAAGATATGTGTGTTATTGCGAAAACGGAAATGGAAGTTAGGGCCATTTTGTTCAGATACAAAGTGGGCTGTTGTACCCTTACCATCATTTGTTTAGCTGGTTGGTAGGAATTGTCTCTCCAGGGTAATTGTTCAGAAAATTAAGGTTCATTTGACTAGGATATAAGATTTAAAGTGGATTTTTAAACATTTTTTACACCCATCTTGAATCGTGACTAGCATTCTCTTATTGAAAAATGAAGGCAAGAATGTTAACCATTTGACTACCAGATTGGTTGCTGTTTTTGGACACTAGGATTACACAAAAGCAAACTATTGCGAAATATTTCTCAAAATGTAAAACCATAAATATATCCTAACAGCACACTCATCCGTAGTACATCCTATGAATGCATCCGTAGACATCCTATGAACATCCTCAGGATGTTCATAGGATGTCTTTTTATCCTTGGGTTGGTTGGTTTTAACGTCACACTAGTACTGTGCAATTTGTAATTGGTGACGGTCTGGCACGCACCCTTAAGAACGGTTCGGAGACATGCCATCACGATTTTGATCCTTCACGGAGGGGATGGCTTCCCCGCATCGGTGACCCCCTGAGGTATAGTTTGGATGGAACATGGAGGGGAACATTGCGGCCACGACGGATTTTACGTGCACCAGCTACCATTAGTGTACACGACGATCTTTTGCGGGATCGAGTATCGAACCCGCAATCTTCCAATTACGAATCGGAGAGGCAATTTATTGAAGTACAAACTCAGACTTCAGAATCTCTAAAAAAATTTTAATTATATATATATATATATATATATATATATATATATATAAATCTCACTAAATATTTTTTCTTTGCATTTGATATATAATTCAGTTTCTAAAAAAATTAAGATAATGATATTTAGCCTTCAACAAAATTGGAGTTTGAATTGATTTGTTGTAATACTAACAGATAATTTTTAAATTTTTAAAATTTATGACTAAATTAACTGTAATGAACATTCATTAGTAAATAACTCTCCTTAATTGAACCATAACTTTCTGGATGAAATAAAAAATGAGTAAAAAATAAATGGCCTAGTAATTACGAATAAATTGCATTCCATTAATTTCTTTTATAGATTTTATCTAAAGGGACATTACAAGGGAAAAAGGATAATTAATACATGAGTTTAAATGGATATATAGGTTTGTATAATCAGATAGATTATTTAGAGTCCCTTTACTTTTACAGGAAAATATACATAGTTCTTCTATTGAATTTTAGTCAAGAATTAATTCTAAGTATACTAATTTAAGAGGCAATTTATAGAAGTACAAACTCAGACTTTAGAATCTTTATTAAAGTTTTAATTACATATATAAGTCCCACTAAATATTTTTTTTCTTTGCATTTCATTAATAATTAAATTTCAAAAAATATAAGTTAATGATATTTAACCTTCAACAAAATTGGAGTTTGAATTGATTTGTTGTAATACTAACAGATTGTTTTTAGATTTTTTAAGTTACCTGTAAAAGACATTCATTAGTAAACAACTGTTCTTAATTGAACCACAACTTTCTGGATGAAATAAAAAATGAAAGCAAGATTAAAGAATAAATGGCCTAGTAACTAAGAATATATTCCATTCCATTAATTATTTTTTATTTGATTTGGAAGCACCGAAATGATGGTTACTAATAATAAGAAAAGTTTTCGGCTAATAAGCGATTGCAGTTAATTAAGTTTTGCTATTTATATTTCAAAACTAAAAAGGTGTAACTAATGAAGTTTATATGAGTGTTGGATAATATTTCAAATATTCTTTCGGGGATTATAAAAACTTGTTTTTTAACCGAAAAGCAGAATCCCACGTGACCCATTTTTTAACACATTCCAACAAAGAGGAGATGTGTTTTGACTTCGGTTTGTCTGTCTGTCCACGCTCTAACACTCGTAAATATTCATGGAATTTCTTGAAACTGATATATGTTGTTTAAAATGATTATGGGATATGCCTTATACACTGTAAATGTAAACGTCTTAAATTCAGTTAAAAAAGTGTCTTAAACGTATGGTCATTCTTTAAGGGAAAAATAATGTCTTACTTTTTAAGACACCTTTTTGGATCTGAAATTAACACATTGCAAATGTCTTAAAGCCCCGCCTTGTTATGCTTAAAAGCAACACTATTTTTAAAGCTTTTTAATAATTAAATAAATAAAGGTGGCCTGAGATTCTGTTTTTCTGTTTAAATAGATTTTAGAATTTTCTAGAGCATAATATACATATATATATATATATGAATAATTTTTAAGAGAAAAATGTCTTTTACCCGGCTCGGGAATCTAACGCATATTGGCCTTGGAATATGAAACCATGGATCGGGGAGCGCAGCTGCACTGTAAAAATGCACTGTCCAGCAAATAAGCCATTATTTTTAACCGACTTCAAAAAATGAGGAGGTTCTTAATTCAAAGCGTATATATATAGTTTGTTAGCCCATACCTCCTGAAAGGATGCTCCGATTTTGATACTTTTTGCTTTGTTGTAAAGGTCTTGGTCTGAAATAGGTCCCATTGTAATATCTTTACGATCAAAAGCAATTACAGGTTGCCCAAAAAAGTGAGTTCCGAATCTTTTAACCGCTGAACGGCTGCAGCTATAGTCATAAAAGTTGTATGTAGGTATAATAAAGTGGTCATGTGCAACGTGATTCAACCACCTACAGCGCTGTCTGGTGGAAAACAATGGAGTTAGCGTTCCTATCTCTAAAACGGTTCAAGATAGGGAAAAAAAGTGAATTACAAAGTTGCAGGATATCATCGATTTTGAACGAAAAGATAGATTGTAGACATTAAAGCTAAAAGTAGAACGATTAAAACGGTCATTTGTTTGTCCGAAAATTCCTATTTTCTGCACACTTTAACGGCATTGCATACGTTGTAGCGTAGCGGGTGACATTTATGGTATGTAAAATTCAAAGTATGGTTATTGTAAGCGGTCACAACGATTAACGAATAGACGTTTTAAACCAACTTCATAAAGGAAGACGTTCTCAATTGAAATCATGTTTTGGTTGTTGTAGTTGAGGTTTGTTAGCTTATAACTACGTAAAAAATGTTTTAATTTTAATACTTTTTTGTTGTTGCAAAGATCTTGACCTGAAATAGGTCTCATTATGATTTCATTAATATCTAAACAAATTACAGGGTATTCACAAAAGTCCGTTCTCCCTCTAACTGCTGAACGGCTGCCTCTACACTCGTAAAAGTAATATGTAAGCATTGTAAAGTGGCCATGCGCTACAAGATATGATCGCTTACTGCGCCACCTGGTGGGAAGATAGCGGAGTCAGCGTTTCTATCTCAAAACAATATAGGGTATGAGAGAAAAGGTAAATTACAAAGTTGTGTACAGTATCATTGATTTAGTAGCGAAAAAACACTTTGTAGACATAAATGTTAAAAATAGTATGTTTAAATGTGCATCTGTTTGTTCGCAGTTTTCTACACTGTAAACAAACCAAAAAGCCTTTACTTCTATGTTGAAACTTCTGTCCGTCAGCTGCAAATGCATATTTTAATATTTGTTTGAACATTACGCTGCACGCATTCCAGAGTAGCAGGTGACACATATTCACTGTAAAGTCCAATACATGCTTAACGGAATTTTTGCTTATGAATACAGCGTATCCATTCTTTACAGGATTAACGTATCCATTCTTTACATTTCCGAAGCCTTTTTAATTTAATGCGTGGTGATTCAATAGATAAATTTCTCTCGTATCCGATAAAGGCAAGAAAAGTGACGCAACTTAAAAATGCAGTATTTAAGAAAAATAAGCTTAACGTCCCTCTTCTTTTATCATCGCCGGAAGCCCGAGCCAATGTTATTCTATGGGGAAATTTTCTTTACAAATAACTTATTAACTAATACATATTTTTAAATTCTGTTTTCACATTCAGAAAATTCCCAACTGTTAAATTGACGGACCTTTTTTAAAAATGCATTTTTTTTTAATTTTTAATATTTTATTTTGAAATTGCAAAATGAAAAAAATCACGTATTGAAAAATCGTATTTTGCAACTTCAAAATAAAATGTGAAAAATTAAAAAAATATTTTTTTTTAAAAAAGGTCCGTTAATTTAACAGCTGGGAATTTTCAGAATGTGAAAACAGAATTTAAAAATATGTATTAGTTAATAAGTTATTTGCAAAGAAAAATTTCCCATAGAATAACATTAGCTTCGACTTCCGGCGGCGGTGAGTGAAGAGGGCCCTTAAAGATAAGGCATTGACTAGAATAAAATTGATACAACTGTCTATCGAGTGGATAATTTTTTAGATGGAGATGTAATGTTTTTTGTTCATATTGGGGGCATTTCATATTTTTTTCAGTGACATAAACTCGAAATTACCATTTTTTGAGTCGTGTCACTTTTCTTGTGGGTTGTGATTTGTCAAACCGTCGTTGAACGTCTTCTGATGTTCTGCTACTTGAATAAATTTTCACTGAAAAGAAAAAAATAAAATCTTTTTGTAAAAAAAAAAAAAAAAAAAAAAAAAAAAAAAACCGACTCCAAAAAGCAACTACTATTCAAACAACTAAAAATGAAAGAAAGTTGGCAGAAAATGGAACTGTAAATTGCGCCTAAAAGTAATTTCCTTCACCAAAAAAACCTAAATAATACAATTAAACATAACTTTTGAAGTCGGCGCAAAATTAAATAAAAATTGATACCTTTATTCAATACAAAAATCAAATTCTATTCAAAAAATATATCTCACTTTAGCATCTGCAAAACACAGCCGAAAATTACTTTGATTCAAATAAAAAAATAAGATTTCGTAAACTGCAAAAGTTGATGGATTTGCTGGTATCTGGCATCCTTGGTAAAATAAAAATCACCAAATTATATCGGTAAACATATTTAATTGTTTTGAGAAATCATGCTTCTTTTAATATGGTGTATTAAGATAACAATCAAAAATGTGAAACAATACTTCGTACAATATATATTATAAAAATATACATCTCGCGTGTATATTTTTGATCGCAAAATCCAAAATCCGCCATTGATGATAGTTGTCAAAGTTGTATCAAGTTTACAAAGAAAACTTTAGTAACTTCGTAAAAACATAAATATCGAATTGCAAAAATGTTCACTTTCCTATGTAGATGTTACTAATGGACCAATTGTACACAGTGATAAAATAATAAGGGAAACATGAAAATGAATCCTTCGAGACAACAGCATTTCTAGCTAACCGGACTAAAAACAAACCTTTAAAAACCAATTAAATGTTATTTAATTTTGCGCCGACTTCAGAAGTTATGTTTAATTGTAGTATTTAGGTTTTTTGGTGAAGGAAATTATTTTATACTTTTAGGCGCAATTTATAGTTCAATTTTCTGCCAATTTTCTTTCATTTTTAGTTGTTTGA
This sequence comes from Salticus scenicus, assembly GCA_963930645.1. NCBI lineage: Eukaryota > Metazoa > Arthropoda > Arachnida > Araneae > Salticidae > Salticus > Salticus scenicus. The sequence continues at coordinate 97,221,589 of OZ005661.1, forward strand.
ATAGTATTTGCTTTTAGGAATCGGTTCTATTTTTTTTACAAAAAGATTTTATTACAGTGTAACGTCAGTCACCTTAAAAATCACTCCAGCAGGTAACACAACGAAGATCCTTTTTTTAATCATATGTACGACAGTATTAGCGAAACACAAGTAGTTTTATATTATAATCAGTATTTTTTGCAATAAAACTATTAATAATATAGTATCTAACAATTAATATAGAATAATATATTAAATTTCATATCTAGAGGCTTAGAATTAAAAATAAAATGAATATAATATGTGAAGTTGAAAACTATCCTTATCTAGCCTTCTTTATTTTTGGATAACGATATCTTTCTTGAAACTGATATTTAAAAGAAAACAATTTATGAACATGAATACCAGAAAATTTGTTGTTTTACGTTTAAGCGCAAGTAAATATGTGAAAGAAAACCGTTTTTAGATCGAAATTAATAATAGTAAATAAAAAACAGTTATACACAAATTTTTCAGGATTCGCTTTCTTCGCTATAAGTCAATTGCTACTTTCATTTTAATATATTTTTACTTTCCGAACACTATAGTGAGGAAAGTATTGTAATCATGTCAAAAATCCGAATTTGAGATTTTGATGTTTCTATACGTTTCAAGGTCCAATGAGTCCGTTTTCACTATTTTTGCGATGATGTATGTATGTGTGTGTGTATGTATGTGTGTATGTATGTGTGTATGTATGTGTGTATGTCTGTGAGTGAACACGCTAGCGTCTAATCGCTTTGTTCGAATAAGCTGAAAGTTGGTACGTATATTGTAAGTCACCATAGTACGAACCCTATAGATTTTGGTGAATCTAGCACTTATAGTTTTTTTACAGGGACACAAAGAAAAATTCTTTATCATTACGGCCTATGGGACCAAAATCTTAAAAGCGCCATAGCATCTAAACGCCTTACTCAATTGAGAAAAAAATTTATACACATATTATAGGTCACAAATACTCAACCTGTATAGATTTTGGAGAATCTAGGATTTATAGTTTTCTTACAGAGCCGCAAAGAAAAATTCTTTATCATTATGGCCAATGGGGCCAAATTTTTTAAAGTGTGATAGCGTCTAAACGCCTTATTAATATAAACAAAAAAAATTGTACACATATTATAGGTCACAGTTGCACACATTGTATAGATTTTGGTGAATCTAGCACTTACAGTTTTTTTACAGGGACACAAAGAAAAATTCTTTATCATTATGGCTTATGGGACCAAATTTTTAAAAGTGCGATAGCATCTAAACGCCTTATTCAATTGAGCTGAAAATTTACATGAATATTATAAATCACTGTTGCACTAATTATAAGCATTTTGGTGAATCTAGCATTTATAGGTTTTTACAGGGACACAACGAAAAATTCTTTATCATTATGATCTATGGTCTCAAAGATCAGTAGCGTTAAATAAAACATCGTGTAATATATGGAGAAAAATACTCAAACACTGTATTATGGTTTTCTCCCTTTTGTTTGTTTAACAACTCCTCTTTCTTTACTTTATCTACAAAACTGTTAATTACTCAATGTTCGGAAAGTCGAGTGGAGTCACTCCAGATTTTTTTTTAATATGGAAAAGCTTTAAATACAAAGATTTTTCTTCTTTTTAACCGAATAATTTTCGCGTTATAATATGTTGCTTTATGAGTTATATTAAACATAATTCTATGCAAATATACACATATCTAAAGTATTATTCCTTGAAAATTTAATTTCATGTTGTTTAAATAGCTTGCGTTTAACAACTTATTATGGAAAATGATATTATAATTGTTGAATGTGGAAAAAATTTAAATAGGATAAGTATTTTACCTAAAGTAGTTTCCATACAAAAAATTTGCTAAGTAATGGAAGTGTCTGAATTTCCAAAATGCTTGAAAATTTAGACGCGAAATTTTTCATAGTTATGTGTTTAAGACATTTTTGATGTCTGAAATACCAATCCAGACACATTTCTGTCTTAAATTAAGATAACTTTAATGTCTAAGATGTATATTAAGACATTTACGTATCTTAAGTGACTTTTCAGTTGTTTTTATGTCTTACATTAATACCCCTTTATTTGCAGTGTAGATAAGCGATAAATAAACGGCTGGTTTATGTACAGGGTCACCTGAAAGAAATCCAAATAATTGCGTTTTATAAGAGGTATTTTTAAACCTATATCTGTTTTAATAACTTTATCTTACACAAATCATAAAGAAATTGATATTTTTAATTAATATGCACTAAAAATGCTTTGCATTGAATATATTTAACATTTAACATTTAACAAGGAGTAGGTGCCGCTCACCGCTCTAAGAGTGGTGTCGAGCGCTTCTAGCTATGCTAGGCCCCTACTCCGGAACGTTTATTTAAAAAAAAAAAAAAAGGAAAGTTAAGATTTACAAGGTAGCACAAAATTATTCAGTTACACTAAGGACTATTAAACTAAAGCTAGGAGAGATCACGCGGTAGGAGAGATTGCGCACACAGGGGATCAGCGGGAAAGAGTAGAGTGGGTGAGTTGCAATTTCAGGTGGTTGTACAACATGAATAGTCAAGTGCCGATTTGAATGTGCATGTTGATTGCTTCAAGAGTTTAAGATAAAACGTGGTTCTTTTTGTCTCGTTCTTAAAAACACATGCTTGAATTTTCATAATTTCATAATTTCAATACAATGGTAGTAATACAAAATATTTTTAATTAAACAATTTTTCATAAGCTACTAACCTAGACTAACGGTACGAGTACCACGATTTTCTCTAAAAGCGAATAATTATTTAACAAAAGACTGTGCAATATCTCCTACCAAAATGGAAGAGCTTGTGCTTTTGCTATTTAGGAGAGATTGCGCATTGATTTTTATAAAATTCTATATTAATAGAGATTTCCCAGCTTATTGGTAATGACAAGACATTGAGGATGAGTTTGTTGAATGTTTGGAACTGCACCAAGAAATAATTAATAGACAAGTGACTGGTCTAGTTCAACCCACTCGAGAAGGTTCATCTTATAAGAGACTGTCTTCAGAATCTGAAATTGAACATTGTTCAGAAGTGATACAAACGACAAAAGCCACGCCTCTGGTGGGATTTACTTCTCGAATGCTAATGCTAGCCTATGAGAAAATTATCGCAAATTACTTAAATGTTATTGTATATCTATTTAGTTTTGCAATACTTTCAAGTATAATATTTAATTTCTGTGCAGCTGTCGGCTTCTTAAATAGAAGGGATAAAACTAAATTCAAGCAAAAAATATCAGCCTACTTAAACTTCTTTTTAAAGAATGTAATCGTTTAAATTTCAATAAAATAAAATAAAATAAATAAACGAAAGGGACTTTAAATTTGAAAGGAGAATATTTCAAACCAAGTGAAATTTTGGTTTTGTATTTTGAACGTTTTTGAGCGAAGATTTTGAGAGGGAAAAAATGAACTTCAATAAATAGTAAACGGAGAACGGATTCTGGGCTTAAAAATAGGCACGACTAGCCATATATCATTGCACACACGATGTACTAATATCCCCCCCCCCTCGGAAATGCATTACACACACGCAAATTTGCCAACATTTTAATTTATTCGTAACTATTTTAGCTCCGCTTTTATTTCATAACACTTATTTTCTATGAGTAATTTTTTCTAATTTTATCGAGTTATACAATAAATGATGTGCTGGGAAATAAAGGGCGGGAGCTAAAAAATAAATTAAAATGTTGGCAACTATGCACCCTTGGTGTGCAATCCGTCTCGAACAGCCTCACTTGGGGCAGGTGGTTGTACAATAAATTCATCATGTACAACATAAGTGCAATGATTGTAATTATTGTGGACCATGAGGGATTCGGTCAACAAACAAGAAACTATCCTAGCTGAAAAGGTAATGTACTAATTTTAAGTTAAATGTGTTATCTAGTAACTTAATGTTATTTCCTGGTCTTGTTCTTTATCTGGCCTTGTCCATTTCTTGTTTCTTTAATATTTTTTCTATAAATAATTTTTTGTAGTTATTTTTAAATTTCTTTTATTTTTTCTGATTTTTCAACTATTGAATTGAAATATCCACTCCACATACAAAAATATTTGTTTACAAATACCTTACAATGATCTCATTTAAATGCAATTATTATTATTAATATAATTATTTAAAATAAAGCGCAACCTCTCCTACCCATGTGCGCAATCACTCCTACCCTATAAGGAGATATTGCGCAAAATAGCTCTCTTGGTTTCATTACAGCTGTTATTTTAAAATATAACAGAGTAACAAAATAGCAATGGAAATGTATAGAAGAAGGACCAATTCAAAATTACACACCAATAATTTAGCAAAAAATTAATATTTGGATTTTTTATATCGTTCTCTCGAATTGTGCGCACACTCTCCTAGCTTTACTTTATAGGAAATTGCTGGAATTAAAATTTCGTTTACATTAGTCATTTTTAATACTTTTTAACAATGTTTAAGTGTGATTATGATTTGAATTTTTCTATCTGCCTGTCTTTTTGTCCGTCTGATTCTCCTTCTGTCTATCCATCTGTCTACTATTAACGACCGATCATATTTCCAGAATATCTTTTAAATGATACACATTATTCTAGTTCATTATGGCATTTTACCGATTTAATTCGTTACAAATAGCTCAATTAGTTTGTGTGCTGGGAACTGCAAAATAATTCCAGTGGATTGCGTTATATGAGAAGTATTTTTATAAATCATATTTATGTAAATTTATGCTGAACAAATCGTAATGAAATTGACGTTCATATTCTAAAGAAAATGTTTTCTGTAGCATATGATGTATTTAGCATTGCGATTTACAGATATACACTAAAATATTTAGATATCATAAAAGTACTTTTAAAATTTCTGGAATTGCATTTTTTTTATTTAATTTTTTATTAAGTGTTTAGCGTTTTTAACACTTTCCAGCTAAGTTTAAGTGTGATAATGAATTAAGTTATTCTTGTATATGCATTTCTATACGTCTGTCCGTTCGTTGTGTGGTCACGTGAGCAAAGTACACTGAATTTCAAATAAGTAGGTACAGTAGAAAAGTAGTAATAATGTATGCTAACTTTAAGATTTTTTTTTCTTGCTTATTTATGAAAATTATTATTTGCTGTGTTCAGTTATGACTACTTAATCCTAAAACTTATTGTTAAATGATGGCAGAACTTCAGACACTTTAAATTTCTGAAATTATGTGCAAGTGTCTAAAATAAATAATTACTACAAGTGTTTAAAAAATATAAGATACGTTTTTTCATGTTAAAACTGAAAACCTCATTTTAGATACTTAATTATCTCAGTTACATACACTCCTAATTACTTAGACATTTCTTTTTTAAAAACTCTGTGAACACACATCCCAAGTAGCACAGGAACGTTCTGTGAACGTCTAATAACGGTTTCAATAGTTCAAACACCGTGTTTCGTGTCAAAAGAACGTTCTAAAACACGTTCAGAAATAGTATTATTTAGAACGTTCTGAAAATGTTTGATTTGTACCATCTATAAAACGTACAATTCTAGTTCTATATAGAACGTTCAAGTGTGACACCGTCATAACACGTTCTGTAACAGTGTAATTATAACGAATATGACAAAATGACTTTTTAGTACTATTGGTTGGGAAAATAGGTTAATCATGAAAATTTTTGACTTCAGTTTTTGATTTTTTTACACGTTTTGTGGCGTGAGGAATCCGGAAGTCAAAAGGTTGGTATCGTATCTGTTAATGTGTATCGGCTTCGGCACCTATTAGTGTGATAGCCCGTTAGTTCATGTACACGATATCTCAAGAACAAATGATTGCAGAGAGATCGGACCAGTTTTAAAATATCACTTATGATATTGATAAGAATCTTATTGAGAGATATGCAACATTCTAATTTAAAAACTTCGTAAGTTATTCGAAATTTATAATTTTTAGCAAGATAGAGAATAGAGCATTTTTTACATTTTCAGTTTAACGTTTTGTTAGCACGTCAGTAAAGAATGCTTCTCAATAATCAGTAGCGGTGAAGTGAAAAAAAATTACAAAATTTTAAACTCATGGAAAAATTTTGTCGATTTTGTATTTCAGGAATCAATGTATGGAATTCAACCAAACTTGTTACAATATTAGATCTTGCCCTAAATTGGAGTTTATTTGAATTTCATTTGGGATATATCGTCCGATAGATTGCGGTGCTATGCAATGAAACACTTCATTTATGGGACGGCTATATCTCAGCTTCTATAGTGTACAAATGCATTAAACTTGATATATTGGCATGTATCATCATAACCTCTGCTAATACAATTTGGATGTATACATTGTCCAACAGGTGGCGTTGCTAATCTGCAATTTAATCATTTTAACGGAAAGGCAATATTTTAACTCTTGTGATTTAACAATAAATTTTGTGATACACTGAAGTTATAAGTGAAATCGATTTTATGTAAAGCTTTACTGGTCCATTTTGGATGCACATCGGCCAACAGGTGGCGTGGCTATGTTGCAATTTAATCTCATAACGGAAACGGAAAATCTCAACTTCTGTGATTTATAAATATTGTAAATTTGGTAAGTGAAATTAATATTACGTAAAACTCTACAGATTGCCTTTGGGTGCATATCGGACGACAGGTGGCACTGCCACGTTCCAAAATTTTCCATTCACAGAAAGGCTATCTATCAGCTTCTGTAATATATATACTCACCAAACCTTCTGCGTGACATACATTTGATATATATTATTGATTCAATTTGGATGTATAACGAGTAATAGTCAATTTTTTTTTATTATTATTATTCGTAGGACATTGTTTTTTCCCCTAGGAATAAGTATACATCATCCCTGGGGGATGGGGGAGGGGTGGATAAAAATTTTCACTATGATTATCTTTCAAAAGAATTCGATATCACCCTTAAAACGAATAATTGAAACATCGTTTTCTGATGATTTAAAACAAATTTACCGTTTTTTTTTTTTTTTTTCATTTGTAATAATAATAATAATAAACCCTTAGAAAAATACATTTTCTAAGATCTTCTATACAGCATAAAAATGATTGTCTTCTGTCATGAAAATCTATGCATTCCCCAGACCCAGAGTTTAGATACAAAAAGCTAATCACGGATGTTATTGAATAAGTAATATAGTGCTTTACGCGAGTTTCAAAGAAAATCACGGGAAAACTCCGAAAACCTAAGTCGACGAGCGTGACAAGGAATCGAAACCAACACTTCCCGTCTGTAAGGTTCGAGAGTAGAACCTCGCGGTCTCTAATACTCATCGGGAAGTTACAGAAATGAGTTTTTTTCTTCTTTTCTTTAAGTTATGGTTCTATTTAAGTTTAAATGTTACTGATAAATTATCAATATTGATCATGTTGTTAAATCATTACTCTGTTTGATTGGTCTTATTTTATTTTATTTATTTTCACTGAATATTTTGTTCAATACTGAAATATACACTAAAACAAGATATGCTTTTCCGTTTAATTCGAGATTTTAAAATGGAAAAATAAAGTGATCTCATAAATTTTTAAAATACTTTATAAAAATTTAAATAATTGTTTAACTCCACTAAATTTTTCCTTAAAATATTGACTACAGCTATAAATGCTTAATAAATTTCTGTTTCAAATGTTGAACTTTGAAACATGATTATTGCGGATGCAAGAAGGAAGGGAGAGCAGATGATAACATCGACATCTGTGGATTGCATTTATTTAATTTTCGCTGACCGTGCAACTGCAAAGTCAAACGCCAGGCGCGGCGCCAGGTCTTGGGAAAGTCGTGTCGTTATGTGAGGCGGTAATTTTAAAACATGTAATCTGATTTGTTCAGTTTTAGCGTTATAAAGACTAGGATAAGCTTTAGAAAAGGTAAAAATGTAATATTTTTAACCTGTAATATTCTCTATGTTCTATTTATTAAAGTCTTATTTTAATATCAATTAAACAATCATTTTCATATCTGCGTATGTTCTTAAGCCTAACTTTTGATACTTGAAAGTTGAATCGCAGAAAAAACTGCTCCTGTTACAGACAACCGCTTAGAAATTATTGATTCATTATATTAATTTAGTCTTCTGAGATGGAATTTGTTAAAATAACTATTTTTGGTTATTATAATTCTGAATGAAGTATGAAGAAGTCACAAAGACTTTACAAGATAAAAGCTAATTTTAAGTGAATGCCCTTCCGACTGGCCATTGTGTTTTAAAATGCTAGTTGGAAGGATGTTTTCTTGAAGAAAATTCTTATGAAAATTCAGAAGGTTCGTAATTCTTTTTTTCTTTTCTTTTTAAATTCTGAAGTATTTATTTAATGTTTATATGATAATATATATACAATCTAGGTTATGCAAATTGCACATTTTTAAAATAATATCCTAAGTTTCACCGACTTACAATTTTAAATATCTCTTTACTGTTATTTATTAAATAAAATATATGAAATTGTTTAACTGCATAATAAAACAAAGATTCAATTCAATTTTATTCCACATCTTTATAAAAAAAAGATATTCTGCTTAAAAAAAAGGACGATTTACTATATTATTTATTAATACTAATAATATTTACATTTATCAATTATTTAATATGCCATATGATAGCATAATTACATCAAATGAGGTAAAAATTGCGTTGACTCAATTTAAAGAAATTTAAACATTTAAAATACCAATTACATTGCCATGTGGAATAAATTTAAATACCTGCAAACATCTTTTTTGTAAACTGCTGCTGTAAACTGAAAATATTTATACACACATGCACTGAAATTTAAAAATATGAAGTATGTTAAATATTTTAGAAAAATATTTTGATTAAAAATATATATATGTATTTAAGTATTTGGAAATTTTTAAAATTTCCTCCTTCTAACTAATTTTTAATTTTTTGTTTCAATTTCTTATTATTATAAATTAACAATATATTCTAAACTCAATTATATATTATTTTAGCGGTGTATTGGTACATTCATTTTTGAAATTATTTTTTATGTTGGAATATGAACTTCAGAATTCAAATATATTTATAAACTATCCATGGACTTACAAAGTAGTACCCAGAAATGTTTAGAATATACAGGGTGCAAAGTTGAGAGCAGGCCTTTATTTGCGCAACAATTGGTCTCAGACGTCCTCCAATAAGAAAATGTATTTTAAAAAAAATGTAAGAATTCATTATATGACATGTTTAAATTAAAAAAATTAATTTATTAAAAATCACAAAAACTGATAATTTTTATACAATTTTCGTGACACTAATAGTGAAAGTTGAGTTCCAACCTAAAAAACCTATATAACACAAAAAGTTTCACTTTTGTGCACCCAAAATTGTCTGAGATAGTTAGTTTCAAAATTTAGGATTATTTCGCATTTTCTCGGGCTTTATTAAATAGTCAATGAAAAATTCTTTAATAAGCCCAGGGAAAATGCAAACAAAGTCCAATTAGGATTTTTAAACCGATCCCTTATTGAAGGCCGAAATATGTTAGAAAATCTAAACTTTAAATATCTTGTACCATTTTGGGAGAATATAAATGAAACTTCTTGTTAGGATGAGTGTCAATTTTTCTAAATATCACTATAGGGGACTGGGACTGTACAAAAATTTAGTTTTTGTAATTTTGAAAAAATAGATATTTTAAATTTAAACATGTCATACCGCAAATGCTCATATTTTTTAAAACATTTTGTAACTGAAACTATATGTTTGCGACCAATAGTTGCGGAGATAAAGACATTCTCGTGACTATCTTTGCACGCTGTATTAAAAAAAAAAAATTAATATATATATGTATAAATGAATTTTTAATCGTAGTTAAAACCAGGCAACCGATATAAGATCTCTGAAACCACATAGAACAATGAGAAGGAAATTACAACAAATTTAAATAACCTGTGGAGACTGATTGTGATTTATTGAAACATTTATTTTTTGTTTAGTGATTTTTATTTTATTTAACTTCAATCTAATCATACATTTATTCCTAGATTATCCGTTGCAATTTTAATAATTTTGCCGGTGCGTAAAAACGACATGAAACTCAAATCAAAAGATACAAACAAGCAACGAGAAAAAAAAAAAAAAAAAAAAAAAAAAAAAAAACAGCATTTTTTTTTAAGGAAAAGCTCAGAACGGTGAAAAAGAAGAAAAAAAAAAGAAAAAAAAACTCGTCAGTGGTGACCTTTTTCACCATTGAGCACCAATGTACGATTTCGTTCGTTAGAAGCTATAATAGCAAATCGCCAGCAGACACCAAATCGTACAAGAAATTAATTGAAGTTAAAAATGAAGAATAAAGTGGAATAAACCAGGGGTGCAGAATATGCCCGAACGAGGTTCGGGGGAAATTTTGAATATTTTTTTAAGAGAAAATAAAAATGTAAATCAAAAATAACAATTTGCTACTTTGAAGTGCTTATACACTAACAGCGATATTTTTATGTTACACTGTATATTTATTCTCTTAAAGATTTATTACATAGAACAAATGACTTTGTATAGCAAAGTAGATTTTTGCATTATTGAGGGAAATTTATATTGTGTTTGGGGGAAATTTCCGAGGTTTGAACATTTTCTGCATCCCTGGAATAAACTATTAATTCAAGAAATCAGAAAATCAAACAGAAAACAACTATAAAAAACAAACATTACTCACAAGATGATGCATTCGGAATCCCAAGGATTAAAACAAGCAAAATAATTCAAGAGTTTAGTTGTACATAGAAGATAAAGAATGATACAACACAGCAACAGGGATATGAATTACTTTTTTTAAAATTCAAATAATGTTTGTGAAATTTTAACATACTTAATTTCAACGTATGTGCATGAGAAACTCCATATTCTACGACAGTAATTCCCAAAAATTGTCATAACGTCTCTATATCCCTTAAAAAGTTCCTAAAATTTTTGCATTTAAAAAAAATTTCTTTTTTTCCCCTAATCTGAAGATAATGGCGTTATAGTATTAATTACGAAACTTTAATAAACACCATAAAAGGCAAGAACTCGCAGCTGCTACAAAAAAAAAAAAAAAAAAAAAAAAAAAAAAAACCGGCAACGCATTCAACACACTCGCACCAATTGCGTTGCCGCTTTGACTGCAGCACTCGTGCTTACTTTATTCGCCTGATGAAGGGTCGTGTGTTTTTTCGACCCGAAACAATTGTTGCGAGTTTATTGCATTTTATGGTGTTTATTCAAAGTCTGTAAGTAATAATATGTACTTTTTACTTTTAAACGCCCGTACTGTGGTGGTTTTTTTTTATAATGACGTCACAGTTTTTTTTTTTCTACACTATTTTAGAACGTTTAAAGTACGTTTTCTAGAACGTTCTGAAAATGTGTATAACGTTTTGAAAACGTTCTAAAAACGTTTAGAACGTTCTGAGACCGTATACGTAGAACGTTCTCAGAACGTTTCTATAACACCGATGGTGATAGTTACACGTTCATTGAACGTTCTCTGAACCGTACTATTGTACGGCTTCAAGATGGACAAATAGACGTCTATAACACGTTCAAAGTGAACGTTCTTAGAACGTGTTTGTAGAACAATTTTTGAACGTTCAGAGAACGTTTCGGTGCTGCTTGGGATAACTCTTGAGGAATTGTATCCTTTCTCAATATGGACAATTATATATTGGTCGAACAAAACGCAAACTCAAGTTTCGTATAAAAAGAACACATACATCTTCAGAATTAAGAAATCTACAAATCGGCTATTGCTAAAAATTGCTTTGAGAATAATCACGCTTTAATTAATAATTTAGCTAAAATAATATGCAAGCCTGAATATTTTAATGAACTTAATTTTCTAGAAGCTTTAGGTATTTTTAAAAACCATAAAAATGTCATTAATTGCTATTTTGCGGTACCCTCTCTGTCCGATTACAGGAAACATTGTACGGAATTTACACTTTCTTGGTTTTAACTTACCATTTCGATAGCTCAGTATATCCCGATATCCTATTGACTAACGCTTCCATAACGCCAAAATTCTATTGGCTCGAGAATCCTCTCCCCTTTTCCATATATAGTATGTCTTGTTGTTCTGCACTCATGACGGTAAGCTTACCGGTACAAAAGTTTCAGCATGAGAATATTGTTTCTAATTTTAGCGTTGATATGCATTTACTTTACTAATACCACTGTATTTATAATAAAAAAACATTATCAACGTTTAAACCATTAAAAGATGCAAATTATATAGTTGTAGCAAATTGTACACTTATTTTTACTGATATTAAATGACAATCAACGGAGAAATATATTGTTTGGCAGAAATAAAAGAGATAAAAATTTATGCGCTTAGGAATTCAGCTAAGTTGTTTCTGTCCGTGTTTTTAAAATCTGTATTATACGGAAAATGTATTTTAAAGAAAAAAATCAAATGTGTAATTTAGTACACTGCAACACTGCAAATAAAATAATCTTAAATTAAGACAAAAAAAAAAAAAAAAAAAAAAAAAAAAAAAAGGCTTAAAACGGAGCTTAGACATATTAGATATCTTTATTTAAGACACTTTTGTGTTTTAATAAAGTGTCTTAATATTCTTATATGTGTTAAAATAAGACATTTAAAATGTCTTAAAATAAATCACTTCGCACTATATCATTGGCTATTTGTAGTGGCGCCATCTGTCAATTGGAATCAAAATCATCTTCTTCGTCTGGTGTTGGTTATATCAAATTGTAATTTTAATACAATTATAATTTCTTTTAAAATTTTTTAATTTAGCAGCAGTAAAAAGTATTTAATATAATTGAAATTATAATGCAAATATCAAAAATTTAAATCTCGTTTTTTGAAAAATAAATAAATAAAATTTTCAGTAAGTGATTTTATTTACGAGATTTTTCTGCAAATCATAATAAGCGAGAAAGGTTAGTCACTCTTATTTTACTACTAGTTCGAGACTTATTCAGTTCCATTAAGTGAAATAATTGAAATATTTCACATTTCGATAAATAACCCACGAAATTTAATTACTATTATTTAATTAAATATGCTATCTACATTTGTATACAAATAATGCAGTGTTTTAAGAATTTGACGATGCCTTAATTTCAGATCCAAAATGGTGTCGTATAAAGTAAGATCTTTTTTTTAGCTTAAAAAAAAAACCCCATCCATTTAAGACATTTAAGACACTTTTTTAACTGAATTTAAGACGTTTGTGTTTAAAGTGTATGCACTGTCAAAAAAAGAAAAAAGTCCTGTTTGTTGCAGTTTGCTGCCAGAAATTTTCTGTAATTCAGAAAAATACGTTCTATCAACAGAAAAATTACGTTGATAGAACGTATTTTTCTGAATTAAAGAAAATTTCTTTCAGCAAACAGGACTTTTTTTTTTTTGACAGTGTAGAAAACCCACCGAGAACCCATCTTGAAATTTCATGTAAGTGGTAGCACTGATATACTAATATATATATACATATATATATATAAGTGTGTGTGTGTAAACACTTGAAAAAAAAAATAATAATGCAAAAATAGCGTCGATATATGAATATGTAGATATCAGTGCTTTCACTGTTTTATAGAAAAAGAGTGCAATGAAACTTAATTATCATTTCAGTTAGTATTAACGCTAGAAAATACAAATAAACGAAATTTCTAATACAATTCTCAAGATATTAGTTGTAACTAGGAACACAGATTTTGAATGAAACATTGGAGTTTTAGTTAAATTCAGTCGTGCATATTGAAAAACACATATTATTAACACATATATTAAATAAGGCAATTTAATTGTAACTGGTTAAAAACAAACACGTATGAACACAAAAAATAGTTTAAAATGATTCAATCAGCTCTTCATCTCTCCAACTGTCAGGTTCTATTTTCCTATTTTAGTTAGTCGACGTTTGGCTCTGGAGCAGTGCAGAGGAACGTACTAAGGTATACTGACTAAAAATGTAATAGCAAGAATATTATTATTATTATTATTATTATTATTACTTGTATTCTTTTTTACGAAGTTTAGATTGGGAACACGAGGCAAGCTCTGATTGTCAGTGTGACCAGAATAATTTTATTTCAACTTTTTTGTGGTCTGTATTAAATAGATTCAAAGAATTCTTCAATTGAACCTTCATTAAGTAAAAGCATTCTTCATCTGTGCATCTTATTCTAGTAAAAAAGTAAAAGCTTTTTTTTTTTTTTTTCATTGAATAAGAACTAGTAATTATATATTGCAAAAATAATTTAAAGACAAAAAAAAAATATATTTACGTATATAATAATAAAATAAATAATTATATATTTTCGAAAGAAAAACATGGAAATTCACATGCTATTTAATGAGGTGCATTTATTAGATACAAACGTATTCCAGACTTTTGCAATTACGAAGTAATTTCGATTATTTCGTTTTTATTCTTTTGTCAATTGCTCCCAAGTGTTATTTCTGGTTTTTCCTTGGGTGTATTTTTGTGCAATAAACGTAATTGACTTTATTTCGGCAGGCCTGAAAAGAAGAAAAAAAATAAATAAATATTGAAACATAAGCAAAACGTTAATTTCCTGTCATAAATAATATCTCGAATAATTTATACATTAATGGGAGAAATAACTGGCTAGTGGAAAATATACTTTTTATTTGTATTTATTTGCGAAATAAAATCCTTATATCATATTTCACATCTGCATAGGAATGCTCTTAACAGAAAAAAAAAAAACATTTCTATTATTAATTGCTAAATAAACACAGTTTTTTAGGTTTATTTAAACATGGTTAATCCTTTTAAAAAGCTGAACGATATTAGGTTTTGAGTAGTTTGAATTTCATATCAATGAAAATATAACCAAATTTATTTAGTTGTTTGACAACATTCGTAAATTTGTACAACAGATGTCCAAATATAGACAATATTAATAATCCAGCGAAAAGTAAATTGCATTTTATTTGTTTATTTATTTTCTTATTTATTTATTTATTTTTTTTTTTAAATAAACCTTTTTTACTTTCCGAACACTACAGTGAGGAAAGTATTGTAATCATGTCAAAAATACGAATTTGAGATTTTGATGTTTCTATATGTTTCCAGGTCCCCCGAGTCCGTTTTCACTATTTTTACGATGATGTATGTATGTGTGTGTGTATGTATGTGTGTAAGTATGTGTGTGTATGTATGTGTGTAAATATGTGTGTGTGTGTATGTATGTGAGTGAACACGCTAGCGTCTAAACGCTTTGCTCGAATGAGCTGTAAGTTGGTACGCATTTTATGATCTATGGGCTCAAAGTTCAGTAGCGTTAAATAAAACATGGTGTAATATATGGAGAAAAATACTCAAACACTCTATTATGGTTTTCTCTCTTTTGTTTGTTTAACAACTCCTCTTTCTTTATTTTATCTACAAAACTGTTAATTACTCAATGTTCGGAAAGTCAAGTGGAGTCACTCCAGATTTTTTTTTATTTTTTTTTATTTTTATTATTATTATTATTATTTTTTTTTCACAGAAATTTTCATAAGTTTAATAATTGCAGTAATAATCAGAAATTTACATACAAAATATGACGTACTTTTTTAGAATTCAAATTTTTTTTATTTCTCAAATAATTTATTTAGAGATAATTGAAATATGAAAGTATACTATGTACGAATGTCATCATTACCGTATCTTTAAATTTCGCAACAGTCCGTTAAAAGTAGATGATTCCAACTCCAAATGTGTTTTTAAATATGTAAGCATAAATGTCAAGACGCGGAAAAACTAACAAAATCAATTTTCTAAATACTATAAATTCTAAAATTTTATATGGTCCTTGGGTAACTGTAGCTATATATAGTAAAACAATCTTCATAGACGATATAAAGTAAGAAGAAACCTGATGCGATTTGAATTGACCGCGTTTTTAAATTTCAGAATTTTAAATGATTTTTTACTTTCTTCTATATTCAATAGAAGAAAGTGTTGGTTTCGTAAAAATTTTCGACCTCGGTTTTTTGATGGATTTACACGTTTTGACAGCTGTAGAACACGATTTGACCATTTTTAGAAAATGTCTGTCTGACTGTGTGTGTGTGTGACAAAATTTTGTGGCAACTGTATCTCAGGAACTACTGCACAGAATTTCATACAAGTTGGTATGTAGTTGCACCTTGACATAAATTAGTGCCTATCAACTTTTGGTAAAAATTGTCTTACAGGTTGCGTTGCCATCCCGCTTTTTCTAAATTTTTAACATGGTGATATAGGACAAAATTTTGTATAAATGTGCATAAAGAGAATTATTTTTTAGTAATCATTATGAAATTTACAAGAATTATTTATAATAGAGATAGTCAACTGGGAAATTTTTTTTTATGTGTAGGAGCCTCGCCAACCCCTGGGAGGGAAGTCCGCCCTCGAGGGGAGTAAATTTTCAAGATGGGTATCTTTCGAAAGATCTCGTCAATGCCATTAAAACAAATGGTTGAACTATAAATCTGTGATAATTTAAAATAAAGTTATCGATTTTTTTTTTTTACTTTTAACGAAAAATACGTTTTTTTTTTTTTTTTTTTTTTTTTTTTGAGAATAAAATGGACTTTTTTTGGACATTTGGTGGTATACTACTTCTCTTTTTACTTTCTTCTATATGTAATATAGAGAAAGTATTGGATTCGTAAAAATTTTCGACCTCGGGTTTTTGATGGATTTACACGTTTTGAGAGCTGTAGAACACGATTTGACCATTTTTAGAAAATGTCTGTCTGTCTGTCTGTCTGTCTGTCTGTCTGTCTGTGTGTGTGTGTGTGTGTGTGTGTGTGACAAAATTTTGTGGCAACTGTATCTCAAGAACTACTGCACAGAATTTCATACAAATTGGTATGTAGTTTCACCTTGACATAAATTAGTGCCTATCAACTTTTGGTAAAAATTGTCTTACAGGTTGCGTTGCCATCCCGCTTTTTCTAAATTTTTAACATGGTGATATAGGACAAAATTTTGTATAAATGTGCATAAAGAGAATTACTTTTTAGTAATCATTATGAAATTTACAAGAATTAGTTATAATAAAGATAGTCAACTGGGAAAAAAAATTTGTATGCGTAGGAGCCTCGCCACACCCCCTGGGGGGGAAGTTCCCCCTCGAGGGGAGTAAATTTTCAAGATGGGTATCTTTCGAAAGGTCTCGTCAATACCTTTAAAACGAATGGTTGAACTATAAACCTGTGATAATTTAAAACAAAATTATCGATTTTTTTTACTTTTAACGAAAAAAAAACTTAGAAAAAAAATCGTTTTTTTTTTTTTTTTTTTTTTTTTTTTTTTTTTAACGAAATTTAACCAGACTTGGTATTTAGTTGGCCCCTGACATAAACTGAGGCTGATTAGATTTGGGGATCAATCGTTCAACAGGTGGCGCTGTGATCGTATTTTTTCTAAATTTTTAACATGGCAGTATAGGAAAAAATTTCGTATAAATGTACATAATGAGAGTTATTCTTAACCTGTGATTGTGAAATTAATATGAATTATTGATAATAGTAGTAGTTAATTAGGAAAAAAATTTGGGGCATCGCTTCCCCCCCTAGGGGGAAGTACCCCCCTCCCAGTGGGGGGTGTAAATTTTCAAGGTCGGTATCTTTCGAAAGGTCTCGTCAATACCTTTAAAACGAATGGTTGAACTATAAATATGTGGTAATTTAAAACAAAGTTATCGGTTTTTTTTTACTTTTAAGAAAAAAAAAAATCTTTGAAAAAAATCGTATATATATATATATATATATATATATATATATATATATATATATATATTTAAATATTGTTACTGCGTGAATTTGTATAGGAAAACATAGAAGAAAGTCTTGTGGTGGCCACAACATACTAGTTTTCTATCGAAATTGAACCAAACTTGGTATTTAGTTGGCCCCTGACATAAACTGGTGCTGATTAGATTTGGGGATCAATCGCTCAACAGGTGGCGGTGTGATCGTATTTTTTCTAAATTTTTAACATGGCAGTATAGGACAAAATTCCGTATAAATGTACATAATGAGAGTTATTCTTAACCTGCGATTGTAAAATTAATATGAATTACTGATAATAGTAGTAGTTAATTAGAAAAAAATTTTTGTGCATGTGGGGGCATCGCATCCCCACTGGGGGGAAGTATCCCCGGGGGGGGGGGGTAAATTTTCAAGATGGGTATATTTCGAAAGGTCTCATCAATACCTTTAAAATAAATGGTTGAACTATAAATATGTGACAATCTGAAACAAAGTTATCGATTTTTTTTTTTTTTTTTTTTTTTTTTTTTACTTTTAACGAAAAAAAAACTTTGAAAAATCGGTTTTTTTATTTTCTTTTTTTTATTGAGTGGATTTGTATAGAAATATATAGAAGAAAGTCTTGTGGTGGCCACAACATACTAGTTTATGATTGAATTCGTTTCTTTTTTTTTAATTAAATTAAATTAAATTAAATTATTATTATTATTTTTTTTTTTTTAGAGTTATGCAATATTTGTTTTTATTCAATGATTCGACACTTTTAGTTAGATGAGGTTGCAGAACTGGGTAGCATAAGAGAAATATATTAACCCTTTACCAACCCTACCGCTTTAAAGTGCTCTAAATCTTATTGACAAATTTAGGGACTCTTACCACCAATAATTTTGATGAGTTATATTTGATATATACATAATAGACGAATAACCTTCGAAGTGACTAGGCAATCGTAACAGTTCGAATTTAGTGGTGGCTATTGAATAAATATATCCAGCATTGACCAGAAGAGGGAAATTAAGTATTAAGGGTGAATTAAGATTAATTATTTGAAGACCTATGTATCTGGACCCAGATAATATGCAACTTTAACACGACATTCCAAATAGTTTACTTTTCTAAAATCGTTCAAATTTACCATTTCTTCGAAAGTTTACTTTTCAGAAAAATCTGAAGTAATTTCAGTTTAAAAATCTGATGTGGGCACCACATGACTTCATTATACACCTTTAGAAATATATACATAATGTTAAAAAGAATTGTCATTGGATCCAAGACAGATGGCTAAAAATATTTTAAAAATGCATTATCAACGAGTTCTGGGCTTTTCTGAAAGTTTCAAATGCCTAGCTAGTCGGGGAGTTAGTTAAAAATCGACTGCAAGATTTGTACAGGTAACGCTGCCGAAGGCAGCAGGGATCCGAAGCAGTTGGCTAAAAGTATTTTAAAAATGTATTTTCACCGTGTTCTGAACTATTCTAAAAGTTTCAAATGTCTAGCTAGTCGGGAAGTTGGTCAAATACATTTTCTGTTGAACCATATAAACGCTGCCGAAGGCAGCAGTAAACCGAAATAATTTGCTAAAAATATTTTAAAAATACATTGTCACCATGTTCTGAGCTTTTCTGAAAGTTTCAAATGTCTAGCTAGTTGGGAAGTTAGTTAAGAATCGATTGCAAGAATTGTCCAGGTAACGCTGCCGAAGGCAGCAGGGAACCGAAAAAGTTGGCTAAAAGTATTTAAAAAATGCATTTTCACCGTGTTTTGAACTATTCTGAAAGTTTCAAGAGTCTAGCTAGTGGGGAAGTTAGCTAAATTATTTTTCTGTTGAATCATATAAACGCTGCTGAAGGCAGCAGGTATCTGAAACAGTTGGCTAAAAGTATTAAAAAAACACATTGTCAACGTGTTCTGAGCTTTTCTGAAAGTTTCAAATGTCTAACTAGTCGGGAAGTCAGTTAAAAATCGATTGCAAGATTTGTACAAACCGTTTTTGAGTTATTACCGTTTTTTGATATATTACGGTCAAAACCTTTGTATTTTTGTCATAGAAACCTAATTTTCCTAAATATCTCCAAAACGGATAATCATACAAAGTCCAAAAAGGGAGGTGCAGAACTAGATGTTATAACAAACCTATGTACCAATTCGCAAGTTTCAACGTCCAACCGTTTTTGAGTTATGCGACATAGACACACACACATACAGACGTCACGAAAAATCGTGTAAAGTCACTTATATTTCTAAAATGAGAGCTCGTGTTAAGACGACACTTGCAAGTGTATAACTAGACATCATGACAATCATACGTATAAATTGGGAACATTCAGTGATCATTCGTTTTCGAGCAATGTGAAATACAAAATCCATTTCGCAAATCGGGATTACTATACTTCCTTATACTTTTGTATAAGGAAGTAAAAATTATTGCTTATGCTAAAGTCCTATAAAATTCGATCAAAGGTTTAATAAAGAACATGCGATCCAAATTTTATATTCATACGTTTATTTGTTTAACCCTAAAACACTAGCGTGTTCATATCTGCCGCTATCTCTAGAGATACGTAAAATTTACGTACTCATGTAAAATTCGTTTTATTTGCTTTTATTACATTAATGTTGTTTTTAAATGCGTTTAATTGTTTGCTGTTTTACCAAATATTATTAACTTTTCATAAACTGAATAATTATTTCGAAGCACTCAAGGTCAAACAAGTGTATCGGTAGAAGGGAAAGGGCAGAAAAGAACCAATAAAATGAAGACTGCACGTAAAATTTACGTACACTAGTGTTCTAGGGTTAAAGATTATGTGTAAAAAAAAAGACACGAGAAAAATTCTGACTTTCATTTTGGACAGGAGTGTACTATAATCAGAATAATTTTACATTATGAACTTCCAAGTAACACATAACTCGAAGTCTTATTATTATTATTATTATTATTTTCTATAAAAGTTTATTTTCGAAAAAGAAAGACGGAAAAGTATGAAAAAATGACTTTTTTTTTAATATTATTATTGTAACAAATTAAAAAAAGAGAAAAAAAAAGTCAGAGATTTAACAAGTTTCAGAAAATGAACGGTTCTGAAATAACGTAACACTTTCTGTGCACGCTTTGAGCAATTTAATTTTATTCTTTTTTAATTTTTTTATCAGTATATGTTTACGTATAATAATAATAATAATAATAACAATAATGAAATAAAATATCCAGATATTATTGAGAAAGACTGGAGGGGAAAAAGAAGAAAGATTTTAATTACGCATAAATTAATGAAACTGATATTAGAATTTCTAATTTTGTTTCTCAAAGTTTAGGATTATTTACATTTTCTTTTCTAATTTTTTCTAAACTGATTTAAATAATACATTAATTCATTGCGAAAAAAATGCAATAAATGTAAAGATTTAAAGAATATATAGCACATTCTTCTTAATTAAGTAATTTTCAGAATATATCCGATGGAATTTATTTTTCTTTTAAACAAAATAATGAATTCTTTTATTATTAAAATGTTGCTGTTACTTCCAAAAAATTATAACAGTTTAAAAATATGCAACTACACGAGTAACGAATTTATTAAGGCGTTAAATTTATTTGGTGAAAAACAATGTAGAATAACGTTTTATGAAAATAATAATGTCCTGCTTTTAGCGGGTAATTACAAAATATCTAGTTATAAAAATACAGGAATAGAAAAAAAAAAAAAAAAAAAAAAAAAACAGCAAAATATGTTCACTTATTTTATTAATGTATTTTCCGTTTTCACACCAACAAAGTTTAATTTTTATGAAAGTTTGAGTTCGTATTTGCATATTTAATATGCGTGGAAAATTTTTCAAGTTATTACATGTTTTTTGTTATGCAGTCGAATCTCGTTAACGTGAATACGCTTAAAACGCTTAATGAATTACTTTTAACATGAACTGTTTCCACAATCTATGTCAAAATGTAGATTAAATTCTAATTTACTGATAGCATGAACTACTGATAACATGAACATTTTTTTTTATTCAATTTAATATTCACGTTAACGAGATTCTACAATATGTTGTTGAAAGACAAAGCAATATTTCATATTTCTGTTTTTTAAATAATCTTTAAAACATTAATTTTCGTACTAGTTTTATTTAATAAGTATTAATGTTTCCCAAATAAGTTTATTTAAGAATTCGAAAAATATATCCGTTTGTATTTTTTTTAGGCTATCTGTGCTCTCTTTTTTAAGGCACCTTAAATAGATATAAATTATTCATGTTTACCTATCATGTTTCCTATTAAAAAAAAAAATAATAATACTGTACAAAGACTTAAAAAAGAACTCATATGCATTACATTCCCCGACAGACATTTTGTTTAAGCACATTCGGTAATTTTTATACTATAAAAAAAAACAAATCAGCATAAATGATTGGTTTACAGAACTCACAAAAATGTACAGATCTCTTATGGGTTATAAGAAATGTTTGCTCTAAGTGCATTTTGAACTGCCTTATATATTTTAAATATTTTTCAAAATAATTGGGACCCCTGCATGACTTCTGTTTGTATATCTGTCCTTCTGTGTTCCCTTCTTTCTATACGCTATTACACATGGAAATGCTTTTATGTCTAGAAATTTATTTATTCTATTTAGGCAGGTTATACGATGTGTTCTATTGAAAATTGTACACATGGTATTACATCTTATACAAAGGGACTTACAAAAGAATTTAAATACGTTACTTTGTGAGAGAAGTATTTATTTAATTTTTTTTTCCTTATGCTTGAAAAAAAAATATATAGGCACTCCTTTTCAGATGAAGAAACATATTTCAATAGAATATGTTATGACTAGTGTTATTGAGTTACACAAAATCATCTCTACTCATTACGAGATACGCTTGAAAATTAATATATGTGTATTTTCAGATGTGTTATGCGGTTTTAAAAACAAAATATATTTTAAAGTGTCAATCAAAGAGATAAAATAATATGGTGTGGTACTCACACTATTTTTTCTGAACCAGCTAATTTTAGAAACTGTTTTAGATATATCAAATTTATGTATAAAGGGGTATACTTACTTTCTCAAACCCCTTTTAATTATTGTATTTACATTTATAAATATTTATAAGATTTTTTTTTATTTAAAAATGTATTTCAAACTCTACATACAAAGAACTTTTACCCACAACACATTTACTCAAAATTTTCTATTATTATCTAAATATGATCTTCAAAAGACTAAATTTGAAATTTTATTTATTTATTTATTTATATTTATTTATGTTTTTGAAATTATGCTAACGACC
Source organism: Salticus scenicus (assembly GCA_963930645.1). Lineage (NCBI taxonomy): Eukaryota > Metazoa > Arthropoda > Arachnida > Araneae > Salticidae > Salticus > Salticus scenicus. Next base: position 97,244,630 of record OZ005661.1, read on the forward strand.
AACCGCTTAAAGAATCATCTGCGAATCCATCAGACCTCAAATCGCGTAACTATAGTAAATACTAACCATTAAAATTTGGACTTCCAACACTATTTTGTCTACCGCATGAGTAATACAAAGTAATTTCATTCTCTACGTAATTTCCCCGGATAAGGTAATTGCTTAAAGCACTTTCATGTATTATGACCAATAGAAAAGAAAGTATTCCCTTGATTTTGAATACACTTGTGCATTGTCTGTAAATTATACACGTTCATGGTGTATTTAAAGGCAGCACAATAAAAGAAACACATAACATTGCTTGAAATGTATTTAGAGAGACTTATAGCTATGGCACAGAATGTTTCAGTTATGTTGCAAAAAGCTTACAATCTTTCAAAAACGTAACACATTAAAGTATGCTTTCTGATACCTTTCTGAAACATTTGTCCTTTTTGATTTTCAATCTGTTAAGTGATTGTAATATTTCTGTTACGTATCTGATTTTTTGTTACGATCGCGGACATTTCTACGTTTTTGAAACTAATCGGAAAGCAATCTGAACGTTTTTAAAAGTTTCTGAAATGTTTATAATGTTTCAATGTTATATGATTGTTACGTTTCTGGAACATTTTGTGCTGTTAGGGTTATAGCTATAGCATCCCCCACCCCTCAAAAAAAAAAAAAAAAAATAAATAAAATAAAATAAAATAAAATAATAATAATCTTTTAACTTGTAAACGAATAACCAATGCTTGTCATTTTCTATATAAAACAGGTTTTGGGCTTAAATGGATTATATGTTTATTTTATTTCGAGCACTCTGAACTTTTTAAACAACGCCAGGAGAAATTCGCTCCTAGACATATGTGTTCAAATATTTTTGAATACCTCTTTTCACGAATTATTTAGTCGATTAATGTGTATATATATACAAGTAACATTCATAGAGCATAGATAATTAGAATACCGAGTTTGGGTCATCTGCTAACATTTGATTTTGAGTTATGCTGAAGACAGACACACAGACTCACAGTCACACATATTTACAGCCACACAGACACATGCACAAAACAACTATTAAAGACCTACTGCTTTTACACATCATCATCATCTTTAAGGATTAGTCTGGGAGCCTCGTCCGAATTCTTGATCTAACCACTGTTTTTTGGGTCTCATGCCCTTTGGAATGTAGTAGAAGACAGCTCTCGGTAGTTCTCCGCGTGTCATACGCTGGATATGATTTTCCCAATTAGTGTGGTGTTCATTGATCTTGGTTAAGAAGCCAAACACATTTATGGATGGTGATGATTATATGGAACCTCCATATTTTTATATATTTTTATATCCATAAAAATATGGAGGTGCTCTTATACAGATAACCATAAAATTCATAAATATAGCAAAAACGCATTATTTAATATTCGACCTTAAAAAAATTATTTTTATACCGCATACGGTAGTAGAAATTAAAATAAATAAACAGATAATGTAAAAGGGTGATATAATCTATATTAAAAGCATAATTTTTCAGTTTTGTTTCTTATTTATTTTTTGAAAATATATAATAAGAGTAGTCTTTGCCATTTCTATAAATCTATTTCAACTATGACTGAAATAATATGTGAGGTTCCATAATGTCTGCGATTCATAATGACCTACATTCTCGGGTGAGAGATGTGTCGGTTTTAAAAGGTTTTAAATACTTTACTTAAACTGGAAATAGAAGTAAATTACTTTTGTTAGTTTACAACCTGTTTAAACTGTTATTAGACTTCATTTAGCTTTAAAATTCATTTATTGATAAGTAACCGAAAAAAAAGTGAACATTATTCATAATACACGAACATTTATGCATTTTAATTTTTACGATTGGAATTCAAAAATATCGAGAGTGACGAGCTCGTAATTGGAAGATAGCGAGCTCGATACTCGAACCGGCCAAAGACCGTCGTACTTACTAAGCGTGACTGGTGCATTTAAAACACGACGTGGCCGCAATGTCCTCCACGTTCCCATCCAAATTATACCTCTGAGTGTCGCCGAAGCAAGGGAGCCCTCCCCTTCGCCTAGGATTAAAATTGTGTTGGTATGCCTCCGGACCAATCAAAGGGGACCCAGACCATCGCCAGTTACCTATTGCGCAGCACTAGTGTGGCGTTAAATCCAACCAACCAATTAAAAAATATCTAGACTAGATACAGGTCTGATAAAAAATTCCGAATTTTCTTCATTAGTTATATTAAAAATATTAATTTAAAACGTACGGTAATTTCAAATTTCTCAATAAATTTCTAACAATAATTAAATCTTTCTAATTTTGTATAAAATTTGCTGATAGAAAACATTAATTAAATTGTTTTATTCTAATAAAACTCCATAAAACATTTCTTCTTATAATAAAATTTATAAATTAAAATAAAATTTAATTTCCTTAATTAGCTGTAGAAAAAAACTTGTTTTTGAATAGGTATAATCAGAATTACATAATTAGAGTTTCGGAGAGTTATTTTTATGTTATGATTTTTTTTTTTTTTTTTTACTGTTAGATAGATAAGTAAATTGGCAGGTAGTGATACTGGGTGTAAATTTCTTCTTTTAAAAAGCTACAAAAATAAAGTATTGGTTAGAAATAATATCAAAGCTTAACTGAATTCCCAAAATTCAGTTTAATTATAATGAATTCTCAAAACTTAACTGCTTTCCCAATTCTTCTGAATTGGGAAAGCATATGATTTAAGAAGCATATGATAAACAAAAGTTCCAAACATTCGCAATAGAGGATGCTTTATGCGTCATAATACAAATGGCTTCGGCTATTAGTGACATACTGACATCTGAAATGCACTACGACGGCTATGGTGTGAATTGCATGTTAAAACAACTGTACTGTTTAATGTGCATGACTGTATTGATCTTTTACTGAAAAGAAAACTTACTTACATTTCATTTAGATGTAGTGGCACAAGTTAGAATCTGATTCGCTATACGTAAGGTACTTCATTAGAAGTGAAAAATTAGTTTAAAATTTTTCTGAAAATAAACACAGCACAAAAAGCAACAATAAAATCGATTTTTAACTGTGTTGAGGCCAATAACAGTATAAAAATCAACTTAGAAACTATTTTTTAACTGTTCTGAGAATTGCGCAAGACATAATCTTCAGTATATTGTCCACCGTTTTCTGCCACAAGTTGAAACAAAGAGATGTTTTCCCCCAAGACATTGGACTGCATTAGGGGTCCATTAAGAATGTGATGCGCAATGTGTTTTTTCAGCTAAATTTATCATCGGACCACTGAAAGACATCATTCAAATAAATAACCAGATCAGAGGAATTCGATGGACAGCCTGTTTTGAAATGTCGGCTGCTATATCTATCATTTTGAAAATCTTCTTGGACAGCAGTTTGGATTTGCAAATTGCGAAAAAACGCTGTATTGCATCAAGTTATTGCTTCCCTCACATGCACGCTGTTGTAATATCGAAAAGACGTGTTGTCTAATAGACTTCAATAGAATATGCCAATGACGTCGCAGGTAACATGACATACACGGCCCATATTCTCGAAAATTAAATAACCCTACGATAAACGATACCGTCAAATTGCACTGCGTAATTACTTTGTTGAATGAAGATGTACTGGTACATGTGCAAACGGAATTTCTGTTTCCCATATTCTGCATTTTTGATACTGGACTGTGAAGATGGAAATGGGATTCATATGTCATGTCCATTTCCTGCTCACTTCTAGCAAGAAATTCTAGATCAAATGTTTCTGTCACTGGTAAGTCTGCAGGAAGTAACTCCTGCACATGGGTAATTTTGTATGGATAAAAATGCTGATTTTTTTTTTTTTTCAATTTTATGCAAAGTGCTCGCAGGCATGGGCAAAGTTTGGCAATTCCCGTGCACTCCATATTTGCATATATCACTGCTCATTTCTTCTTGGAATAGTGTGACATCTTCTACTGACGACGAAGCAATTAATTTCCACCCTTTGTTAGATTTCACTTTAAAATAACCTGTTTCTTTGAAATTCTTAATCATTGTCTCCATACCCTTGTCAGACATCGAAATAGAGACATTTTACATTTGCTTTACTGCCGGAACTTTTTCAGGAATAGTAGCACATAGTCATCATTATTGTAAAAAAGGTTCACAAAATGTATAATTGAGGAAATTATGTCAAGTTTTTCAGACGCAATATGAGAGGAACGTTAGTTACCCTTTGTTTTTAAAAGAAATGCAATGTAATGTGTTCACGGAACTCGTTTTATTTTGTATATCATGACGCTTAATACGCCATTTATTGCTGAAGTTTGGAAATACTTATATTCTTATGCCATACTCTTTTTGCCCTCCTTTGAATAGATTCAGTTTTAAATTTCAGGTCATTCTAAATTTCCCAGCATTTTTTTTTTTTTTTTAATAGAGGTTTTTGAAAGTTGAACTTGAATTATAATTACCTTGTTTATATAATACATAACTGCAAATATTACTTACATGAAACGCCACAATTAAAGCCTTTTCATCCCAGGTTAACTGAAAGATATGCAGAAGAGGAAATATATAGTTAAACTAAAATACACACATACAAATATATATATAGATGTTTTAAAATATTATAATTGAAATATTTCAAATTTTAATGGTTAGATTCATTATGACTGTGTGATCAAAAAAAAAAAAAAAAAAAAAAAAAAAGGAGGCACAATTCAAAATTACATTCTAGTGTGTCCGTTTATTGAAATTTATTATATATCGCAAATATATATCGCAGCCGCCGATGAGCTTTCTCAAAAGTTTTTAGTGTACAGAGCGAGCTAAATCCCAACTAAAAAAATACTTTTTCCCAGCGAGGAGCGGGCTGTTTGGTGCACTTATATTCAATTGGAGCTGAGATATAGTCTTTCGTCATATGCAGGAATTACGGCATAGCAGCACCACCCGTAATGTCATTTAAAATCAGATATTTAATTTTATGTTTAATTTTTTCAGAGAATCTTTTAGTTGCAGATCTTTAGCCTGCGCCTTATGATTGATATACAATTTTTTGTAAATTTTTCCCTCATACAGAAACACTTGTAGTTTTGTACATGGAGTACAATGGGAATGAAGTGCCAACTTCTTATCTTGTAATCTTATTGGACATTCAATGTATAAGTTAGAGCTCCTCCAATACAGGCTGGCTCATCCGGCATTTTGTTTCCCACTCAGCGATTGTTGCCCACGCTGTGCGAATTTCAAGTGTTATCGAATTACATAAAATGGGGGTTTGTGCAGCCGCAAATTGCTCATATAATTTCAGAACTGGATTTAGAATGTTGAGATTTCCAACAGATGACGAAAGGCGAAATAATTAAGCTATTAATTGTCGACGAGAAAATTAGACGTCTAGCTTTGACTCACAAATGTACAGTATAAATATGTTTTCTTGCATTTTTTGCATCAATTGGTTTTATTGCTATTTGATTATCTAAATGTTATATTTTACAATACAGACTGTTTTTTAGCATTCATAAATATTTAAAATTAATGAATTTAGCAGTAGTAGCAATGTATACATTTTACCAGGAGAAAATTTCGCCGAATATTACCGCCAAATTTATCAAATGTAAACAGTACTCCGATCCCCTATTTAGGCATACTCGGGATCTTAGGCAATAAAGACGCCGTCTGCAACTAGACGTCGCCAAGCTATATTTCTGCTAGGCAACAATATGGTTGCCTGTGAGTCAGCTCTTATTATAGGAGTCTTAGTATAAGTGTTAGGCAGTTTTTACAAGTGGTGTAAAGTGCATTGTTGCTTTTTCAAAATTAGCTTACCACACACATAACAAATAGAATCAGTTTTATTAGCATAATTTCTAGATTTATAAGAAAAAAAAATCGGAAAATCTTATAATAAATTCAAACACAATTTAAGAAAAAAGGCGTAAACAGCAAAGAAATATAAATTTTCAGTCTATAAAACAGAAGGTTCGACTGCCGTTGTCTTTAATGAAAGCAAGTGCATATTCTTTTATTATATGTTTTACAGCTATAATAAGCGGGAACAAAATGTATTTATGGATTATCACATGTGAAAGAAAAATATTATGCAATTTTAACTGCTATGCAACATGCTTATATAAACGGAAAAATAAACAGCTAAATATTGAGGGTAAAGGAATATTTTTATAAACACATTCTTTTTCAGCATCCTGAAATCTATAAGAAATACCCGATAAATGTATAGAGGAAAAGAAAACTAGTTAATATCTGTTTTACAGTGTGATTAGAATAGGCCAAGCAAATTACATGTTTATCTACATGTAATTTGCTTGACCAACTAGCAAATTATTATTAACAAGCAAATTATTATTTTTCTTCATTACTCATTAAAAAAACACTATTGCAGTTTTCTTGTTATTATAGAATAAACAAAACAAAAGATCAAATCAGCTATGCAGTTATAGAAATCTCAGAAATTTTACTTAATTTTCACAATCGATATAGTTTTCTTTAAATTTTAATGGCTTAATTTATAGAAGTCGAACATTTAGCAGTACAAAATAATTATTTAACGGAATTAACACAATCCGTCGTCTTTAATGTCCCACCCAGAAATACTCTTTCCGACCTTTTATGCATTTGCTTTATCTTATTTTCGTGGCTAATTTTATTATTGTGAGAGTTTATTTTGCTGTTTCTAGCACGCTTTCTGTGAATTTTTTAGAAGAATTTTACGCTAACCTCGTCGAAATGCTGGCAATAAAGAATTTCTTTTAAAGGAATCAGTATGTGACAAGCTTAAACAATTTGCTTTCTCTAATATGTTTAAATACTTTTTTTCTTAACTTGCATTTATGTACAAAAGAAAAGAAAAAACGCAATAGATGCCTAAATAATTTTAATAATACTTTTTTTATTAACTTGCTTTTGTATAGAAAGAAAAGCACTAGAATATTATTTAATACTTTTTTTTTTTTTTCAGTAAGAAAAAAGGGGAAGGGGGATTATCACAAGAACAATATTGTTTATGATTTTATTTTAATTACTCTAAAAAAATTAAATAGAAAAATATACTTTAAAAAGAAGAAAACCGTTTGATGTAATTAAAAAGAGTAAATAATCCTAATTATTTATTAATGAATTTAAATCTGTTAATTGTTTATTATTCTGTTAACATCAACAAAATATACGTTTTTGTAGAAAGAGGCAATGAAAAATGGATTTTTTTTACTTTTGAATATTGTTCTTTTATATCTCCAGTTAAATATTTGAATGAGAAATAGACATATTTAATTTTGCATTCTTTTATAAACAGTTTAATTTAAAGAAAAAACATTTTAATTAGTGAAATCTGTAAATTTTTATAAGGTTTCTTTGTTTAATACAATATGATGAAATCCATCAGCAGTGAAGCATATATTTTTTTAATTTGTATATATATATATATCTTTATATATATATTTCTTTTGTGCGTGTGTATGTCACTGAACTCCTCCTAAACGGCTGGACCGAGCTTAATGAAATTTTTTGGATGTCTTCAGGTAGATTCGAGAATGGTTTAGATTTACAATTCTGTTCAATCGGATAATTGGATCAAAAGATATTAAATAAAAACTCCATTTTAACTTTAAAATGATTAAAAAGAAAAATATATTTGATGCCAAAATAAACAAAATTCACGTTTATTTATTTTTTTTCCGGAAATAAAATATTTTTAATTTCGCGTGATAAACAATAAAAATTAGAAAAAAAAAATAATATACTATGAAAATATTCGCGTGTAAATAAATATTATAAATATTTTCATAGAGATACTTGGTATTAGCTTAAAATTTTTATTTAATTTAGTAGTACTTTTCTTTTCTACAGTAAAACAAAATTTTCGTTTTAATTGATACTTTATATGTAACTTATAAAGGTTCTATTATGTTTTCACCTTAATTGTAAATAGTAATAATTTCGAATTTATTAGATTTTTTTTTTTTATATATATATATATATATATCATAAAACAGTTTTGGCCAAAAATATTTAAAGTCGACAAGGGGGGGGGTCTATACTAAAGCTGTGCCTTTGTATTTAATCTTTATATATATATTTCTTTTGTGCGTGTGTATGTCACTGAACGCCTCCTAAACGGCTGGACCGAGTTTAATGAAATTTTTTGTGTGTCTTCAGGTAGATTCGAGAATGGTTTAGATTTACAATTCAGTCCAACTTAAATTGTTTATTTAATTAATTTATCACTTATAAGTTATTGTTGATTTTGGAATGTTTCACATTGGATCCGGCAGACTGCGCTACGATCCTAGTATCGAATATTCAATAATACGCAAGCGAAGTGATGACGTCACTGGCCGGCCGTGGATGCAGGAAAAATATTTCCTGTGTTAATCGCCCATTGGATTTTTTGTAAACAATAACAAAATATCGAGGAAAATTATTTCCCGATTTTAATCCCCATATTTGGGTATAGATATGTATTAGTTATCATGTGCATGCGTTAGATTGAGTTGTTTTTGCTGTAAAATTGATAAAATTTGAATTTTTAATCTCAAATCTCTATCATCCTTGGCGGAAAAAAAATATCGCCATATCATCTGGCGAACATATTTAATTTCTTTCAAAAATAATCGTTATTTCAATAACTTATATTAAGAGAGTAATGAATAATATGAAACAATTTCGTACAATACATATTACGAAAATATACATCTGGCATGCATATTTTCGTATTACATTTTTGATCGCCAAATACAAAAGACGCCAAGGAAGACAGAGTTTTGAAATTTAAAATTAAAATTTTCTCAATTTGAGAGCAAAATAACTCAATCTAACGCATGCATACGATAACTAATACGATAACAATCTAACACATGCATATCAATACCCAAATACGGGCATTAAAATCGAGAAATAATTTTCCTTGATTTTTAATAATTTTTTATAAAAAATGCAATGGGAGATTAACATAGGAAATCTTTTTCTAGCATCCACTGACGGTCAGTGACGTCAAACTTCGCTTGCGTATATTCTATTGTAATTCCAGTTTGTCCTGACAGTTGGTGCTGCGATCAAATTCAGGAAAATATTTTGTAACTTCGTATTATTATTGTTATACAAAAATTTGTGTCCTAATTGAAATATTACATCAAGATGTAATTAGTGTTTGAAGAGTTTTGAAGTGTGCATAAAAAACTATACATTTTGCAAATTTGGTGCGGAATTGGAGTGAGTATTTTATATAAATTTCTGTCAAATTTACACGCGCGTTGATTAACAACCACCCTAACCTACAAATTTATTTGTGTAGCTAATTTATTATTATTATTATTATTATTATTATTTATTTTTATTTATTTTTTTTTTGTATGGAACACATTTAGTATCGGATCCCTTTGGCAAAATTTGAAATTTGGCAGCGAAGTAGCTCGGACGCTTCTCGCCAAGATCTTTAGTTCCATAATTGAGATAGCCATTTCAATTCATCGAAAAATGGCTTAAAATATTTAAAGTCACCAAAGGGGTCCCATACTTTTGTGCGTGTGTATGTCACTGATATTTTATTTATTTATTTTTTGTATGGAACACTTTTAGTATCGGATCCCTTTGGCAAAATTTGAAATTTGGCACCGAAGTAGCTCGGACGCTTCTCGCCAAGATCTTTAGATCCACAATTGAGATAGCCATTTCAATTAATCGCAAAAATGGCTTAAAATATTTAAAGTCACCAAAGGGGTCCTAATTTGTGGCTTAGATTTAGAAAATCCGTTTTCCTCACGGCCAATTATATGTTGCGTGTTCCAGGGTTGGAAACCTTCGAATTTGTTTGTGTATACTCCTCAAGGATTAACCAAAAATATTGTACATCCAATGGCATTACGGTAAATTCAGTTTTTGTAGATTAAAAAAATATACCTGTTATAAAATAAATTGAGTTTCAACTTTTTCACCTTTAATTAAAACGAGTTTAAGTTTTTATTTAATACGAACTCTACATTTCACTTCGCTCATACTATACACATACTCACATGCATCGATTGATTGAATTGTGATAAATGTACATGTAATGATGTTAGATATTGTAATAACTTTTTGATAAAAAATTTCATCAAATCGGTTCAGATTGTTACAGCTTATTCAAAAAAGATGGAATTTTTATGTGAAATTCGTTGCTCTCAGAGTTTCTCTCATAAATTGAAATATTTGCCGTATGAAATAAAATTTTGCGCTGTTCGACATTCAGCGAAAGTTTCAAATAACAAGTAGCAAGTAGCAAGAAGCAAGTAGCGAAAATTTCGGTAATTATTTCTTTTACGTTGTAATCGGAATTCACAGTCACCGTTCACAGCGCTCCATACCTGTTTCACTTATATACCACATCCTTACACACTTACAATAAGTTAGTTATTTTTTTCTAGCAAAATATTTTGTAGAAATAATTTAAATGACAAAACAACGTTTGTCGGGTCAGCTAGTATATATATATATATATATATATATATATAACTAGAATTAAAAGGATTTATCTGTAATCTTCTTCTGTATGAACTACTGAATAAGTAATGAAAAATATAACACTAAAGAGAATATACAGAAATTGAAAGTAAAAAATAAATTTTGAATAATATTTCTGTTTTACTTAATTTACAGTTGAAAAGGAGCAATAGAGCATGAACTCATTTAAAATGTCAATGGTCTCTAATATAAAATAAACAATTATAAATATATTTATGAAAGAATGCTATTTATACTATATTATATGATGGAATGTGAATATTAAATATCTTTTTTTTTTTCAGAAAATCTGAAAATTAGTTTTTCAAAATTCACATTAAACAACAAAAGTAATCTGGTGTGTAACAATCACATGACTTCCATTACCACTATTACACATATTATGAACTTTTTTCGAGATAGCGCTGTCCGAAGATATAATATCCTAACCAGTCAAACGTCGAAATTTTTTTCTAGAAGTGTTAAAACAATACATATATGCTGTAAAGTAATATAAAAAGTGTTTACACAGCAATATTAATGGAAATTGTTAGAGCCATTTTTTTTAAACACGAATTTCCGAGATTAAAAATTGATCTGCCTAATCCAAACGCCTGTCATTTTCTCTTCAGTAATCAGTAATACATGTAAAAGGACCTCTAAAAACGTTTTATGTAGCAGTAAAAATCGCCAGAGCAGTTTTGGGGATACCGATTTTCCGACTTACTTCTGTTTTTTTTCAAAACTTGCCTAATTCATTTGGTTACCGAAAACCAACAATTACATTCGCAGAGCTGCCAACCTAATCCGGCAAATTGATAGTACCGCCCCTTTTTCTACACCAATAAATTTTTATTCTCTTCAAATGTACTACTTAATTTTTAGAGTAAGTAGTGTAGAAAAAGGGGCGGTACTAACAATTTGCCGGATTAGGCTGGCAGCTCTGCATACTAAATCACCTCTAAAAAGGAGACAATAGTGTGAGTTTGAAGAATTCTGTAGAGCCGTTTTTCAGACACTTACTTTCGAGATCTAAAACTAGCTTTTCAAATCTGGACGCCAGTCAATTTTTCTACAGCATGTATATACGAAATACGAACGAAAATGCATAGGAAAAGACATCTAAAAGCGGGTTTTTATAGCAACTTTAAAAGAAATCGTTGCAGCTCTTTTTGAAATGCGGTCCCACTTCTGATTTTGCACGTACCAGTGATACAATTTTCATGAAAAATTGGTTAAATCATTTGTACAGTGGACATGTCTTAAGTAAGAAGCTTCATCGTTCTATCATTTTGTTGTTGTTGTTGTTTTTGCAATAGAGATATGATTGTTAGAAGATTTCTTCCCCACTCACGTTATGACCAACTGCTAAAAAGCCCTTTTAATCTTGGGAAATTAAAAGGGCTTACCACAAATCAGGTGAAAACGCCATATCATTTTTTTCTTTTCCCAACGTATACAACACTTCCATTACCTACGATAGTCGGTTAAAGGAAGTAAAAGGCGTATGCGAAGTAAATTAAATTTAAATAAAGTACAAAAATTTAAATAAAAACTTTTGTGATAATAATTCAATGTAAATAATATTCAAAATCTTAACGCAAACTGTTTTTCAATTAAAGATACAGTAACCGTCGCTTAATGAACTTACTAGTTAATAAAATCAGCTGCTTAATCCGATCAAGTTGCCAGGACCGGAATCAAATCTATACAAAATACTTTTGAAGCCGCTGCTTAATAAAATCAGCATCGCCGGTTAATAAACTCAAACATATCTCCTCAACAGCCAAAAATATCTTTTATGCACAATATATATATATACTATTGGCCATTAAAATTGCTACACCAAGAAGGAATAATAATAACGGAATGAAATTTGTTGGACACATACATTATAGTAGGAAGAACAATTGATTAAAATTTCAGGAAATTTGGAGTAATATGTACTGAGAAAACAGTACATAAAGCAGCGACCTCTTTGAGCAATAACAGCACTTATCAGCCTAGGCATTGAATCGAACAGCAATTGGATGACATGTACGGGTAGAGCACTTCATAAAGTTTTAACACGATGCCACAATTCATCGAACGAAGTTACTGGTGAATGGTGGGGGGTCAGTCGCTTTTCAACGATTAAACAGTCATTTTCATTGGGGCGAGATCAGGAGAACGCGCTGGCTAGAGCAACAGTCGAACACATTCTGTATCAAAGAATGTCCGGACAATACAAACAACTTGCGGTCGTGCATTATCTTGCCTTAACTCATCAGAAATTTAATGGCCGCTGTTTAGAGTGCCAGGAATACGAACATGAAGTAATCGAGACGTGTATCCAATGGGAACCCATAACATCATTGCAAATTACAGACAGTATGATGATGTCGAATCCCAGCTGGCAATGTGCATTATTCATAATGCCGTTAAATACGGATAACTCAATCTTGATGCTGTAAACAGGAATGTGATTTGTCTGAAAAGTGACTTCACGCCATTCCTGCGTCCAGGTTCATGGTTGATCACACATTAATGGCGCCCATATCAGTGATGCTGTTTTGAGGGTAATCAGAATTTTGGTATCCGCACACTGAGTCACCACCTGGATTGATGGTATGTGTTATCATTGGATACACGTCCCGGTCACCTCTTGTTTTCATTCCCGCCACTCTGAATACCAGCCATTACATTTCTGACGAGTTAAGGCCCATCGCTCTGCCCTATGTTCAAGGCCTCCGAAGCGCAACATTTAAGCAGGACAATGCATGACCGCAAGTTGTCCATATTTTCTGGAACTTCATAGATGCCGAATGTGTTCGACTGTTGCTCTGGCCAGCGCGTTCTCCTGATCTCGCACCAATGAAAATGAGTGTTTAATCGTTTAAAAGCGACTGGCCCCCCACCACTCACCAGTAACTTCGATCGATGAATTGTGGCATTTTGTTAAAACTTCATGAAGTGCTCTACCCGTACATGTCATCCAATCGCTGTTCGATTGAATGTCTAGGGAGATAAGTGCTGTTATTGTTCACAGAGGTCGCTGCTTTATGTACTGTTTTCTCAGTACATATTTCTCCAAATTTCCTAAAATTTTAATCAATTGTTCTTCCTACTATAATGTATGTGTCCAACAAATTTCGTTCCGTTATTATTATTCCTTCTTGGTGTAGCAATTTTAATGGCCAGTAGTGTATGTATTTTGTTTTTACTTACGATGTGATTTATTTTTTTTTTAATAGAAACAAAAATTAAAGAACAACAAACCCTCCTTTATCGCTCATTTTCGAAGATTTTACACTTGCAGCACAGTTACAAATTAAACACGCTCCATAACTTACCTTCGTAACAATTTTAAGTAACGTATTTTTCAAAACGCAGTAATAAGTTATAAATCTGATTTGAAATGATATATATTTTTTAAATTTATAAGGCATATTTCTTGTGCTTATTTTGAAATAACTGTAATTCATGAAGTTTAAACAGAAAGGTTTTAAATTTATAAGAACAACGTGAACTTTTGGTAAAGTAATGATGATTTTCCTCAAAGGAAAGCGCATAAGAACTTGGGATGCATTTAATTTACTTATATCTAAGGAACAATTAATTAATTATCCATGAAAAATTAGTTAATATTGTTTACTAATACCATTATTCATTATTTTTTGAAATTTTATTCCAAATCCAGGAAAGTAATTATTTTACCTAAATGCAACAGCGTTCGCCGGATAAAAAAAACAGCTGCTTAATAAAATCAATTTCGCTCGAAACAAATGTGATTTTAATAAGAGGCGGTAACTGTATATATTTTTTAAGTAAAAATATTTTAGGTGACAATAAAAAAAAATGTTAAAAAAAAATACAATTATAATGTCTTTTAGAAGCGAAATTGAAAATGCCTCATCGATGTTTTTGCAAAATCTTTAAGTTCAAGGGTTTGGGGTAAAAACAGGTTACAAGGAAACTTAAAATTAAATTTTCCCGTTGAATAAGATTAAACAAACTGATATATATTTTACTTTATTAATAGTAATCTACTTCAGAGTAAACTATTTGTATTATTTCTATAATTTTGCAAGTGAGACAATTTAAAATAATTGAATAGTAAAATGTAATCTAAAATAGTAACGAAATTGTAAATATTACGTAACATGAAAATGTTATGTTTAAAAAAGGATTATAAATATCATATACAATATGGTTTAACGAATATTGCAACGGAATTACAACTCTTGTCACTAATAATTCTCGTTTTACAAAGTAATTTAACCCTACCTATTTACAATATTACAGAGGAAATTTGTGTAGGAGACGAAAGCAAATGCACAAATATTAACTTTATAATAATACTTGTATCTATTTTTAGACATTTCCTGAAACTTATGTAACGATATCAAAGGATTTTATTCTAGAAATACGTATGTCAAAATCTCATTTTGGAATAAGCACGTTGTCATTTCAATATACCCATTTTCAGTTTCCACTTCACTGATTGAATTTATGAAAATTTACTACGCTTGAATAATTCGATTTGCCCTACAATGCTAACGAAAGTAATAAATTATGTAATTGGTACTCCCAAACTGCATAAGGTACCACACGCCATGACATACTAATCAACTTAGAATGCCTTTTATTCTCTCTCTCTATATATATACAGGATGATTCTGAAGTGCTGGGGCAGATATGGGGAGGAGGTAGAAGACATCATAAGGATTCATAATTGTATTTGAACCGATCACTACAAACGTAAATTTGACCCTTTAATAATATTATAGTTTAAAAAAATTAAAGAACACGCTTTTATAGAAATGTTAACTAAAAAGCACAAAATATCTATCTTAGTATTAAAATGCAGAGTAAGAGAAAATCGTGTGAGTAACACACCATAATATTTACATATATTTAAATCTTTAATTAGAATAATTTAGAATTAAACAAAAACCATTTTTAAAAAACCGCCCCTGACTGGGATCGAACGCTAGACCTTTAGGTTCGTAGCGCAGAGCTATACCTCAACGCCACGCCGTTCACGGAGGGAACGTCTTTTTTTACAATATAATTTTTTTGTTTGCTCCCACAGCGGTTATAAACATATAAACATGCATACAAACATTCATACATACATACAGGTGAAGCTAATAAAAGCGTGTTAAAAACCGTATATTTTTCCGTGGACATGGGTGTAGCTCTGGATTGTTGCAATTTTCTTACTTACTTACTTTTTTTTTTCTTTTTCAAATAAAAAAAGAATTACATGCTAATGGTTACATAAATAAACATACTTAATAATAATTCTATCTTTTACCGATGTATTTTATCGCACTGAATGCATTAATATGAACATTGTGTAGGATTTTGTGAAATAATAATGCATACAAGATTTTAAAAATTACACAAAAGGCTGAGTTATGTAGATTTCATTGTTAAAAAATAACAAAAACACCCGGTTCTTAAGTAATTAAAATGACGTTGGGCGAACGTTTGTTGGAAATGGCGTTGGGTTGAAAAAACGCTGCTATAGGTTTCTATACAATTATGAATTCTTGTGAGGTGTTCTACCTCTCTTCCATGCTTCTCCCATGACTTCAGAATCACCCTGTATACATGTATGCGGTGAAGTAAATTTACATTCAACATTTAAAACGTCAAAAATACAAACAAAAGTCTCATACTACAGTTAAATTATTTTTATTTTTTAGATATTTTTTAATTTTAATTTTTTTATTTAATTTTTAATTTTGGTGTTTTTAATGTTAGTGCAAATTTACGTTGTCGTATCTGTTTAGCGTGAGTTATACACTGAGCAACAAAAAAAAAAAAAAAAAAAAA
The DNA here is from genome assembly GCA_963930645.1 of Salticus scenicus. Taxonomy (NCBI): domain Eukaryota; kingdom Metazoa; phylum Arthropoda; class Arachnida; order Araneae; family Salticidae; genus Salticus; species Salticus scenicus. The sequence continues at coordinate 97,260,926 of OZ005661.1, forward strand.
AAAAAAGCCGCACTTGTGTATTTTCATTTTTTTTTTTCTGTAATCGCTAATTTTATTGTTTCAAAAGTAAACTTTTGAGCAGATTTTATTACGTTGTGTTCCGCGTGCAATTTAGGATTTAGTCAAGTGTTAAAGACAACATGCAATTGTTCAGAAAATTGTAATTTTAGAAAGTGTTTCAAAAATGGCAAGAGTAAGGCAATTAACGATACCACAAAAAATATGAATTTTAGAGCGAAAAACAAAAAAAGTTTTTAATACGTGGGATGTCAAAATGATTAAATGTTAACAAAATATTAGTGATCTAATTTTTAGCAAGATAAAACATTTTTTGGCTGTTTAAACTGCACATTTGTCCTTAGGCGGTCACGTTACTCCTCCAGTCGAGATGACCGCAAGTTAAAAAGCCAGCGCTTAAAAAATCCGTTTGTATTACAAGAGCCTAGCAGGGATTTAGAAAAAGTGTTTAGTAACATAATTTATCTAAATACAGTGAAATAACAATTAAACAAAGTAGGTTTAATTGCCAGAAAATCTGAAAAAATTTCATTCTTAACGAAAAGAATTAGAAAATCAAGACATTAAAGGGTTAAAAAATTTAAAAAAGGATCAATTAATTATTTGGCTGAAGCTGTTCTCTCTGATGAGTCAAGTTTAATTTATTTCAGACTGACGGAAACAAGCAGGTCTGATCATGAAAATGTGACTGACTTAATGGAAATCGCACTTTAAAGACAATAACATATTCCCCGTATATTACGATACGAAAATGCATAATTTTTCGTTAAGTCTGGCAAATTTTCATGTTAAGGGATCAATTAACCCGAAATAAAATTTGGCCATTAAAAAACTGATACCTGGCCGACTACTTTGGGGGTATTTCAAACTCTTCCATAATCAGCATTTCAAGATGATAATGCACCTTGTTATATGGCGCTTATGATACATTTATTTGATTCAAGTTGTTAAAATTACTTATCCATTCTCATAAGAATCTATAATTGTATAAGTTATCATAACTTTTTTTACTTAAAATTAAATCCCACAAAGAATATCGCAGAATTTCTTTTTCATTAGACCTGAAAATTGTCGTAATCTCAATCCGCTCGTAAATGTTTAGTCTGTAAAGAGGGTGGGGATTAGAAATTTATAGCCTACAACTTTGTAAAAACTAGAAAAAAATATTTATGATATTTTCCACAGTGAAATTTCTGAGTTTCATGTTAAAAAACTGTACACTATTATGTCATTGCACATTAAAGCAGTAATTCCACATAAAGGCGGAATTATCCAACCCAGAATACATATTTTTATTAATTAATTGTTTAGATCTAACAAATAAATAGTTTTATTTCATACATTAAAATAACACTTATTTATTTCATATAATAAATCATGATAAATTACAAAGTATATGTTTATTATATTACGTTTAAAAAGAAAATTTTATGTAGATTTTTATTAAATACAACGTAGAGTTTAACAAAACGTATTATTAAATCGAAAATGTACATAAGTATCATGTTATGACTTCCGTATTATACAAACATAACAATTTTATTTGTTGCAATCATTAGTTTTTAAACTATTACAAACCTTTTGTCGCTTAGTGTAGGTATTTATGTATTATATACATATATACATGGTGTTCACACTAAGTGAAAGGATATCATTAATACAACAAAATGGGTTTTGTTTAGGTTTTTTAGTTGTTACAAACCAAAATTTTATTAGAAATGAAAAATTAGTTTTCTTGTGACAACACAAAATTATTGTTAACAAATTTAAAAAATTTAACAAATTTCGTCGTTTTTGCTTTTATAATGAAATTTTACGTTTAACTCTAATAAATGTTTCGCAATAAAAAAAAAAAAAAAAATGCAATAAATCCAGAATATTTTTATTAAAATAGCAACAAAAACTAGTTTTTTAATCTAAACAAAATTTCAGTAATAGAATAAAATAGAAATTTTCGTTGTGCAAATAAATTTCTGTTAATTAAAAAAAAAAAAAAAAAAAAAAAAAAACTTTCTCTAAGCGTAATGGTAATACTAACGAATGGCGATCTCTGCAACTGTTAACAAATTAAACATGTATACAAAGTTATATACATATACGATAAAAAAGTATTCTTATATACGTGCTTTTAACGAACTTACCATTCAAGGGGCAAAAAAAAATGTCTGGTGTGAAACAATCACACGACTTTCATTACCCACTATTACACGCATTGCATCATGCATTTTTTTTTTTTTTTTTTTTTTTTTTTTTTTGGTGGGGGGGGGGAGATAATTTGATCATGAGACATAAAATTGACGAAGTAGAAACCTAAAAATTTTCCGGTATAAGAAGCTTAATACACGAGTAAAGACACATAAAACAAAGTTTACATGGCAAGTTAGAAAATAACAGAAAAAATGGTTGATTTATCTTTTGAAACACCAATTTCCGAGATCTAAAACTAACCTAAGCAAGATGGCTGTTAATTTTCCTGTAATAACCATGTAACACATGAGAAAAGATATCTAGAAAGGATATCTAAAATGGATTTATGTAACATTTTTTAAGAAAATCGTTAGAGCCGCTTTAGAGATACAGGCTTTCACCAAAACTTGACAAACCCAATTGTTTACCGGAAAACAACAATTGCATAGGAAAGAATTAATAAAAAAAGAGTTATTATGCCGAGTTTGGAAAAAAAAAAAAAAAAAAAAAAAATCCGTTATGCCGTTTTTAATGGAACGCACTTGCGAGATCTGAAATTGAGCTATTTATACAGGACGCCTATCAATTTTGTTGATTTTTGTTTAAATTTTACTGGTCCAATTTTCTTCTTAATTACAGAACTTTTACTGAAAAATATGAGGTATAACATGTTCTTTACATTCCCAAAGTTGTAAGAAAATTCCAGCAGAATTTTTCTAGATATTTGACAAAATATGTGAACTCGAAATTGTCTAAATACTTATTGGTAGATAGTGTATTACGTGGTTGTGAACAAGCTGGACGATAAAAATAGATAGCTTTAAATAGAAAAATATGACTTAGGGATATTTTCAAAATTTAATGATTTTCGCTACTCGCATTTCATCGCATCTATTTTTAATGAATTACTACTTACAAAATTCTATTAATCTAAATAATAATAATAATAATAATAATAATAATAATTCAGAATGTGTATGTAAATAATCTTGATCATTATCGCTATTATATTTTAATAAAAGTAAATTTCTGATATTTGTATTATTTTTTTAAACAACAAAATTAAGTTTACGTACTTAATTTAGAATTTTTTTGTTTGTTCATCAACTGGTAAGTAGTAATGATGAATTTTTATATAATGAAATGGAATTTAAACTCAAAAACACTGAATTAAGTTTTTTAATATAAAAGAATTAGAAAGCAGTTTGATTATTATAGGTACGTTACAATATAAGGCACCTTATAATTCCATTTTAATAGTGTTATTCAGTCCCTCATATCTATGAAACATTTCAGTTATAATGCAATGCACTGTTAGTAGAAATAACGATAAAGTGTATATTTTGTCAAAATAATATATAGAAAAAATATAAAAAAAATTTACTTCGCTGTATATCTTCTCCCCCTTTTTCATTATACAGTCATATACCTATTAAAAAAAGAAACTATATGAATTATTTAATTGAATTTAATATATTTACACAAAACTGGAAAAATAAAATATTTGTGATTATGTATCGTACGCATACATTCAATCACATTCGCAGTTACAACTCTTTGTATATGAATACCAAATAAAAATGTGCAAAACACAAAAACTCCCAAGTTTTGAACAAAATTAACAATCTTTACACTCTTATAGTAGTAGTTATAAAAACATTTTTCTTTGGTATCTATTTTTGTGCGAGTGGAACTACCGTCCTTTTAACATCCTGCTTAAATATTGTACTTGCATTCCTAAAAATTTACGGTTGTTATTAAAACTAATATTTATTTCAAATTACTCAGATGTTTATCCCTAACTACTCTTTGAAATGGACTTTTTGCAGGTGTGGAAACGGCTGCAGGTGTTTACCGATTTAAGCGGCAAGTACTGGCTGATACATCAGAAAAAAAAAAAATCTGGAGTGACTCCACTCGACTTTCCGAACATTGAGTAACTAACAGTTTTGTAGATAAAATAAAGAAAGAGGAGTTGCTAAACAAACAAAAAAGAGAAAACCATAACAGAGTGTTTGAGTATTTTTCTCCATATATCACACGAGGTTTTATTTAACGCTACTGAACTTTGAGCCCTTAGATCATAAGGATAAAGAATTTTTCGTTGTGTCCCTGTAAAAATCTATAAATGCTAGATTCACCAAAATGCTTATAGTTAGTGCAACAGTGATTTATAATATTCATACAAATTTTCAGCTCAATTGAATAAGGCGTTTAGATGCTATCGCTGGTCTCGTAGGCCATAAAGATAAAGAATTTTTCTTTATGTCCCTGTAAAAAAACTGTAAGTGCTAGATTCGCCAAAATCTATACAGTTGGTTCAAATGTGACCTATAACATGTGTACAAATTCTTTGCTGAGATTAATAAGGCGTTTAGACGCTATCACACTTTTAAAAATTTGGCAAAGAATTTTTCTTTGTGTCCCTGTAAAAAAACTATAAGTGCTAGATTCTCCAAAATCTATACAGATTGAGTATCTGTGACCTATAATATGTGTATAAAGTTTTTGCTCAATTGAATAAGGCGTTTAGATGCTATCGCACTTTTAAGATTTTGGTCCCTTGGCCATAATGATAAAGAATTTTTCTTTGTGTCCCTGTAAAAAAACTATAAGTGCTAGATTCACCAAAATCTATAGGGTTCGTACTATGGTGACTTACAATATACGTACCAACTTTCAGCTTATTCGAACAAAGCGTTTAGACGCTAGCGTGTTCACTCACAGACATACACACATACATACACACATACATACACACATACATACACACATACATACACACACACATACATACATCATCGTAAAAATTGTGAAAACGGACTCGTTGGACCTCGAAACGTATAGAAACATCAAAATCTCGAATTCGGATTTTTGACATGATTACAATACTTTCCTCACTATAGTGTTCGGAAAGTAAAAATCGGTATCAGCAATAGGCGCCGAAACATTTATATATCCGTAATGACGTGTGGTACATAAGGTCTATTTAACTATTTGACAATTGGAATATCATCCCGGTATTATTTCAAAATACCAAAGAGGATCTATCTCTATTAATTTGTTTTTAGTTTATGCTTACAAAAGTCAGTGGGACCCAACACTAAATTTGATTATAAGTTTTCAGGGGCCTGAAAACGTATAAGTGGAGCAAAAATTTAACTGTGAAAAATTGAAATACAAGACAATATTTGTACTACCATAAGGAAAAGTAATCATCATTCCTAATCAATTTGCCCGGACATGGCATAATTTGCAAGAAACACTTTTATAAATTTCCTGAAATTCAAATAAGTAGCGAAATGTGTGCTTAAATTGAACACAAAGACAAAAACGCAAATTATAGAAGCTCTTAAAATGCATGCCGAAGAACTTCTAGAACTTAGAAATTCTATCTCATAATAATTTATTTTGGGTCCCTGTATATGGGTAAGAAAATTAAAAGTATTAATGCATAATTTTCAGCTCCCTTATTAAACTTTGTGAATTAATTTATCTGCAATACACTAAGTAACTTTTCAAATTTCTTAGCATTGAAAATATATCCTTTAAAAAGCATTAAAATTTTATTATTGCCGTCCACTGCCCAACCTATCGAAAAACTGGGAAAAGTTCCTGAGAAATTTTTGTTAGTAATGTGCCCAATTTTCCTAGTGTTCCTTGAATATATTAGCAACCGTGAAATACATCTCGAAAAATAATATTAAATTATTTAAATCAGGAACATTTCATAGAAAAAAACAGTTATTCTCAGGAAACTGCTTCAAACTTATAAAAACCAGGAAAGTATTTGGAATTTAACATTAAAGTTAACATTTTTTTTTTTTAATAGTGAAAGCAGAAAATTATTTGGCATCATTCAATAATCCGTGCACAATGTATGACTGAATGTGTATCAGTAATAAATCTGTAAAGAATAAACAAATTTTACAATTAATTTCTAAATTTCCATTAATATATATATATATATATATATATATATATATATATATATATTATTTTCTAGTATTCGACTTCAGATCTAAATAAAATAAATTAATAATAATAATAAAAACATATATTATTTTCTAGTATTCGGCTTCAGATCTAAATTAAAAAAAAAAAAAAAAAAAAAAAAAAAAAGCAGAAATTGAGAGGGCAGAATCAAATAGTTCTGTCTATACATAAAGTAAATTTAAGAGTGTGAAATAATACAAATTTCAGAGAACAAAATAAGATACATTTAGTTTCAATTATTAGTGCAGAATAAAAAGTGCCTTCTAAATATCAGAGTGTTTATTTTTTTCTGAAATTTTAGTTAACATTTTGGCCGCTTATATTAAAGTAATGACTATTTTTGTAACAGAATACTGGAAACGATACGTAGAAGAACATTATTCTTTACAAATTTTATTATTGACATTCATTAAATCGTTTGTAGAGGGGCGAGTTCTTCGAATATTATGACATAGTTTTCTGATCTCTTTAATTATTACTGCCATAACTCGATTACCGTAGGTTTTGGAGTATTGCTTTTTTTAAGGAAATTAAATATCAAGGTTTTACCAGATGTTCTAAAGTTTCTAATATTTGTTGGAAAGATATAAAACTGGGGATGTATTCTCCAACCCGACTATATCTCAATTCCGACTGTAGCAGTCGTTATTTTGATCACGTGACGTCACATTCTGACCTTTTTCATATTCTGCCTTCTGCGTCGTAGAAATTTGCGGTGAAGATCCAGTTTGTTTCTGTCCTTATCATACCGACTACCTCGGCGCAGTCGTTATAATGATGACTCGTCGCTATTTCCTTCATTTCTCGTGAACGATTTTTTGGGAGAGATCAATTTATCAATATATAAATTGTTATTGTGAGATTAGTTTATCCTCCCTCTCCTCTATATTATTTTTAAAAAAAGAAGACCTATATAATTAAAGAAATTTTTAATAGTAATATAAAAGAATACGTTTTTCAAAATTAAAAAGTAACCAAATAGAATGCTATATTTTAATTTTAATTGAAGTGATAACATGAAAATATGATTTTCCGTGGATATATTCTTATATATAATTATAATAGTTTTAACTAATAGTTTAATAGTTTTTTTTTTTTTTTTTCAAAAAATATTTTTTCTCCATTTATAGCACAAATTGAGCATTATCGGAAAATCAGAATTTTTTTTCCTTTTTAAATGATCATTGTTTAAAAAACGTGTAATTTATTCATTCAATTTCTTTTTTCTTTGTTTTAATAGCTGTTGAACTGAATTTACATTAATTTTTAAAGGTATATTTGCTGAAAAGTTCTTGAATTTTACTGCTTTTCGGAATGTTTAAAAAAAAAATGCAAATGTTTTATGCAATTTCTTTTAATGATTTTTATTACTTATTAAGGATAAATATTTTTCAACTGTAATAGTTATGTACTAATATTCTATATTTTGTTGCTATAAAAATTAATTTCCTGGTGTATTCAATATAATTAAAGTAATAATAATAATAATAATCTATCCTTAATCGTATGATAAACATGCATGATTTCCAAAAAAATACATAAAATCTTTTAAACAAATACGCATTATATTCAGTTAGAATTTATTTATTAAGCACAGATAGAGGTTCAAATTAACAACCTTTCAGATTTTTAACAAAGTTGCATTTGGGATAATATTTCCAATATGGGGATATTTAAAACAAATAATAATAATAATTATAAAGGTGCTTTTATGCTATGAATAGAATAAAATTTGATATAAAATTAAAATAAAATAAATTTCGGATTGAAAACTTGTTTAATTTCTTTCTCTCTAAGTATATTTTTCTGTTAAAGTACCGGTTAAACTGAATTTATATATAGTTTATTTACTTATTATTATTATTATTATTATTATTATTTTAAGTATTTTTATTGAAAAGGTTTTGAATTTTACTGGTTTTTAGAATGTTATTAAAGAAAGAAAAAAAATTCAAAATATTTATGCATATTTTTTCGCTTTTTATTACTTATTATTTAAGGCTAAATATTTTTCCACCTGTAATAATTACGCATATTATTTGTTTATACAAAATTTATTTTCCTTGTGTATTCAGTACAATTAGAAAATTTTATATTATTAATCCTATGGAAAATACCGTTACTTTTTAAATGAAAATGTATAAAATGCTCTAAGTGAAAACGTATTATTCATTTATAATATATTTATTAAGCATTGATAGAGAGAGGTTCGAATTAACAAATTTTAAAGATTTTTTAAAAAGTCGGTTTTGGAGTAATCAAGCATCAAATATGAGATACTTAAAGTAATAATAATAATAATAATAATAATTCTAAAAGTACATTTATGCTACGCATAAAATGAAATTTCATGTAAAGTTAAAATAAAAAAACTTTCACATTTCCATCATTTTTAGTTTCATATATGAAAAAAAAAAAAAAAAAAGTAAATTTAACTTCAGTTTACCAGCTATTTGTGAATAAAATAAAATAAAATAAAACTATTGAATAAGTAAAATAATTTTATAACAGTGTTGATTTAAGTATAACGAGTTTGATGAATTAATTTAATTTTTCATCGAAATAATCTACTTCTATTTTATTCGTATTGTGGGCATAAAATTTCATTTCTACATCTTCTTCCCATGTTGAATTTTATTTATTTTTTAATAGACACCTTAATATATTGTAGATTTTATTACTAAATTAAGTGTAAATTTATAATATGAATCAAGTAGGTTAACACAAGAAAAAAAAAAAAAGATTTTGATGAAATTCTGGCAAAAGCAGAATTTAGTTTAGGACGGAGGACTATTAGTTGTTTTTTTCTTCCCAATTATAACATCGCTTTCAAATTATTCAATTATATTTTCGATAAATTTTAGATTTCGATAAATGTCCAACTATCGAAAAATGATTTCGACAAATGTCCAACTATCGAAAACGACAACGCAAAAATCCCAGATTGAAACTAATAGGCCCTCAGTCCTAATAAATAAATAAATAAATAAAATAAATAATTGCATTGTACATAAATTTGAGTTGCATTACATTTTCTAATTAGTAATCCTATTTCTACACATGAAAGCATTATTTAAATAAACAAACTTATCAAAATAATTTAAAATGCTAAAAAAAAGAGAGAGAGTGGGAGAGTGAGAGAGAGAAGAAATAGAAAGAAAAGAAAAAGCCATATTAAAAAAAAGAACTTTGTGGTATTTTAGTATATTTTTCTCCTATTAAATTTTTAGACTAACAGCTTTATCCCCTTTTATTAGTAAAGATAAAACTTTAACAAATAATAATTCTTGTAATGAAATATTTTACACAGTATTGATTATAAAGAAACGCAAACTTTAATCTGTAAAAATGAATTTTTTTCGAAAACGCATTTCTGGATGTGCTACTAAAGAAACTCATATTGTCTTGCAATGTTGTTTTTCTTACGCGACGCCTATTGATAGTATAGCGTACACTTCAACACGCTATTGGCTAAAATCACTGACGTCTTTAGCCTTGGAAGAAGATTGTTTCGACTACTACCTTACATAACAACCTTGGGTGGAGAATTGCTCTTTAGCAGTGGGAGGGAAGTAAGTCAGTAAAAGTGGGATTTAAAGACTGTCGTTGTTTAAGGACGGCCACTATCGCGGTCGGATCGGAGAATAGATGCCCTGGTGTTTTTCTATTTTTATAAACAATGTTTCAATTTAACTTCTATTTTTGAAACTTTTGAAGAAACGTTTGTTCTGTTTATATATATATATATATATGTGTGTGCGTGTGTTTTGTGAATCGGTGCATTTCTCTAAAAAAAAAACATTTTTGTTGTTTTAAGAAAAATTAGGCTCATTGGAACCTCACAAGCTTTTATTTTAGGAACTTCATTCTAATCATCTTTTAAAGCGCATGAAAAATCATGAAGAGAAATTTCTTGCATTATTTCAATACAACGAATCCTTTTTGAGAGAAAAGTGTCGGCAGAAAGCTCAACATCAAAGAGAAATTCAGGACAGAATTGTATTGTCATTGTCATTTACGTTTATCGTTTGGTTTGTCATTTGTTCTGGAAGTGAGCTGCAGCCCAGCGACTGTTGTACAATATGAAATAATAAAACAACTTTTTATCTTACCTTATCAGCTTTGTCTTTATCATTACACATTTCTTTCCAAAATTTATTTTCTTTGTCAGAAGCAAACTCTTTCCGGCATTCTTCTATAGTCTTTATCATCTTAAGGTAAATAAAATTTTTATTTGTTAAAATTGAATATACAAAGAACTAAACTGAGCGGTCACTTTATTATGACCATTTGACGACTTCATGTAAATGAGTTATTGTGTCACAGTGCTGCCACTAGATGGCTAGGGGCATATGAAAAAAGAAAGATGAATTCCTGAGTCCAGAGTATAAAGAAATTGTTTGGGAATATATGGGGAGAAAACGTGATTTAACGAGATTTTGAAAGTAAAGAGTGTGGTAAAAACTCAGATTTATGGCACAAGTATTAACAAAACTGTCGCATTTCATAAATGTTTACGCGCAGTTATTATGAAATTGTACCATTAAGATCTCAGGCAAAAGACTGGTTTGAACGATTAATTTGTGCTCGTCATCGTGTAATAAATCATCGCGTGGAGCGGTGATTATACTGAATTGGAACAGAAATAGGACTATAACAGTGCAGCAAATATTGTTGTTCACATGGGGTTCGTCAATCGGGATCCGTGAATGTATGACAGGTCCTGCAGAAGCTTAAAAAGTTTATTTACAGACTATTCTAGAAAATTAGAAGTCTATCAAACAAGTATATACTTCAATTTCACCAGTAGACACAGGTTAAATAATAGCATAAAATAAGAATCACGGCATAAACTGTATTATAAGCCTAACACACACAGCTCAGGTTGTATTAGTTAGAAGAGGTCTGGTCAAGCAGCGCTCTTTACACTTCAATGACTTGGCTTAAAACTGACTACTCATGGCTGGATACAATCCTTTTATATATCCACGTACAGTTCCAGAATTTTCGAGTATTTCTCGAAATATTCGACTTAGAACTATTTATATAGAGAGTTATTTATATTTAGGTTATTGATATGTCGATAATAAGGAGTTTCTCACTAATGTCACCAAAATTTTTCAAGGGGGGAAAAATTTGCCAAATTTTCTCCCAAGACGATGCAGAAGATTTTTAACGGGTTTTTAAAGAAAAATGAGCTATTTTGATGCCAAAACAAACTGGAAATGCAGGAAATTAACATTTTAGAGCCTTACTAAGCCTCTTTAGAATAAATTACATGGAAACGACGACTATTATTTACAAATTTGTAAAGAATTCCCCCGAATTGTCCCAATTTATTTTTAAGAGCTCTGTGTAGCATGCCATGCTTTGTAGGGGGTACGGAAGACAAATTCTAGTCTAAAAAGTGCGAGGTAGCCTTACTAAAGTCACCGCTCTTTGTGTATCGAAATAATGAAAAATAAAGAGAACTTGCAGTTAAAAAACAAAAACAGCAATGCAAATATGTATTATGGGCCTGAACTTTTTATACAAAGAATAATACGTTTCACTGAAGTAGAAAAAGGTGTTTTTTATATTAGTGGCATTAAAATGGGATAAATTTAATTTCTAGAGTCAGATAAAATAAATAAATATATAAATAAATAAATAATAATAATAATAACACAGATATAATATATCAATTTCTGTAATGTATGTAGATAACTTTTGAGGATGACTACCTAATTAGTATATTACACAAGAAGTTCTTTAACATGTCACTTCAAAAACTTATCTGTTATTCTAGGAAATGTATTAAAAAAATAGGGAATTTCGCTTTGTTAATATAAAAAAAAAAAGTACAGTGGCCCTACTCGATTTTCAATATTTATTAGTAATGTGATCACACATTTAAACATATTTGATTCAATGAATAATTCCATAAACGTTGAAAAGTGAAAAAGAAAGGGGGTCTGAATATTTCTCTTAAGTTCGAATATTTGTAAAATTAATGGTACAGTATCCGAATTCTTTTGTGTGCTACAGTTAAAGAAAACAAATTTTAAGCAAGATTTTTCTAATTGCGATTATTCGTCAGCAGAATTTTAGAACATACATAATCTCCTTAAATAATTCAATGAAATCTATACAATTAGCCATAATAGGCCGCTATATCTGTAAATTATTTCAGACTTACTTTATAAAAGGTCTAAAAGTACTATTCACATTTCTCATAATGACCATACATTAGCAAAATAATGTAACATACAGCAGTTTTATTTATTTATTTATTCTTTGAAAGGAATTTTAATTGATATCAATCAATAAATCCTTATGTGAAAGAGTTCCAATTCGTATTTTTGTAAAAACAAATGTATGCTTTACACTCATGAAAATTTAATGGCCTTATTCACCATTTACTTGAACTTCCGGTTCAACGCAAAACTCGAAAAGCGTATAAAGGCAGAGTGCAGCTTTCGGAGAAAATTTGACACGTTACTTCTGCCATCTAGCGCCATAGTTTTCATATGAATTTTGATTGGTTATTTTCAGCTAAACAGTCTGAAAATAACGATGTTGCTAGATGGCAGATGCAACGCGACAAATTTTGCTAAAAAATTGAACACTGACTTTATACGCTTTTCAAATTTTCATGATCAACTGGGAGGTGAAGTTATTGGTGAATACAACCGTTAATTAAACATACAACGATGAACTTTAAATTTCCTATTGTCTAATCAACTTTATCTTAATCAATTGAAGCGGTCATTGTTGAAAGGGTATATGTAATAAATATGAAAATGTTGGGAAACTAAAAAAAAAAAAAAAAAAAAAAAAAAAAAACTGTTTAAAAAAATAGAGAGAGAAGTTTTTTAGTGGAACAGTGGCACAAATTTTCTCCAAATGCAACTGGAAGTTGGTTTTTGCCTGCTTTGCAATAAAAAAAAATAATTATGAATATTGTTTTGAAATTTGATATTTTGCACATATCCCTTTTTAACAATGATTTGAAATATTTTTGGGAAAATAGTAACTCAACACACCAATTTTTTGTCAGATTTTTTTTTTTTTTTTTTTTAAGTAAAAGTAGTAAAGTATTATGAAACAAAATTTTTTTTATTGGAAGATAAGGTTCAAAGCATGTAAAGTAAAAATTTTCAAAATGAAAAATGCTCAGTCCGAGTCAGGATCTGTCCCGCTATTCTCATTCATGTTTTGGATCCTTTGGTATTTGGTTCATTGTGCTGTTGGCCAACTTAATATTTCCGCATAAAAAGAGATTCCTGTTGTGTATTTTGACAAAGCCGAAATATCTCTCAACTTTTTATGATTAATCGGCACTTTCCCTGCTGGATATGCTCTTAGGGTGGGCAATATTGGTAATGCTCTACTGCCTCCAATCAAGTTGAAAGTACGGCTAACCAAACCATTGACATACTCCTTAATAACCACCTTCTGTTGGAGGTCATGATTATATTGATATACCCGGTCCATCGATATTTTGAAGGGACATTTCATTGGACATTAACATTCTTTTAGAGCGAGTCGATCCAGTTGATACCACTTCTTTTCTCTCATGCTTGATTTTTTATACTGTTTTGGCCACCACTGTTTGAAAGAAATAATGTTCTCTGTCTGCACCTCCTTTACTGAAAAACGCCCCCTATTACTAGAAGTATTGATTTCCTTGACGTATTCCTCAGGAATGTAAATTCGGTATAGTCTTTGAATTCGCCTTTTTATGCAGCCAAAATCCCGATCACAGGGGATAAATAAATGACCTTTTAAGGGTAGTAACACTTTATGCTTTTAAATATCCCACTATCCGTGAGGTTTAATAAAAATCTCACCACTGTGTGGTTTTTGTTCTGTCCTATACACCCATCACTAAATAGAATAAGGTGCTTCACTGTAGGAGAAACATTTTTGTTGAAGTAGTCTAGCAAAAAACTGCATACTTCATTGGGAGTCTTGAGGTTCATCTTCTCTCATGATGGGTTTAAAATTTTGCGTTATTAGTTGTCAAATAATGTATACCAAAAACAAAGCACCACAGCTGCCTCAAATAAAAAATTCCTGCACTGGAATGGCTGCTAAGGTCTTTGAACAATGACCGCTTCAATTGTGGAGTTTATATGCTAGTGCATTTTAAAAATTTTATGCCTAGAGGCCTTAACAAAGAATTTTTCTTTGAATCCTTATAAAAGAATTATAAAATCGTACGAAAATATGCACGGGTTGCATGACGATGGTCTATTTTACACCTAGCAACTTTTAATTTAATCGGATAAGGAATTTAGCCGCTATAGCGTTTATATATATATATGTGTGAAGAAATCAGGAATAATTTCTGTTTAACACAAATAGGATAGACGGGATTAATTTGTTATTATTATTATTATATTTTTTTTTTAATTAAAACTTATGATTTTGTATTTAATTTTACGTTTAAACTATCAGCATGGTTTCAGAAAGATGTCACCATGATTGAATTTGAAAATATTAAATATCATTATTAGTTTAGAATTGTCACCATGTCGCTTGGGTCGACCTGCCCCGATTGCGGGATAAGTTTAATAATCTAATAGTGTTAAAGTTAAAGAAATGCTCAAAAATTTTATTAAATCTTAATTTTTTGATCGTGCAAACGAAAACACAATATTATCTAAAGAAAATCATTCATACAACATTTCTCAATAAAACCATGAAATTATAAACATGCAAGATTATATTTATTGAATTTTTTTTTTCGACTGAGTGAAAATAATGCCTGGACCGGGACTCGAAACACGGATCTTTCACTTAGAAGGTCAAGGCTCTACCAATTGAGCTATCCAGGCCGACACCCCGGTCAGCATTACTCACTCAGACAACCTTTAGGCAGAAACATCTCTGGTCTATCATGTAGATAGCTCGACAGAAAATAAGCCGCAGGAAATGTAAAACACCATTAGATAATGGGAGAAAGAAATACATTTTTTTTTAAATTAAAATCACACAACCAACTGTGGAAGAAAATCATATTTATTGATTTTTTTTTTTTTTTTTTTTTTTTTCCGACTGAGTGAAAATAACGTTTTTGTTTTAACGTTTCTGTTGAGCTATCTGCATGATAGACCAGAGATGTTTCTGCCTAAAGGTTGTCTGAGTGAGTAATGCTGACCGGGGTATCGACCTGGATAGCTCAATTGGTAGAGCCTTGGACTTGTAAGTCAAAGATCCGGGGTTCGAGCCCGGTCCAGGCATTATTTTCACTCAGTCGGAAAAATAATAATAAAAAAAAAAAATCAATAAACATTATTTTCTTCCGCAGTTGATTGTGTGATTTTAATTAAAAAAAAAAAAAAAAAAAAAGCAAGATTATGCATGAGAAAAATAAACTTAAAAAATAATCAATTTTGAATTATAAACATAATAAATTGCTTTTATTTAATAGATTTTGAATTAAAAAACGTTTCTTTAGTAGTTTCATGATTCGTGTACTCAGTGTTTGGTGACAGTACAATGAGCTCACTGTTCGCCTACTTTACTGCTTTCAAATTATTTAAGACAACAAACACACTGATTATCCTGGTCCTCCCTGGTCCTGATTCACGATACATTTCTTGTTTTTACGTTGTTGTTTGTTTTGATTAAATGACGTTTGCAAA
Organism: Salticus scenicus; assembly: GCA_963930645.1. Taxonomy (NCBI): domain Eukaryota; kingdom Metazoa; phylum Arthropoda; class Arachnida; order Araneae; family Salticidae; genus Salticus; species Salticus scenicus. The sequence continues at coordinate 97,276,759 of OZ005661.1, forward strand.
TATTGTAAAGATGCATTTTTTTTAAATGCATTTTTCTATTAAATGATCTCATCAAACAAATGTCATTATTTTATTTTATTTTTATTTATTTATTTATTTATTTAGATCAAATTTATCAAGATTTACAAGCGGACTACAAGTCAAGCATACAAATCTTATGTATATGTGTTATCAATAAATAAGTAAAATAAAATAAATTTATCAACTGACTTCCCGTGCTTAAATATTGCTCCTGTGTAAATATAATTTTTTATAATAGCATACTTTATTAATTACTTCACTATCGTTTCGACAAAATTTAATCGTAACTGGTCCTCGTTATAGAAATATTTATATGGATTTTGATCTCATAAGAAATTGACACATGATTTACCTAGAATAAGAAGAATTAAAGGGGACATTACAAAACTCAAAGAAAGATTAGAAATAGGTACATTGTTTTTGCATTTTTTAGAAAATGTTTTTTCAGTTTTCCCTATTTTATTAAAGTAAATATAAAAATCAATGTAAAAGAAAGCATGAAGAAATATAGAGAATTAGAAAAGGTCAAATATAAGGTTAAAAAAGGGATTAAAGGATTAAAGTTGCAAATCTTAGGTCTATTAATAGAATCATTATACACATATGGAGCTATAGTGTGTTCAAAGCCGGGTTTACAGCAAATAAATGCTAGATTTTTCTGTTTTTAAAAAAATTATATTTTTATTCACTAGTAGTTTCTATTAAAAAAAAAAAAAAAAAAGTCAATAGATTTAAAAAAAAAAAAAATCTGTTTTTTCTTGAAATACCGTTTCATAAACATGAAAAAGCATATAATAAACATTTTTTTTTTTTTTTTTTTTTTTTTTATATGAGCAGTTAAAATTCGTATTTACTCGTAAATAAAAATAATCATGGAAAATATTATAATAAAATAAAATAAAATAAAATAAAATAAATAAATACAAAACAGTGAATTATCCATTTCAATAGAAAGAAAACGATATTTTGACAAAATGACAGAACATAGATAGTTTTTTGGGGATTACATAAAATTTACATTGGCATAGTATATGAATTACATATACCCTAAAACTAGAATACAGAATGAAACAAAAGTCACAGAAAAAAAAATATATATATAGTATTTAAAAAGCTTTCCTTTTAGCATTATGCGGTTTTCACTAAAATGCACAGAAAGGAATGGGATTTTTTTAGGTAACAAAATTGTTTAAATTATCTTCATAAGGTAAGCGCTATAACTGCAAATTTACTTTTTTACCGTGGCACAGTACATGCAGCAACGTAACTAGAACTATACATGCTCAGTGTAATGGCCGTCATTTTTCAGAATGACCGTCAGGCGTTGCACATTGGAAATTCTCCTGAAAAAGCTTTAGTATTTGCAGTATAGCGTCATTTGATTAGATGGATCTGTTTAAAATGTGAAAACATACTGCAAATACAGCGCGATAAGTCGGTGAAAATGTAACTAATACCTTTTCTTACACACACACACACACACACACACACACACACACAAAAAAAAAAAAAAAAAAATGTCAGTACAATTCAGTGTAAACCACGTACAGCTTGTCAGTACTTTTTAAATAACGATTTTTTTTTTTTATTTTTCTGTGATTTTTGATCCCGATATATACACTACAGGAACGTACAATTATACGCTTTTTTTAACGAGGGTGTATTACATGTTTACATGTTTTTAACGTACAATTTAGAAAACTTCCACACTTCAGAGAGCTTTTAAAAAGTTCTTAATTAAAACTCTTTTAGTAAAAAAAAAGAAGAGAGAGAGAGAGTAAGAACGAAAATACGACGTTAAAAAATACGTTATGAAAGGTTGAATGAACAACAACAACAAGAACAACAAAAAATGAAATTTAATGAATGCAATTAATATGAAAACTATGTACTATATAAATAATATCTTTAAAAAAAAAAAAAAAAAAAAAAGAGTTAAATTGAACACGCGTCATTTGTTAAATATATTAAAATAATTTAAACACACGTAAAATAAAATTTTTATGTAAAAGATGTTAAGAAAATTTATCCAAAGCTTTTCGCTTTAATAGTAAAGCATCATCAGGGATTTTTAATTATTCGTTTTGACGAAATGAATAATTAAAAATCCCTGATGATACTTTACTATTAAAGCGAAAAGCTTCGGATAAATTTTTTTAACATCTTTTAAATAAAAATTTAATTTTACGTGTGTTTAAAGTGTTTTTAATATATTTATGTACTCTATAGATTTTCTAAATAGGATTTTAAGACTTGATAATTATTATAAAATGAAAACTTACTTTATCAGGCAGTTTGTCCATGCATGATTTGAAATCTTTTCTAGCTTGTTTAGCTCCACGCCCTTCTTCTATTCACAAAATATAAAAATTACACCAATGCACAACTAATTGTTAAATGTAATTAAATATACTTTTTTTTAATGCCTCCCCCCCCCCCCCCCCCAAAAAAAAAAAAAAAAAAAAAAAAAAAAAAAAATGTTTGCTATTTTAGTTTTAAATATGGAGACAGTTTAAATAGTTTTTAAGTGAAAATGTCTATTACCTAATCCTTAATTTCCCTTATTCGTATATCTGTATTGATAAGTATAAAGGATTTAAGTCCATATTCTTGATTTTTCAGAAGACGAAAAATAAAGTTAAACTAACTAAAAACTAATCAGAAGAATCGATTAGGAAAAAGGGATTATGTTGATTTATACCCTTTATACCGTTCAGTAATTGTCGACCTTCATTTAATAAAGGGGAAAAATTGACTTAAATATTTTATACCAAAGATTAATGCTAAATTTCTGACTTGAATCTTTTTTTATCAATGGATTTTCTCAAAGACTAAATGACATGGATTTAAATCCTTTATACCAATCGATAGAGAATTTTTTTCTGGCTCTAACTATGTATTTGACTCAAAATCGACATTTTTGGACTCAAATCCTTTATACTTATCAGTACAGATATATGGTAGAGAAATTATTGCTTTGGTGTTAAAATTTTGGTATAGAGTCTTTGTTTTAAAAACATGTCTTTAGCGAATGACTTGTATGTGTGTGTGTGTTTTCATGTCTGTGTGTGTACGTATGTGCTACCAGCATACCTCAAAATCATATAGTAGTATAAACTCCAAACTCGGTATTCTAGATCTGTATCATAGAGGGATACTTCAATCTTTCGTTGAGATCTAAAAAATTTTGCGTATACATAGCCATCTAAGAGAATTAGAATACTTTACGTCTATAGACGAAATATTGGTAGATACAGTTAAACATTTATAGGCTGCACTGAACCAGATGAAATAAACATATATTTTTTATATGGATGAAAACATGTTTCATGTGGAATATGGTACAAAAACCATTCACCATTCGTTTACAGTGTTACCCCAATATCTAGTCTGACTTTGCTTAGAAATTGCTGGAAGTACATTTCAGACTGTGCTGTTTGTTATTAATACAGGACTATATTTGAATACACAATGTGGTATGTGTATTTAAATTTATAGACGGGATTCAAATATACCAATAATTAATCAAAAGAGTTTTTTTTATATTGAATATAATTGCTGTATGTGTTTTACTACAATGTATCATATCCAGAAAAACTGACCTGGAATGAAACTTTATTCCTTATACGCATACATTAAATAAAGTTTTTAAAAGTTTCATTTTTTATCTTTATGTAATTGCGCTTTTTGAGGTTCCCTGAATACTCAAGTCATTTTAACGGTTGATTTTTCTGATTTCTATTATACGTATAAGTTAAAAACTAATAATTGCAACCAATTTAAATGTTGTATTTTGAAGTCCGTATGAGGAAGCTACTTGAAAAGTTTGATCGAGGTTTACATTTTTCGATGAGTTATGCGTGTGAAAGTTTTCTGAATAACTTGGAATAAACTCTTTAATTTAATAACAGCCTTCGAATCTATATCATTACATGTCATATATTCAAACGGAGGTTTGAGGTGGCGGTAGCCTAACTCCCACAGAATAATGTGTCCAAATAATTGCTTCTGCACCTAGTTTGAATTCTTTACAACGTAGATTTACGTACAATACTCTTTAGCTTACCCCTTAAACTGCAATCTGCCTTTTATGATATTGAAATGCAGGGTAAGAAACTGTCAAATGAGTGTCACACCAGATTTTTTAAACAAGATTATTTATTTTATTTTTTTTTTTAAAGGACAGAGGACTATTACACTCAATCTACGAATTTTTACGATACCAGTTTTAGAATAGTTGGACATTTATTGAAATCGAAAATTTATTGAAAATATAATTGAATAAATTGAAAGCGATGTTATAATTAAAATAATAATAAAATAATAATAATAATAATAATAATAGTCCTCCGTACTAGACTAAATTCTGCTTTTGCCAGAATTTCATCAAAATCGTCTCAATCTACGAATAAAACTTTGTCGCCAGTTTTAAGATAGTTGGACATTTATCGAAATCGAAAATATAATTGAATAATTTGAAAGCGATGTTATAGTTTGAAAAAAAAAACTAATAGACCTTTATAATAAGCTAAATTCTGCTTTTGCCAGAATTTCACCAAAATCTTTTTTTTTCTGTTTCTTTCTTTTCTTAGAAAGAAAAAGAAAATTAATTTAAATTAAAAATGAACATTTTGAATTTATATCATAGGAAAATCTGTATGAAGTACCATAACTTGCATGAAAAGCGTTATATCGCTATCTCGAAAATTGTCCACCTGAAAAGCAGTTGTGTCAATGGTTTATCTTTAAATCGATTTTTCTCAAGTACTGCATTTTTGAGTTGTGTCACTTTTTTTGCCAGGATATGATTTGTTTTCCTTGAATGACTGAAAGTAACTTCTAAACTGAATGCGCTAATTTCTGAATAAAGTTAAAAGTATCCTCATATATAAGAATCAATTTTTAAAATGTGCCTTAAATATATTTTAAATATGAAGAGAGTAAGCATGGTTAGTTTCAATGTACGAAATGCAAAGGGAGCATTCTTGGGAGTAGAGTATAACAGACACAAATATCTAAAAACTGATTTCGGTAATTTTAGGAATTTGTTGTCGAAGAGGGGGAAGGACGTAAACATGTCCTTCCTATCTTTCATATCTAAAAGAAAAAGACATGTATTCGTAAGATTGTTGCTTTAATATATAAGAAATACGAATACGGAAAAACCAATTTCCTGAGTTTCAGAAATCTGTCATAAAAGGTTGAGTAGAATGTGTGCCAGTCCGATCCACGCATGTTTCTAAATTCTTTATTAACTGGCAGGCTACGCCCGCTTCGCTGGTCACTATATTTAAATGAATTTTCGAAAGTATTGCATCAGTATTAATTTTTTACATCACATTCCAAAAAAAAAAAAAAAAAAAAAACACTGAAAACTTAGATCTCGCTTCTTTGGGTACCCATTGCCTAAGGCAGCTTTTTTTTCGACCCGATAGTTTCCCACTGTCTACAGAAAGGTATTTCCGGGGCACTTTAATCTGGGTATATATCGACGACTTGTGGATTTTCAGTTATTTAAGAACTACAATTTTAAAGATGACTGTATCTCAGAATCTATTATATATTTTAGTTTTTGAACCATGTGTTTTATAGCCCCCGTTATTTACACTATATTACGATTTGATTTAGACCAGTGCGATAAAATAAAATAAAAAAGTAGATTTTCTCTTAATAAGAATTAAATACATGAAAAACAAACGAATTTTAATCAGTTTAATCCTTTCCACTATAAACTACCATTTTTTCACCCAATAAATATTATAAATAATAATAATAATAACAAAAAAGATTTTTCTTTTAAAAGAATTAATTAAAAAATGAAAATAAAAAGTTGCTATACTATAAAATTTATACATAAACGTAACAATTTATTTCTATTGCATTACCATTTGATTTTCATTAAATATAATAAATTAACAAAAACAAAAACAAAAAAAAAACAAAAGTTTATTAAAAGTTTATTAAGAAAAAAAAAAAAAAAAGAATTTCGCCATCAAATGAATGTATTAAATAAAAAATAAATAGTAAAATAACCGTTACTAAGATAAGCAGACGATTACAATCAAAGAATTAAATTTATGAAAAATGAAGCATTAAAGCCAATATTTAAAATCGAAAAAAAACATTAATTTAAAAAATTCAAATTCGAAGTTCGAAAAAATCTCGATGAGGTGCACACCTGCAGGGTCCCAGGTACCTATATGCCAAATTTGGAATCTCTGCGATCAGTAGTGTGAGCACCAGAGCGCAGACAGACACACACACACACACACACAGATATACAGACACTTCTCTTTATTTTTATAGATTAAAAAAATAATAATAATCACATTTACCAATTCCTAGCAATGGCAAGTTAGTTTTAGAATTCCAATTACACCTTTCAAAAGTAAATAATCCTTTTTACTTTCATCTATATATATAATAAGAAAGTATTGGATTCATGAAAATCTTTGAATTCTTGTTTTCGACGGACTTACACGTTCTGAGATGTCATGAACATGATTTGACTCTTTTTAGAAAAAGTCTTTGTATCTGTCTGTGTGTGTATTACAAAGATTGCGAACACTATATACCCCCATTAAATGAAATCTAATCAAATACGGTATGTAGATAAAACTTTACCTACACTAGTGCTGATTACATTTGGGGATCCTTAGTTTCACAATTGGCATTGTCATCTCATTTTTTTAAATTTCTCATATACCAGTGGAGGACAAAATTTTGTGTAAATGTACATAATCAGAGTTATTTTTAACGAATAATTGCAAAAGTAATAGAAAAAGATTGATAATAGTAGTAGTAAACTAACAGAAAAATCTTGTGCTCCATCTCCATCGCTCACACCCTTAGTGTGAGGAACGTCAGTTTTTAATAAGGATATCTTTAAATAGAACTAAAAAAATATCGCATTTCTTTCGATCTCGGTTCAAAATTTACTTCCTTTCGGCACTTAGTGTCATACTTCTTTGAGATAAAAATCGTCTGCATTCATCATGGAAAATAATTATAACAATATAAGACTACAGATTTCACTGTATTTGTAAGATAAGAAATCTGGAATAGCCAGTTTATTACAATGAATTCGAGGCATCATTTGTTCGACGAACTGTGGTGCAGAGGAATTGTAAGACTATAAGGACGTTGAGATTACACGTGGCCCGGTTAATAAATATGAATCGTTCTATGGTTCACAGATATTTTTTAACAATTTCATACTAGTGATTCAGCATGCAAAAAGCTTCAGCCAAGAACAGCCAAGCACTTCTAAAAGCAACGATCGATATTTACGGTTATGTGCACGAAGAAATAAAACTGCAACTCCAACTCAGATTGTCTATTGCTAGAGCCAACAGAAGATTGTTCTTAACGTCTTTCATGCGTAAAATATTTCACGAATATGGTCATTATGCTGGGCGATCAACCATTTGTGTGTCGCTCACCTCGCTCACAGAAGGGAACGTTTAAGAGGGGACGGACACGTCAACATGGCTGTCCAATGAAAGCATGTTTTATTCACGGATAAGTTAAGTTTCAGTATACAAAACAATAGTAGGCGTTGTTTGCTTTAGAAAGAACGTGGAACACATTAAATTTCATAAAAATATCCTTGAAAGAGATTCATATGAAGGAGTTTAAGACTCACAGGCCTACTCGTCTTCCACGTGGAACCGTGAATGCTCATTACTACATATATGGCATTCTTAATACTTATGGCATTCTTATGCCAGTGTAAGGTGTAATGACTTCATTCTAAAGAACGACAATGCTACACCTCACAGGGTTCGAACCTCAAAAATTATTTTCAGTACTAAATAATCCAGAATGGAACGGCCAGATCAGACACCTGACTTGAATATCACAGAACCTATTTGGTCTGAATGATTTAGCAAGACCTGTTGTTACTCTTAATTTTCCTCCTCAGACCCTTTTCACGTTTGCTACTGTTTTGCACGAGAAATGGATTAAGCTTCCAAACTTGGTCATTAGTACCATAATTCAAAGTATCACATATCGCTATATTTGCTAACTTCTTTCTTGTGATGATTATACTCTATATAAAAGACAATTTTCCAGTACCAAACAATTTGTACCATTCAATTTGTTCACTTTATACGTCCGGTGCCTTCTGAAGCAAAATAATTGGCTCGTATTTTATTTTCATGTTATTTTATACATGTCTGTACATTGTACACTAAAGTTCAGTTTAATTAAATTCTAGATGTAATTTTTTAATTACTCATTATTTTTGCGAATCGTAATATTTGGAATGGATATATGAAAAAATAATCAAGTGCTTATCACTGTAGAATTCTCAAAGAATTTAACAATTGTAGGTGCCAGTGAAAACTCGTGTTCCGAAAAGGTCACATCTCTCAAAATATTAAAATAATAAGAATAATTTGGGTAAATTAAAAACTAGAATTTTTTTATTTTCTCTATAGATTATATTACACAAAACGTATGTAATATACTATTTTTTTACAGAAATTATTTGACAAAGTCTGTCTTAAAAAAAGAAATCGTTTTAAAATCTTCAAATGAATTAGAGTATCTCATTGGTAACCATAGAAAGCTTGGTATGTATGAAAAATTTATTATGCAGAAAATGAATTAGATATGTAACAAAATCAACACAAATGCAAAGTATATTTGTAGATATAATTATTATTATTTAATTACCATTTATTTTTTGTTTTAAACCGTAACCTCATTTGAGGACAGCTAATAAAATGACACGTATATTTTTTGCGGTACTTCGAAGGATTTCTGCTTTTTAGTGACAGTTTATAGCGTCACTCTAAATGATCCCTGAAAGTTTTATGTGCCTACTATCAATTATTATTTCATAATTTGGATAGTCATTTTATGATTTTTCATTCGTCGCACATATATTTGCTTTTTGCGCAGGTATACTAACTTAAATCAAGTTGAATAATAATATATAATATAATGCTTTACTTTCGAGATCTTTGTCAACATATAATAGGAAATTAATCTATTATCGCAAAGTTTTTCTATCTCAAAGTTTTTTCGCTGGAACACTAAATGTCAATAAATGTTGATAGGCTTTAAATCTTAAACTATCAGAAGAATTGTTTTATTTAATATATTTTGCTGTCAGTTGCCTAGATTAATTTAGAAGTGAAATAATCAGCTAATTATATTTTGCAAAATTAATTCGGGCATTAACGTGTTAAGGATTCAGTAAAGAAATTTAGTTGATGCTAGAACAGATAGGCCATAGCCCTACTTTCTAAAATAAATGTTTTTGTAAATTGATTTTTTCCTGAGTTAATCGTGGAAACGTAACTCAATTTTCCATTTTAAAAAGAATTGTTCTACAAAACATGAACCGTGAGGACTCAGTATAAACACATTCTTTATTAAAGGATTTAATATTTAACAACACAAAATGTTGTAGTATCAAAACACAAAATGCTTTAACACAAAATGCTTTAACACGCTATGTTTCAATTTTTAATGGAATTAGAACTAAATTGAAAACTGTGGTTTATTACCGATCCAGATTATACAATATTCATCTGAAATAAATATTTAAATCTCTTGGAAATCTTAAAATATTTAAAATAATATAGAACGCTAGAACAGAATGTTTAAAATAAATGAAATTAATATAAATCTAAATCATAAATCAGAATCATACATAATAACTATAAAGCCTACGTATATTTTTTAATATTGATTATACTTACTACAGCCAACACAATATAAAAATTTTATGATTCGATTTCGCTTTTCGTAGGATGGTACATATCGTTCATAGCAAACACCCGCGACAATGCAAAAATATGTAACAAATAAAAACACCTTCATTCTCTGAAATGGATTCTAAACCTACTTGGTAAATAATGAAAAAATATTAGCAGTTTCTTCTTCTTCTTTTTTTTTTTTTAATTATTTATCGAAGCAGTTTTCCATATTCAGATAATGTTTCGTTATTATTTATTTATTTGATATCTAATGAGTTTTTTTCGCAATATTTTCTGTTTCAACTGCTTTATTTAAAAGAATATCTTATATAAACTTGCGCAATAAATAAACATACTAAACATATACATATGTACGCTATTTTCATTTATCGCGTAATTTTCACTATTTGTATATTACAAAATCAGGACGAAATAAAAATATTTAAGTAGAATTGCAAAATATTTTTTAAATACAAATAAATAATAAAATTTAAACTTTTTAGTGAATGCGTAAGTACAATTGAGGCAATACACAAATGTCTTGCTCAACTGTTTGAACGGTTGTTTCAAATTCACATTGTAACAAAACACTGTTACTCCAATACATGCAATAACTTTTTATTTAATAAGATTATACAATTATTAAACAAAATACTAAAACATAAGTGTCAAAATTTATTGCATTTGACAGAATTATTCTTCAAAATAAAATTAAACCAAAATGATTAGATCAGCTTGAATTCTTGCATACTAAGAGGACTTGACACTTTTGACTTAACAACTGAAGTAGATTTCATGTAAAAGCTTATATTTCCATTAATTATTTATAAATTGAACTACGTTAGTTTTTTTTTTTTTTTTTTTTTTTTTTTCAATAAAATATAGATTAAAATACTAATTATTATGTTTTTAACACGCTTTTATTAGCTTCACCTGTATGTATGTTTGTATGTATGATTGTAACCGCTCTGGGAGCAAACAAAAAATCTATATTGTAAAAAATGACTTTCCCTACGAGAACACTGTGCTGTGGCTGTGAGGTATAGCTCCGCGCTACGAACCTAAAGGTCCAGCGTTCGAGCCCAGTCAGGGTAGATTTTTTTTAAATGGTTTTAATTCTAAATTATTTTAATTAAAGATTTAAATTTATGTAAATATTATGGTTGTGTCACTCACACGATTTTCTCTTACTCTGCATTTAATACTAAGATAAATATTTTGTGCTTTTTAGTCCACATTTCTATAAACGTGTGTTCTTTAATTTTTTTAAACTATAATAATTATTTTAATATATTTTTTACAGATTTGAAATCTTTAAATTGCATTTTCTCAGTTTAAATTTTTCGTGACTTTATGACATTCAAAATGTTAAAATTTCTACAGACATTTAAGAAAATTTTTTTTCTGGATATTTAATGGAACTTAATTAAAAGAATTAGAAATGGATTTTGAAATTTATTAATTAGTTTTCGAGAGAAAAAAGTTAAATGTACATTTCTAGGGTAACAATTATAAAAAAAAAAAAATGGTTTTTGTTATATTTTTACTTTTAATATTTTTTATTTAAGAGATCCACTCTTAATTCTTTGCAAGATAAAAGATTGCAAGATCCACTCTTAATTCTTTGCAAGATAAAAGATTGCAAAATCCACTCTTAATTCTTTGCAAGATAAGAGATTGCAAGATCCACTCTTAATTCTTTGCAAGATAAAAGATTGCAAAATCCACTCTTAATTCTTTTAAGTAGGTTCTATTAAACATTCAAAATAATTAAGTCTTTTCTAAAATATCTGTAGAAGTTTCATGATTTGAAGATCATGAACTCATGAAAAAATGCAAACTGAAAAAAATGCAATTTAAAGATTTCAGATCTGTAAAAAATGTATTAAAAACAATCACAATGGTTGCCTGAATATATATTTTATTGAACAAACCCAATATAGTTTAATTTATAAATATTAAGTGGAAATATAAGCATTTATATGAAACCTACTTGGTGCTGTGAAAGGTGCAAAGTGATCTTAAGAAAAAATAACGCGTTTGATATCTTCTATATTTTCATTTAAAGTGCCTTTAAAATGCAATTTTCGATCAAAACTCCGATTTTCTATTTTTGAGTTAATATTAAAGCCTGATATATTAGCTTTCTAAATCAGTTTGAATTTTGTTTCTATTTTGCATAGAAATTGAGTTACAGGCATTTTAATATTAGTCACTCGCCAGTTTTTGAAACCGGAAGCTACCGGAAATTACCCTTAAATGTTTGTTTACTTAAATGTTTTACTCAATATAAGCATCAAAATTTGTTACTGAATATAAAATGAATTGGAAAAAGAAAATAAGAAGCTTTAAAATAAATCAGGAACTTACTAAAATTATTTTTTGTTTAATAAGTAAAATCTTGTTTTTAAATCTGTTTTCTGTTTTTTCTCAAAATGAGATTTTTAGCATTTTGCTTTATCCCGAAACATCATAACTCCAAAAGTTATAATTGAAACGTTATGAAACTTTGACAAAATGCTCTAGAGGAGTTATTTTAGGGATTGAACTACGACGATGAATCTAGCTAATTTTTTTTTTTTTTTTTTTTTTTTTTTTTTTTTTTGTCGATAGAAGTTATGAACTGTCATGTAAATTCATGATTTTTTCAGCATGTGAAAATGTTATCGTCTCTAAAATATTGAATAACATGGTTATAGTTTTGAGAGTAGTTCACTCCCTTAAGGACCTTTCAATAACCTAAATAAAACTTACAGAATAGAAATATCTTTATTTAAATTTGACTTATGATGTTTTGTATAAGTGTTTTTTTTTTTTTTTTTCTAAAGTTTTATGCATATTTTGAGCCTAAATAGCAATATATTTTAGAATTTGCATACATTTTTCAGGTTATTCACTGTTTTTTACTATATTCAATCATATAATACAGATAAATAGACAATTTTTCAATTATTAAAAAAATCGCCTCCGAAGGTAGGCAGGCACCTTAAAAGAATATCAAGAAGGTATTCAAAATTAAAATATTGAATGCTAGTTTAGTTTTTTTTTGTGTTAAAAAAAAAAAAAAAAAAAATCAGTGAATTCTGCAAAATTTAATTAACGATTTAACATAAAAATTTAATTTTATCGGCACTAAAAGAAAAAGAATATAAAATATATTTATTTGTCTTATTATTCTATTTTATTATTATAGATTAGTTATATTTTAATTTTATGCATTCGCAATACATTTTGAACATAAAAACTTTTGTCAGAGACAGAACTTAATTTAATACGACAAGATTATTTTGTATATTACAAACTCTTTATTTTTTAATCATCATTTTAATATTATTTTATTTAATTATATATATACTTTTTAATCATTTCCGTGAAAGCGGTTTTTATATTAATTTTATTAAAAAAAATTTTTATTAAAGAAGTTTGCAATTTAAGAGGGAAAAACGAAAGCAGAGAACCGTGTTCAGAAAATTTACAACCATTAATTTAGTACTTGAAATACTTAAATAGCTTTTCCAATTTTTCCAATTTTATTTTCGAGCTAAAATTAAGCGAGAAATACATTTATTTATTCATTTATATATTTATTTTTTATCTTTAAAACTCAAAAATTAAATATTAAAAATATTAATATATATATATATATATATATATTAAAAAAAGGACTAATTTAATGGTTGTAAATTTTTTAAACTTGAACACCAAATAAAATAACAATAATAACAAACAATTCATAATCGTTGAAACAAATTTCTTTGTACATTAACACAGGATTTGGCTGTCAATGAAGTTATGTATTGAGATCTCTTAGAGATCTTCAAAGTTTTATTAACCCTCTAAACTTTAGTGATAGGGTAAACTTATAACCGCTAATCACAGTGTTTAACCCCTTAATAGTTTCTTTTTTAAAATGTTTATATTTCACTTCACACCATTATTATTGCCTGACAATAATTATGTTATTTAACCGTTTAATCTTCATGTTGTTAAATCGAAAGTTACTATATAGAACTATTTTTTGAAAATATTCGTGCCATTATGTACATATTGTTCAAGAAGTAGTGACCGAGTGTTGTTCGGTCAAAACTGTTAAGGGGTTAAAGTGTAGTTACACTATTAAAAAAAAAAAAATCTGGAGTGACTCCACTCGACTTTCCGAACATTGAGTAACTAACAGTTTTGTAGATAAAATAAAGAAAGATGAGGTGTTGCTAAACAAACAAAAAAGAGAAAACCATAACAGAGTGTTTGAGTATTTTTCTCCATATATCACACGAGGTTTTATTTAACGCTACTGAACTTTGAGCCCTTAGATCATAAGGATAAAGAATTTTTCGTTGTGTCCCTGTAAAAATCTATAAATGCCAGATTCACCAAAATGCTTATAGTTAGTGCAACAGTGATTTATAATATTCATACAAATTTTTAGCTCAATTGAATAAGGCGTTTAGATGCTATCGCTGGTCTCATAGGCCATAAAGATAAAGAATTCTTTTGTGTCCCTGTAAAAAAACTGTAAGTGCTAGATTCACCAAAATCTATACAGTTGGTTCAAATGTGACCCATAACATGTGTACAAATTCTTTGCTCAGATTAATAAGGCGTTTAGACGCTATCACACTTTTAAAAATTTGGCAAAGAATTTTTCTTTGTGTCCCTGTAAAAAAACTATAAGTACTAGATTCTCCAAAATCTATACAGATTGAGTATCTGTGACCTATAATATGTGTATAAAGTTTTTGCTCAATTGAATAAGGCGTTTAGATGCTATCGCACTTTTAAGATTTTGGTCCCTTGGCCGTAATGATAAAGAATTTTTCTTTGTGTCCCTGTAAAAAAACTATAAGTGCTACATTCACCAAAATCTATAGGGTTCGTACTATGGTGACTTACAATATACGTACCAACTTTCAGCTTATTCGAACAAAGCGTTTAGACGCTAGCGTGTTCACTCACAGACATACACACATACATACACACACATACACACATACATACGCACACACATACACACACACATACATACATCATCGTAAAAATAGTGAAAACGGACTCGTTGGACCTCGAAACGTATAGAAACATCAAAATCTCGAATTCGGATTTTTGACATGATTACAATACTTTCCTCACTATAGTGTTCGGAAAGTAAAAATCAAGTCGAATTACGGGCAACGCCCGGCAGCAGAGATTCCAGGCAAAGCCCGGTAAAAAAAAAAAAAAAAAAAAAAAAACATTTGGACCATAAATTATGCATTTATGCATCAATTTCCCCAATCACTATTTGTATGAATGTATAATTAGAAGAGATTGCGTGCATTGTCGCATAGCATTTCACCGTTTAGTGTTTTAGATTAGTTCGTATTTCAAAGTCCATAATTTTTAATCCTTTAAAGAATTTTTTCTCGCTTTTTAAATTAAAATCTGCATTAAAATCCTTCACCAACAAATGAACAAAATAAACTTTATTCAAATTTATTTATTTATATATTTATATTCATTCATTCATTTTTATTTATTTAACTGTAAAAATGTGGGAAAAATAGTTTATTCCGTGATTTTAATCCGATTGTAGACAAAACGCTTCACTTAATGAAAATGACGCCAGAAGTAATATTTATGACTATGAAGTTTGAGAGTTACTCTAATACTATGTTAATGGCGTTTATACACTGTAAAAAACAGGTTCTTAAAAATAAGTATATATTGTCTCAAAATAGCCCCGAAACAATATATACTTAAATTTGAAAACCCATGTACTCATTTTTGAGTACATTGATATGTCAAACATGGGGATGTTGGGATTCTTATAGATCAACCCCATTTTTGAGCATGTCAATATACTCAAAAGTAAGTGCATGGCTTTTCAAATTTAAGTATGTATTGTTTCGGGGATATTTTGAGACAATATATACTTATTTTTAAGAAACTTATTTTTTACAGTGTAAGAAAAATGACTAATTCAAATATTTTATTTATTTATTTATTTATTTTTTTAAATCAAAATTTAGAACTGTTTGAATTTTCTGTTTGGAAATAGATATTTGTTTAACTTTATTATTTTAATTCTTGGACATCCTGAATAACAATTAAAAAAAAAAAAGAAGAAGAAGAAGAAGAAAAAAAAAATTTTATATGTATAATCACTCACACGCACGCACACACAAAGTAATATACAAATTAATACTGCCGTACTAAATTAATTTCTGTCAAGACAGTTTCTTTTCTTTTTTCCATATTTGCCTCACTTTTGATTTTACCATGTTTTTGTTAACTTCTATTCTTGTTTGTTTGTTTGTTTAATTGTTTGTCCGGTACAAATATTGCAATCGATTTTTAACTAACTTCCCAACTAGCTAGACATTTCAAACTTTCACAGTAGCTCAGAACCCGGTGACAACACAATAATTCGAAGTCCGATTTTCGTATTTTTGATTAGTTTTCTTATTAATTAATAAAACTATGAAAATAATAACATCCTAATAGCGTTAAAATAGTCATTAAAATATTAGCTAAAACTTTATTGCTGAAAAAAAAAAAAAAAAAAAAACGAGTTTATTTTCTTTCGATATAAAAATAAATACATTTAATTAAACGTGAAAGTTAAAAAATTATAAAAAGTTAAATTATGCATCGCACAAAAATTTACGTCAATATCAATTTAAACTAGTATGTTGTGGCCACCACAAGACTTTCTTCTATATTTTCCTATACATATTCAATCAGTAACAAAATTAAAAAAAAAAAAATTAATACATATTCAATCACTAACAATATTTAAAAAAAAATGCGAATTTTTTTTTTTTTTTTTTTTGGTTAAAAGTAAAAAAAAAATCGATAACTTTGTTTAAATTATCACAGATTTATAGTTCAACCATTCGTTTTAAAGTTATTGACGAGATCTTTCGAATGATACCCATCTTCAAAATTTACCCCCCACGGGGGGTACTCCCCCCCCCATGCACAAGTTTTATTTCCTAGCTAACTACTACAATTATCAATAATTCATATTAATTTTACAATCACAAGTTTAAAATAACTCTCATTATGCACATTTATACGAATTTTTGTCCTATTCTGCCATGTTCAAAATTTAGATAAAATGCTATCACAGCGCCTCCTGTTGAGCTATTGATCCCCAAATATAATCAGCACCAGTTTATGTCGGGGACCAACTAAATACCAAGTTTGGTAAAATTTCGTTAAAAAAAAAAATAAAAAAAAAAAACGATTTTTTTTCTAAGTTTTTTTTTTTTTGTTAAAAGTAAAAAAAATCGATAATTTTGTTTTAAATTATGACAGATTTATGGTTCAACCATTCGTTTTAAAGGTATTGACGAGATGTTTCGAATGATACCCATCTTCAAAATTTAACCCCCCCCGGGGGTACTTCCCCCCCAGGGGGAGAACCGATGCCCCCCCATGCACAATTTTTTTTTTCCTAGTTAACTACTACTATTATCAATAATTCATATTAATTTTACAATCACAAGTTTAAAATAACTCTCATTATGCCCATTTATACGGAATTTTGTCCTATGCTGCCATGTTAAACATTTGCATAAAATGCGATCACAGCGCCACCTGTTGAGCTATTGATCCCCAAATCTAATGGGCATCAGTTCATGTCAGGGTGCAACTAAATACCAAGTTTGGTTAAATTTCATTCATTGGTTCGTGAGATACAGCGTCCACAAAAAAGTGATACAGACAGACAGACAGACACACAGACAGACGCACAGACAGACATTTTTTAAAAACTATCAATTCGTGTTCAGGGCATCCCAAAACGTGTAGATCCGTCAAAAAACGGAGGTCGAAAATTTTCGCGAATCCAATACTTTCTCTATATTACATATAGAAGAAAGTAAAAATTTATGCACAATGATAAGAGCTCTATGATTTATCAGAAAATTTAAAACACGGTATATAAAAAGTTTTTTTTATCTTATAATTATTTGATTTATGTTATACTTTTGAGTTATTATTTTGAGTTATTACCATTTCTCACTACTTTATTTTATTGCTAGTAAACAAAAGATTCACCCAAATACAGTAAAGCGCAGAAGTTTTTTCAATGTAAATGCAAGTTTTCAATCGAATGATTTCTAAGAGATGACGTAATTTTTAAAGGTGATAGAACTTCATTTGGAAGATTTTCTGAAAAGGGCATCATCCTAACGTGTTATTAAAACAATTTTTATTTTAATAATATTAAGATACTACGTCATTAAGACATATACAGAATAAAACGTTTAAATCGCATACACGAAATTTTGAAGTAATCGTAATTTTTTAAATTTTTTTATAATCGTTTTAACCCTATTTAATTAAAAACTAATTATTAAAAACCACTTACTTAGAGAGAATGTATGCATTAGAAGTAGCTTACATATCAAGTTTGAAGTTCCTTGCTGCATCAATACTATGGAAATTGAACAAAAATATGATTTTTGAGAGAATTTTCTCTATCGCTTCCCACTGTGAATGATCAGTTAAACAGCCTCAATATTTCAACTCTCGTAAAAAAACAGTAACAGTGTCATGTTTGATAAAATCGGTTCTCTGTTTTGGGGATGATGTAAGACATACATACAATGACATTTATCTATATATTAATAGGCAAGCATAAAATTTGTTGTCCCTTTTTAACATATTAATTATGGGAGTAGAGGGTTGAAAATGGTATCATTCGAAAGGTATGGTTAGCCGGAAGGTGCGAATACAAATATTATTTTCTTACGATGTCAAGAAGGTATTTAAAAATACATTTATTTTTTATGCATTTTCCCCCATTTTTCCCTTTTATACACGTATTCCTTCACATTAAAAAATACCTAAAAGTAGAAAGTTGTTAAATCTGTCAATTTCATAAAGCTCAAATAAAACCACTCTCTGTCCATGGAGCCATGTAAAAGATTTTCTATGTTAATTGTCCATTGAATTTTTTGTAAAAAATTATTTAAGAAATAGCGGAAATTATCTGCCGATTTCAATTCCGATATTTGGGTATAGTTATATATAAGTTACTGTCTACATGTGTTTGATTGAGTTATTTTTTCTGTAAAATTGATAAAATTTTAATTTAAAATCACAAAACTCCAGAAAAAAAAAAATGGCAAACTTCCAGTTTCGAATGTAAACATAAACATTTCATTTCAAAGGGTGATATTTAAACAATAAATATTGAACTAATATACTAAATAAAAGGAAAATGGAACTGCTGCATGTATAAGTAGACGATACGGAAAAAATTCCGATTTCCGTTTTTTGCTGAATTTACATGTTTTGAGCTTTCTTTACGTTTCAATTAACTGAAATTGGCTACTTATTTTTTAAAAAAGTGTCTTTATTGCTAGCTTTTCTGGGTAGAAGAAGCAAGCAGAAGATACATAAAAACTTTTGATTTCCGGTTTTCGATGAATTTACACGTTTTGAGATTTCCTTGCATTTTAATTAAGCGAAATTGACTACTTATTTTTATTTTTTAAAAAGTGGATTTATTTTTTTTTCCTCTGCATATATAAGTAGAAAATATAAGATTCAGAAATGTTTTTGATTTTCGGTTTTCGATAAAGTTACACGTTTTGAAATTTCCCGAACTCAATTCGACCATTTTTGAAAAATATTTTTTTTTTTTTTTTTTTGTTCAAACCTGTATTTTATGAACAGAATTTGATACGTGGTTGGACCTTGGTCTGACATGGTACCTATTAGCTTCTGGGCTGTATCACACAACAAGGGGCGTTTTCACGTTGCGATTTTCTCTCATTTCAGGAAAGGCTAACATCTACAGAGAGAAAAAGTTATATTAAGTAAAACTCTGCTGATTCAGTTAGAGTGAATATTGGCAAACAATTGCCGCAGCTGTGTTGCAATTGCATTCCGTTTAGGACAAGGCAATAACTTTGCTTTGCCTCGCTTTGCAAAAAAAAAATGGTCGAGTTTCGACCACTGGGCGATACTAGTTTATACCAATATACATGATTACACACACACTGGCTTTCATACATATATAAAGGTATGTTTATATCCGTCAATAAAAAATAATAATAAATATTATGTCATTAATAATAAATAAAATTATAATAATAAAATTATAATAATAAATAAAATTATAATTAAAAACTTGTATGCTGGGTGAAGCCTATTTATCAATAATTTGCTAGATCGTTTCTCTTTTTTTAAATTCCTACTATTAGTTCACACTCTCCCTATATATATCTTGTACAAATCTTGCAATCGATTTTTAACTAACATTCCGACTAGCTAGAAATTTGAAACTTTCAGGATTTTTCAGAACACGGTGACAACATAATACTTCGAAGTCCAATTTTCGAATTTTTTATTAGTTTTCTTATAATTATTTAAAATATGAAAATAATAACATCCTAATAGCGTTAAAATAGCCATTAAAATATTAGCTATAATTTAATTTCGACATAAAAATAAATACATTTAATTAAACGTGAACGTTAAAAAAATATAAAAAGGTAAATTATGCATCTCACAGAAATTGACGCCATTAACACTTAAAAATTTTTATGCATATTGATAAGAGCTCTATGATTCATCAGAAAATTTAAAACATGGTATATAAAAAGTTTTTTTTTATTTATTTATTTTTTTTTATATTATAATTATTTTTATTTCATTTTGCCCTTGCGCCTTTTATTTCCTAATTCAAAATTAAAAAAAAAAAAAAAAAAAAAAAAAATCGATAGTATTTGTGATTAGGAATTGACATTAAAATTTTTTCTTTTATATTACTTGTTTTAAAAAACACAACACATATTTCAGATAGTATCCCAGCCGAAAATATATCTCTATATATTAAAAAAAGTTACTGTCACTGGCGTCAAATTTTTTTTGTCTGCGACAGCATCTTCTAGGGGAAGGCAGGGTCTTTCGCGTCATGAGAGGTATCAATGTGTTCCGAATACTCCAAGGTTGAAATTTCAGCTGGTTAGAAATTTCTATCATTTTAATTAAGGAAGTTATTAACTAAAACGACAAGTTTATGAAGGTACTCTATTTGCCATTTTGAAGAAAGTTTCTCCCAGTGACGTTGTTCTTCTGTCATGAAGTCATTTTACACGGGAAAATTAAAATATGATGCATGGTTCTACGTAGGTAGGTAGGTTCGATTTAACGTCGCACCAGCACTGCGCTATGGGTAATTGGCGACGGTCTGGGACGCACCCCCTAGAGATGTTCCGGTCACATGCCATCACAATTTTGATCCTTCCCGGAAGGGATCCCTCCCCCCCCTTCCGCTTTGGTGATCCCCATAGGTATAGTGTGGGTGGGAACATGGAGGACTTTGCGGTCACGACAGATTTTATTTGCCCCGATCGGCAATCTTCCAATAACGTGCTCGGCTCTTTACAGACTAGGGTACCGCGGCCCGAAACCATGGATGTAATAAAGAAAGAAAAAACATATCAACTTTTTTTATCTACTTTTAGAAAATTAATTTTCTTACACGGGAAAATTAAAATATGATCCATGGTTGTAGGTAGGTTGTGTTTGACGTCGCACCATTACTGCGTTATGGATAACTGGTGACGGTCTGGAACGCACCCCTACGGATGTTCCGGAGACATGCCACCACAATTTTGGTCCTACATGAAGGGGATGGTCCCCCGCTTCAGTAACTCAGTTGCCCCAGATGTATAATTTGGATGGGAACATGGAGGATATTGCGGTCATGACATATTTTACGTGCACCAGCTACCATTACTGTACACGACGGTCTTTGGCCGGCTCGAGAACCGAACCCGCAATCTTCCACTTACGAAGGGGTACCGCGGTCCGGATCTAAGGTTGTAAAAAATAAATAAAAAGGTTCATATACTAAAGCTGTAATGCAAAATGATCTAGATATTATGAATTTATTTCTATTAAAAATATATATAAATATTATATGTTTCAATCTGACATTGAATATGAGGCTTTCCATAATACTTTTCTGCTTTTGTCTTGTAATATGCGCTATTAATATTCCTTTTCAGTGAAAGAAAACAGCGAATAGGCGGGCAGAGCTCTGCATGTGTTAATAAGTAAAGTGAGTCGGGGGGAGGCGAAGCCTCCCTAGGGGGTTGGTGAGCGGAGCGAGCAGGGGGCAGAGCCCGTGGTTATATATATATATATATATAAAGAATGATACCCGGTCTTATATTTGCAGTACATGTACTCAGAATTAATCAGTTTAAATTAGGTATTCAGAGTAATACCTAATTTATACATGTTTAAACTAAAAAGAAAATAATTTGTTTTAATTACTGTTTTTTAAAACGTTACTGGCTGTTGATCCAACGTAATAGGATGAAGACAAAATTTAAAGATAAGCTTAAAATATATTTTTACCGGTTATGCAGTCCAGTTTCATCTAAAATGTTTTAAAAAGGCGCAGTTAATGCAACATCTTTAAACACACGCCTTTTCAAAAAATGACATTGTTATTAATAATGATAAATAAATAAATAAGCAAAAAATGACATTGTTATTAATAATGATAAATAAATAAATAAGCAAATAAAACAAAGTGTAATAAAAATATTTCAGGGTTCATTTATTTATTTTATCAGAATGTTCATTGGATAAGCCTTTAAATGTAACAATTATTGACATTTGTTACATTTATGTAAAAATTTCTTTAAATAAGTTTTAACACATTAAATTCCGTTTACAAATATACATTACAAACTATTAGATAGGAATTGCTGTAACAAATGAAAATAATAAGACAGAAATCAAGATTTACTGTTGCAATATTATTAACGTTAGTATAAACTAAAAAACAAATCTAGAATTATACACCTTTTTACATATTTTTTTGTATTGAAATAGAAACCCAACATTTCGCTAATAACGTAAAATCAAAGAGGAGAAAAATTTTGATTTCTCACAAAAAATATTCGCTAATAACATAAAATCCAAGGGTAGAAAAATTTTGATTTCTCACAAAAAATATTCGCAAATAACATAAAATCCAAGGGTAGAAAAATTTTGATTTCTCACAAAAAATAACCATTTTTTTTTAAATATAAATTTTGACTTATATAATAGCAATGTTTTAGAGCATTTGAAAATATATTTGAATCACTTTGAATGATTATTTCAGCGTTGAAAACTATGAAATTGGGTTGAAATTTGGTTGATTATTTCAGCGTATCTCCTGTTCCTATGACGGATTCTTAGTGGTCCTGCACAGTATGCTTTATCAACTTCTGAGCAACATGCCTGTAAATGAAACAAAACAATAAATAAATAAAATAATAGTACTAAATTTTGATAGCATAAAGTTAAAATAGAGGGCTAAAAATGTTCTGAATAAAACATATTTTATTGAAGAAATTAAGATAAAAAAAAAAAAAAAGAAAGAAATTAAGAGAGCATTAAAAATTACAAAAATAAAAATAAAAAATAAAATAAAAATAAATACATATACTATAATATATGCCATGATAAAATTTCAATCAAATATATTTTAATGGAAAATGTAACAATAAAACAAATTAATATAGAGCGTATTGCAGATAAGTAAAAGTAAAGTGCCTTATTCTGGCATGTTAAGTAAATCGTAAATTCCAAATAACTTACGAATTTTTTAAATTGGAAAAGTCTATGATATTCATGCCAGTAACCTAAATAATATTTCGAAAGTGGTTTGACATCTTTACGATGAAAATATCCCTCAAGATTGACGTTTATGTGAAATTTTGCTCTATTCTGCCATGTTAAGAAATTCGTAAATTTCAAATAACTTACGAAATTTTTATATTTGAAAATTCATAGTCATTAATATTCCTGCCAATTTATTTCAAAAGTAGTCTGACATCTTTACAATAAAAATATCGCTCAAAATTGACGTTTATGTGAAATTTTGCCCTATACTGCCATGTTAAGAAATTCGTAAATTTCTAATAACTTGCGAAATATTCAAAGTAGCATATTTATAGTTACTGATGTTCATTCCGGCATCAAAACGGATATTTTAAAACTGGTCTGACATTTGTACAGTAAAAAGTTTCCCTCTAATGCACATTTAAGTGAATTTTTGTCTTATTCTCCCATGTTAAGAAAATCGTAAATTTCTAATAACTTACGAAGTTTTTAAAATCGAATATTGCAAATGAATAGGGATCTTGCCAGTTTTGAAAATAATATTTTAAAACTGATCTGACCTCTCTGCGACAATTTGTTCTTGAGATATCATGTACACAGACTAACAAACTAATGGACTAACAGACTAACAGACACCCTACAGACAGACACCACACAAATTCTGTCATTTTCGGATTCCTCACACCTGAAAATGTGTAAAAAAGTATAAAAAAACGAGGTTGAAAACTTTCACGATTACCTAAGTTCCCCATACCTATAGTATGATGGGGAACTAAAAAGTACACTTAATACAGTTTTGTTAAGTAAATCCTTATCGAATCCCTTTCTTAGACTGACTAAGAACAGGATTCGACAAGGATTTATTTAACAAAACATTATTAAGTGTACATTTTTTACATAGGAATTTTTGCTAGTGTTCTGAGACTATTGTTACCTACTGTATATATATCCATAGTGTTATTTGTGAGAAAAGTCAATAAATGTTATGTGAAAATAGAGCCAAAGCAATTATGATTTGTTTATAAAAGATGTGTGAATCATTGAGTAGGTCTTTATATATGTAAATCCTAATTATTTTGATCCTACTTATTAAACCTAGAAACTAATGATATATATGTAGGCTGACCAGATCAAAGTACCTTTATAATAGAGAAGCGTTAAAAATTACTACAATTATCCAATGATGAATGTATTTTTTCATTCCTAATAAATAAGGACTGAAAATAAAGTATTATTGATTAATAATTTACTTTCTGCAATTTTTTAAATCTTAGAAAAATGCCTTTTAGAAAAAGAAAGTCCCCTTTTTTCCCCAGAAAATTAAAACGTTTGGTCAATATATATATATGCATGAAAATAATGTATTATTTTTATGAAAATACTTTTAATTTTTGTTTTGGAATGTATGCTTTTCGATAAAACTAGTTTGATCGATTCCGACTTTTTGACTGTTTAAAAAGAGTAGCTGTACAAAAAAGTGAAAATCAAAACACAAGATATTTTATGTAACGTTTTATGACTAGTGGATCTGCAGGAGCCTCAACTTCCTGTTTGCATCACGCATTATTCAACAGATAATAATTCAACAGTCCCTGTAAAAGAAGTGGAAACTGAATACACACCCAAAACAATACAGCTGATTCCGTGGGGCTCATAAACATGTGTACAAAATTTCAAGTCAATAGAAAGATTTTTGTGATCGCTATCGCGCGACAGACAGACGAACAAACAAACAAACAGACAGACGTAACACAAAACCTTTTTGAGTATCAACAGCGGGCCCCCACTAACGTTTCGGAAACTAGTGGATCTGCAGATCAGGAGCATCAGCGTCCTATTTACATCAAGGATTATTCAACATATGATTTTTTTTATTCCTTATTATAATATATATATATATATATATATATATATATATATATATAATATTAAAATTGATTTGATACATAAACAGGAATGTTCCTGAGGGGGGGGGGGGCTGCTACCCCATCAACCTTCCGCTGTATCTCTCTTTTTATAACTATATGTATATATATATATATATATATATATATATATATATATATATATATATATATATATATGTATATATATATGTATATATGTAATCTTAATAACTGATTTTCTTGTATTAATTCCTTGTAATTCATAAATACTTATACCAATTTTCATGCAAAATGGTAACATAACATATAGGAATTATTTTGTGTAACCCTGTAAATGAATTATCAATTCTATGCCCACAATTCTCCACTGAAAAACATTCCTTTAAAATTTTAATAACATTTCATTATATTTAACGAAGTGTAAGTATGTTAAAACACACTTTTAAGAAATACCGAATGCCGACCGTATAATACGAAATTCTTTCATGCATCCCAGAAAAGGAGCCACAGAAATTATATTCACTAAAAAGAATGCACATATTTAAGGAATTATAACTCATAAATATTCCAATGTAATTTGACATCATTTGGATGATTTCAGTACGTCATCGGAAACATTTTGTGGGGTCCCGTAAATAAATTAATTAGTCTATACATAACTTTTTTTTAGAGAAAATATGCTTTTCAGCATCTTTATAATGTATGTTAATTCCATTATGTTGAAAGCAGCATAAATGCATTGAAGTGCATTTAAATAAATAATTGGCCACAACCTGTAATGTCACGAAATTCTTTTGTGTGTCTCTATTAACGATCCATAAACTTCGTATACACCAGTAAAAACTATTCAGCTTATTATACGTTTTTCATGAATAATTGTTCGAAATATGACATAATTTGGCTGATTACGTTATGTTGTCAGAACAATTTTGTATGGTCCTGTTATTAGGAAGCCTAAGAGCACACATTTTCTGCAGAAAACTTAAGTTTAAGCATCTCATTAATGTACGCTAATTTCATTTTGTTGATAGCAAATTAATGATGTCAAAATGCGTTTAAATGAAATTCACCCAATATGCTGTTGAATTTTGACGTGTTCCTGTGCACAATCCATAAAAAAATATAGACATAAAAAAAATTATATAGTTAATTATATAGTGTGTGCTAATTTGCAAGTCAATTGGAGGATTTTTGCAGCCGGTATTGCTGTACATACAATATCTGCCCATAGGCCGTAATGATAAGAAAAACTTTTTCGTGTCGCTGTACACGCACAACAAATGGAATACATACCCAAAACTATACAGCTGATTCCGTGGGGCTCATGAACATGTGTACCAAATTTCAAGTCAATAGCGGGATTTTTGCGGTCGGAACCCACAGACGGAACCCAAAACTGTTTTGATTCTCAACAGAGGACCGCCACTGACGTTTCGGCAATAAAATTATTAAAAAAATGTATTTAATATGAAATTATACTATGCATAAAATGATATTAATTAAAAATCTTACCACAAACTGACTCATCTCCATATGCTCATCCTTCGATAACTGAAACAGGTAAAAAAAAAAAAAAATGAATAAACATAATACACATTAAAATTAACTGGAATGATAAATGAAATATTTTTAAATGCAAAGAAACAGCAATGATCTTATTCTTTTAATAACTTCTTTATGCGTATCATTACATAGTGACATTATGAACCTCCGATGATATACTGGGTAATTGGAAATTTTCTCTCCCGATTTCATATATTACTTTATCTGCGAATTAAGTAATTATACTGCATGGATTACCACTGAAATAAATTACTCTTAGACTAAATATTGATAATTCTATTGTTAGTACGACAATTCGTACTATTACTTTCTAACACGGTTGTTACCAATATGTATCTATCCTTTCAAATGAATGTGGAAGCATTTTTACTTTTATTTAAACATATATAAATAGTTTGTCACTTTATCTATCCGAATGCCATATTTTTTAGTTCAATTAGATAATTGTTTCAAAATATGATAAATAAATAACTATTATACCTTTAAAATTATTAAAAATATAAAGAACAAATTGATGCCAAAATAATAATAATAATAATAATAATAATAATAATAAAATAAAAATAAATAAGTATATAAATAAAGGAAATACAAGGTGGCCACAATTAAACTGATAGTCCTTACAGTATTCTATAGTGTGATCCAATTACAAGATTGGCACCAGTGTTAAAAGGAAGGAAGATTGAACAAGACGGGGAAAAAAAAAAAAAAAAAAAAAACACTCGGAGAATATGAGGCGTCGTTTTTCTAAGTTTTTCGCAATTTACTATTTAAAATTGATGATTGTGCACTTTTTTGAAGCACTGCCTTCGTCCCATTTGTTATTTTCAAATTCGAGACACCGCGCTAATTTGTCCGCGAGAAAAGTTTTACTTAGAAAAACCGCACCACATATTCCCTTAGCGGCAATTTTGAAACATATATATATTTTAATTTATTATTTTTTTGGAATCTTTTGTTCCTCGCTTTGTTTAATCTCCCTACACAGTTTGGGAGCTATTCTTGGAATTATATCACGCTTCAGAACACTGTAAGCACTGTCAGTTTAAATATGACCACCTTTTTTTATGTCAAAAATGATATTTCTTTATATATGTAAAAATAAATAAATAAATAAATGAACGCGCAATTTTTTTTTAATATAAATAAAATAAAAGTAGGAAAAGTCGTAGGAAATGGAACAGTTTCAGTATAGAGCCCAATCGAATAGCTTCAATATAGAAATATAAAACCAACCTGAATCAAAACGTAAATCCACGCAATGGAAGCATCCTTCTTCACCTTCCAGCAAAATGTTCAAGGTTACACCCTCAGCTGGTAAGGTTATGTTTACAGTGTTTCGGGATTGCAAAGGTGTGATACTTGCCGAGTTTTTTAAAAAAAGGTGAAAATGTGAATGCTCAATCATACTGTTATGTTCTTTTCAAGCTTCGGACTGCCGTTCGGAGAAACGTTCAGGCCTACTGAGCAGAGGAGTGCTGATTCATCACATAACGCACGTCCTCATACAGCTCATTTAACTCGAGATACAATTCAACAATTTCGTTGGGAAGTGCTACAGCATCCACCTTACAGTCCAGACTTAGTCCCAAGCGAATATTATCTCCTTGGTCCACGGAAACAACATCTTGGAGGAAAACAATTTGCAGATGACAACGACGTTCAACATTTCGACGTTCAAGTGCTACAGTGGATGAGACAGCAACCCAAAGATTTTTATGCAGCTGGAATTGGGGCTCTGATAAAACGACGAGATAAGTGCATCAACGTTGCTAGAGATTATGTGGAAAAATACAAATTGTTTCCAAGGGATTATCATGGTAAATTATTTTTTTATTATCTTTTGTGACTTACATAATGACTTTCCTTCGTAAAATACGGCATCACAAGTGTAATAGTGTTGAGGGCTATTCGATATGGTGGAAGAAGTAGTTTGATGTTCTGTGAAGGTAAAATTAATGATGAAAAAAAAAAAAAATCCAAAAGAGGGTTTTTTTTCGATGTTCAAGGCAGCAATTTGAATCCCTAATTTTACGTTTTCGTAGAAGATGGTGCACCGTGTCATAGAGCTCAGAAAACAACTGCCTGTAAATCCCGAAAGGGCATACAATTCCTGCGTGACCGTATCAGTTACCTGATATAAATCCAATCGAGAATTTTTAACATATTTTACAAAGTAATATTGCTAAAAGACCTGCAAAGTTCTTGAATATAAATAATTGGAAACAATGTTAATTGAAGAATGGGTTATTTGCAACAAGAGCAAATCGATAGTTTGATTAATACTAAGTGAGCTGGAATAAAAATCCTTATTCGATAATAAAGGAAGATCGACACGTTATTAATAATTACGTGTTAGTTTTAGTTCCCCATCATACTATAGGTATGGGGAACTTAGGTAATCGTGAAAATTTTCGACCTCGGTTTTTTAACTTTTCTACACGTTTTCAGGTGTGAGGAATCCGAAAATGATAAAATTTCTATGGTGTCTATCTGTAGGGTGTCTGTTAGTGTGTTAGTGGGTCAGTCCGTTAGTGTGTTAGTCCGTTAGTTTGTTAGTCTGTTAACACGATATCTCACGAACAAATAGTCGCAGAGAGGTCAGATCAGTTTTAAAATATTACTTTCGACACCGGCAAGAACCCTATTTATTTGGAACATTCGAATTAAAAAACTTCGCAAGTTATTAGAAATTTACGATTTTCTTAACATGGGAGAATAGGACAAAAATTCACTTAAACGGAAACTTTTTACTGTAAAAATGTCAGACCAGTTTTAAAATATCAGTTTTGATGCCGGAATGAATATCAGTAACTATAAATGAGCTACTTTGAAAATTTCGCAAGTTATTGGAAATTTACGAAATTCTTAACATGGCAGTATAGGGCAAAATTTCACATAAACGTGAGTTTTGAGCGATATTTTCATAGTAAAGATGTCATACTACTTTTGAAATATTATTTAGGACACTGGCATGAATATTAATGGCTATGAATTTTCCAATATAAAAATTTCGTAAGCTATTGGAAATTTACGAATTTCTTAACATGGCAGAATAGAGCCAAATTTCACATAAACGTCAATCTTGAGGGATATTTTCAGCGTAAAGATGTCAAACCACTTTCGAAATATTATTTAGGATACTGGCATGAATATAATAGACTATGATTTTTCCAATTTAAAAAATTCGTAAGTTATTTGGAATTTACTATTTACTTAACATGTCAGAATAAGGCAAAATTGATCATAAACTTCCATTTTGAGGAACCTAAATACATTAGACAACTTCAAAATTACGTTTATGATATTTGTTTGAATATGATTGAATACAAATATTCTCTTGGTAAAATTTCGTAAATTATTCGTAATTTACGATTTTATCAACATAGCGAAATTGTAAATTTTTCATATAAATATGAATTTTGAGGATTATTGCATTGGAAATATATAGCATGAAAACTAAACAACAGAATTGACTCTGATAAAATAAATTAATAGATTAGAATAAGACAATTATATACAAGTAAACGGTGGATAGCGTATTAGGCGGGGATTTCATTCTGTCACTGTATCAAGCTTTGGTCAAATTCATTTCTTTTAACATGATTATAATATGTCTCGCTCTAGAAATTTCTGAGAGCAAAAATATGATGGGGAACTGAGCAGAGTCCACCTATGCCAACTAGTTTAATAAAGCGTTTAGTATTTTTTCAATAACTATATATTTCTTAATAACCTGTGTATTTACTTTTGACACAATAGCGTACATTTAAAAAAATTGTCAAAACAATACTTTGTCTTACATGGGTAAGAGAGAGTAAAAAAAAAAAAATAGTGAGTGAGATTCTATTTATTTTACAAAACATGGTTGTCTAGAGCCTCACCAAAATATACAAATAATTAAAACATTTCCAAAATTACTCAGACCATATGAGAATTAAAGCGATCCACTCATGGACAACCACCCAAAATAGATTCATTTCTTAGTTAGCCCATTCAAATTGTTTTAAAGAACTGATTCATTTTAATACATTTGCAAATCTTATGACCCGCCTTAAATACTTAGCCCAGAAACTTTGTTACAGAAAGAATTCTCTTTCGCTGAGAAAGAATAAGAAAAAAAAAAAAAAAAAAAAAACTTCTTCATTTAAACCTTAAAAAAAAATGTATAAAATTAATTAACTAAACTATTTTGTTCAAATGAGCTTAAAATTACGCAACAGACTTACAGACAACCTATGAGTTGGTTTCCATTTATCTGAGGCAGGGCATGTCTAGTCACCGTCATAGATTATAAAAAAAAAAAAAAAAAACAGTGCATTAACACCTAAATGATATACGAAATATCCCAAAGAGGATGTTCTCAATTTTTTTTCTTCTGTTTACAGTACATGAAAACTTAGCATAAAATGAAGCACTTTCGAAAAAAAATAAAAAAAAAATCATTTCATTTTAAAAGAGCCTTGTTTACAAATTGTCAAACAATTTTTGATTCAAGATATTCAATCAATCCAAACATATCTCCTTTCTTTCAGTGCAAATTATTTAGAACATAGAAAGATTTTTAACAGCATTGGAATGATAAACGTATGACGAAAATTGCTAGTGTAAAACATTTGCAATTAAGAATGTTGAAAAAAAAAGTGAGAAGCAAAAGAGACAAAATAAGTGATGAGAATTTAAAACCACTTGCTGGAATTACATGTTTTTTTTTTTACAAACTTAATTTCTCACAAGGAAACATTCAAAAGGTGCCATCTTCAAAAAATATTGTAAATAGTTATGTGATTCTTCTCTTTAAAAAAAAACAGGAAGTGAAAAAATCATCGGCTGAAATGAATTATAGCGACCACAGAAAAATATTAAATTTAAGCATATTTGGCAATTTCACACTGTAAGGCGTTTGATTTTGAGTACTTGGCGGAGAAGCAAAACACGGTTCTGCTTGTACACGGCAATCTCAGTGCTAGCGAACTTATCGCATAACAGCGCTAAATCGCCAAAAATTCTTATCTTTGATAATTTTCGTGGTCTCTATAATTCATTTCAGCCAATATTGTTTTCACTTTCTGGTGTTTTATGAAGTGTAGAATCACATATATGTTTTCCAATACTTTTTGAAGACGACACCTTTTGAATGTTTTCTTGTCAGACAATAATTCTTTGCCTGCGGGAGTTTGTTGTGTGGGTGAGTGAATTTTACTTCGTACTAGTACGGCGCTATCGGTAATTGGCGATGGTCTGGGGAAATTGTTGAAAACAAAGCCGAATGTAACATCGTAAGAAGATTCTGTATAACTTCACATTTTATTTCATCTTTCAACTCTGAGAAATTCTGTGGATTTGATGCGCACGTCTTTAGTTTTTTGGTAACCCCAGAACTAGAAGTCTATCGAACTGAATTCTGGAGATCATAGTGTTCATTAAAGAACAAAATTATGGAAAACGACTATCATCGAAGCACTATTGCAGCATTTGTCGGATATATGCGGTAATCTATGAAGGAACACCAAATTGCATTCATGCAACGTCATTAAGAACTACAATTTTGGAATTACGTAATTCAGCAATTTTGCAGTATACTGAACTCTTGTGATGGATCATATTTTCAGACCTGCAAAAATAACTTTTATGAAATCTACGTAGCGAGAACGAATAAGCTTGTTATTGGAAAATTAAGAAATTTTTTCTTTGTAACCTATAAAAAATTTAATTATTTTGAAACACCAGAAAATTCAGTGCCTTTTTTCAAATAACTATATATGATACTCATTTCTATTTGTTGAGCGGTTAGGCCACTAGGTATTCATATATTGTAGAAATTTATTTATTACCCCTCTGCATAATATAACCAAAATTAGCAAAGTTTTTGTAAAGAGTAGTCGAAAAACTAACGTCAAAATAATTGAAAAAAAAAAAAAAAGGCGGAGCCAGTTGCTGAGTGAAACAATCGAAGATATTTGTAAGAGAAATCCCCTGTACAACTTTAGTTTGAATAAATTCAATATTTCAAAAGTTATCGTGATAACAAATTCTGAAGTGGCAGCGTTCAAGTGGCCGCAACGTGGAAAGAAAATTGCAGTGAAACTTGGCCACAGAAATCATAGATATTTGATTACGCATTCCAAAACTTATCATGATAACAAATTTTCAAGTGGCTGCCACTTGGAAATAATATGGCGGAGAAAGTTGCCCAGTGAACTCATCCAAGATAGTTGAAGCGTAAGCTCACTGTCCAAATTTGGTTTGAATCAGAGCAATATTTCAAAAGTTAGTGTTATGATAAATTTTTAAGTGGCAATCGGATTTTAAGTGGCAGCAACTTGGAAACAAAAAACAAAGCAATTTTCCCAGCGAAATCATCCAAGATATTTCAATGATATGTTACTCTTCAAATTTGGTTTGAGATATTTGTATGATAAATTCACTGTCCAACTTTGGTTCAAACTAATTCAGTATTTCAAAAGTTATTGTGATAAGAAAATTTCAAGTTTCCACCACTTGGAAACAAAAGAGCAGAGTGAGGTGCTCCGCGAACTTATCTGAGTATTTGAATGATAAACAAACTACCCAAATTTGATACGATTTGATTCAGTATTACAAAAGTTATCATAATGACAAATTTTCAAGTGTCCACCATATGGAAATAAAATGGCGGAGCAAATGGCCAAGCAAACTTATCCGGATATTTGAAGCGTAAGTTAACTATTCAACTTTGGTTTGAATCAGTGTACTATTAGTTCCACATCATACTATAGGTATGGGGAACTTAGGTAATCATGTAATTTTCGGCCTCGGTTTTTTTGACTATTTTATACGTTTTCAGGTGTGAGGAATCCGAAAATGACGTCCGTCTGTAGGTTGTCTGTTAGTTTGTTAGTCCGTTAGTGTGTTAGTACGTTAGTCTATATACACGATATCTCCCGAACAAATGATCGCATAGACGTCAGACCAGATTACAAAACTTCGGAAGTTATTTGATATTTACGATTTTCTTAACATGGGAGAATAGGGCAAAATTTCACTTAAGTGTGCATGAAAAGAAATATTTTTATCGTAAAGATGTAAAAACAGCTTTTAAATATCGGTTTTGACTCCGGGATGAACATCATTAACTGACAACGAATTTTTTCATTTAAAAATTTCGTAAGTTATTTGGAATTTACGATTTATTTAACATGGTAAAATGGTGGAAAATTGAGCATAAACGTCCATTTTGAGGATAAGAAATATATCAGACAAATTCAAAATAACATTTATGATAGTTGTTGTAACATGATTGACTACAAAATATTCTAATATGAAAACTTCGTAAGTTATTCGAAATTTAAGATTTTATCAACATAGCAAAATGGGGCGATATTCCATATAAATATGCATTTTGGGGATTGTTGCATTGAAAATAGTAGCATGGAAACTAAACTACATAACTGAATCCCAATAAAATGAACTAATAGATTAGAAAAAGATAAATATATCAAACTGAACGGTGGTTAGTCTATTATGTGGGAATTTAATTCTGCCACTGTGTCAAGCGTTTGATCGAATTCATTTCTCTCAACATGAATATAACATGTCTTGCAATAGAAATTTATGAGAACATACATATGATGGGGAACTGAGCCGAGTCCACCTATGCCAACTAGTTTTAAAAGTTATCGTAATGGCATCTTAACAAGTAACAGCCTGATTTCTAGTGGCCGCAACTTGGAAATAAAATGTCGGAACAAGTTGCCCAGTGAATTCATCCAAGATATTTTTATGATACGTTCAATGTCCAACTTTGGTTCGAATGGAATCGGTATTTAAAAAGTTATTATGATTATAAAATTTCAAGTGGTAGCCTGATTTCAAGTTGTCTCGCAGAGTTTATAACATCTGCACTTTTTTAAAAATGGCTGATAAAGTTTATTAATAAACTTGGTTGGGACTTTTATATGGTCTATGTATACATCGAAATTTAAACAAATCCAGTCTCAAATACACTTTTTATAATGTGAATTTCAAATTTACAAATGTCCTCCCCTTGAAAATGGCTGAGCAACTTGGTTTACAAACTCATCCCATATATTTATAAAATAAGATTGCTCTCCAAATTTGGTTCGATTTGGAGCATTATTTCGGAAGTTACCGTGGTTAAAAATTTTCAAATGGTAGCCTGATTTCATGTGGCCCCGCTTAATTTAAGATATCCGCCATTTTGTTAAAAATGGCAGACAAAGTTCGTTAATAAACTTGGTTGAAACCTTTATGTTGTGTACATGTACATCAATGTTCAAACAAACCCGTTCTTAAATACGCTACTTAGAAAGTGAATTTGAAATTTTCAACGAACTCATCCAAGTTAATTGTAAGGTAAAATCACTGTCGAAATTTGATTCGATTTGAAATATTATTTCTGGAGTTACTGCGTGATGACAAAATTTCCATTATATATATATATATATATATAATAGATATCGTAATAAAATTTAATCTTAAAATTTAGCAATTAATAAAACTAAATCAATAACAGCACACTAAAATATAGAACTGAATTTAACATAGAGGAAAGAATTACACAAAAAGTTATAGATTAAGAACCAGTGAGTTACGATAGTAAAAGTCAAAACTCATTTATGCACATACAAACTACAAAAGGATAATCCCAATTTTGAACTAAGAATAAAATCTTTTTGTAAAAAAATAGAACCGACTCCAAAAAGCAACTACTATTCAAACAACTAAAAAAAAAAAAAAAAAAAAAAAAAAGTATGAAATGAAACAGTAAATTGCTCCAAAAAGTATAAAATAATTTCCTTCGCCAAACAACCTATAACACTACAATTAATCATAACTTTTGAAGTCGGCGCAAAATTAAACAAAATTTAATTGGTTTTTAAAGGTTTGTTTTTAGATCAGTAACAACAAATGCTATTGTCTCGATTGATCCATTTTCATGTTTCTTTTATTATTTTATCACTGTATACAGTTGGTCCATTAGTGGCATGTACATAGAACAGTGAACATTCTTTACAATGCGGTATTTATGTTTCTACGAAGTTAGAGTTTTCTTTGCAAATTTGGTATAACTTTGATACCTATCATCTTTGGTGGCTTTTGGATTTGGCGATCAAAACGTAATGCAAAAATATACACGCAAGATGTATATTTTCATAATATATATCGTACTATGTATTGTTTCATATTCTAGATTACTCTCTTAATATACCTTATAAAAACAATCCTAATATCCCAAAGAAATTAAATATGTTTGCCAGATAATTTTGCGATTTGGCTTTCACCAAGGATGTCAGATACCAGCATCTTCACCAACTTTTGCTGCTTACGAAATCTTATTTGTTTTCTTGAATCAAAGTAGTTTTCGGCTGCGTTTTGTAGGTGACAATGTGAGATGTGTATATTGAATAGGATTTGATTTTTGTATTAAATGAAGTTATCAATTTTTATTTAATTTTGCGCCGACTTCAAAAGTTATGATTAATTGTAGTGTTATAGGTTGTTTGGAGAAGGAAATTATTTTATACTTTTTGGCGCAATTTACTGTTTCATTTCATACTTTTTTTTTTTTTTTTTTTTTAGTTGTTTGAATAGTAGTTGCTTTTTGGAGTCGGTTCTATTTTTTTACAAAAAGATTTTATTTTTCTCTTTTCAGTGAAAACTTATTCATATAGCAGAACATCAAAAGACGTTCGACGGCAGCTTCACAAATCATAACTTCCAAGAAAAGTGACATAACTCAAAAAATGGTTTATGTCACTTAAAAATACATGAAATGCACCGAATGTGGACAAAAAAGTTACATCTCCATCTAGAAAGTTATCCACTCGAGAGACAGTTGTGCCAGTTTTATTCTAGTCAAGTTATATTTAAGTTGATTTTTCTCAAATGCTGCATTTTTAAGTTGTGTCACTTTTCTTGCCTTTATCGGATATGAGCAAAAAACTATCTATTGAATGAACATACGTTAAGTTAAGAAGTCTTTAGAAATATAAACAACGGATACGCTGTATTCATAATAACAAACTCTGTTGGGCATATAAATTGAACTTTACAGTGAATATGTGTCACCCGCTGCGCTGCAAATTGCACAGCGTAAAGTTCAAACAAAGAGCAAAATATGCATTGCAGCTGACGGACAGAAGTTTCAACATCGATACTTACATACTGCTTTTACCAGTGTAGCTGCATGCGTTCAGCAGTTAGAATGAGAACAGACTTTTGTGAGTATCCTGTAATTTGTTTATATCTTAATGAAATCATAATGAAACCTATTTCAGGCAAAGATCATTACAACAAAAAAACTATTAAAATTAAATCGTCTCTTACGATGTTAAAAACTAACAAATTTCAACAACAAAACAACAATGAGAAACATGGTTTGTATTGAGAACCTCTTCCTTTATGAAGTCGGTTTAAAAAGTTTATGCGTTAATCGATGTGACCGTCTAAAATAACCATACTTTGAATTTTACATAACATAAATGTCACCCGCTACGCTACAACATATGCAATGTCGTTCAAGTGTGCACAAAATAGGAAATTGTGAACAAACAAATGTACGTTTTAAGCGTTCTGTTTTTAGCATTAATGTCTAAACTATCTTTTCATTAGGATTTCGTACTAAATTGACT
Organism: Salticus scenicus; assembly: GCA_963930645.1. NCBI lineage: Eukaryota > Metazoa > Arthropoda > Arachnida > Araneae > Salticidae > Salticus > Salticus scenicus. Next base: position 97,314,202 of record OZ005661.1, read on the forward strand.
ATGCTCTGCAATTTTATAATTTACTTTTTCCCCTGTCTTGAACCGTTTCCGAGATAGGAACGCTAACTCCATTGTTTTCCACCAGCTGGCACTGTAGGCGGTTGAATCCCGTAGCACATGTTCACTTTACTATACCTACATACCACTTTTATGACTATAGCTGCAGCTGTTCAGCAGTTAAGAGTCGGGACTGACTTTTTTGGGCACCCTGTATTTTCTTTTGATCGTAAAGATATTACAATGGGACCTTTTTTCAGACCAATACCTTTACAATAAAACAAAAAGTATCAAAATCGGATCATCCATTCAGAAGTTATGAGCTAACAAACAAAAACAAAAAAACATTAGCTTTGAATTGAGAACCTCCTCCTTTTTAAAGACGGTTAATTAGAGCATCTCTTACGAAGTTATAAGCTTACAAACACCAACAACGCATAGCTCGAATTAAGAACACCCTCTTTTCTGAAGTTGGTTGAAAACGACTTTGCGCTAATCGATGTGACCGCTTACAATAACAGTATTTTGAACCACAGAGTATACGTGTCATCAGTTACGCTGCAAATTGTGCAACGTAGTTCAAGTATGCACAGTGTAGAAAATTGGCGAACAAACAACTGCATGTTTTAAGAGTTCTATTTTTAGCAATAATGTCTAAAAACTGTCTTTTCGTAGTAAATTGATGATGCTCTACAACTTCGTAATTAACTTTTCTTCCATCTTGAGATGTTTTTGAGATAGGCGCACTAATACCGCTGTTTTTTACCATATGGCGTTTTATTTTCTTTAGATTGTAAAGATATTACAATGGGACATACTTCAGACCAAGATCTTTACAACAAAACAAAAAGTATCGAGTAACCGTATTTTGAACTATATAGCGTATGTCTCATCAGCTACGCTACAATGTGCGCAATGTACCTCAAGTGTGCATAGTGTAAGAAATTGTGAACAAACAAATACACGTTTTTAGCATTGTATTTTTAGCATCAATGTCTAAACTACCTTTCGCACTAAATCGATGATGCTCTGCAGTTTTATAATTCACTTTTCCCCCTGTTTTGAACAGTTTCCGAGATAGGAACGCTAGCATGAATGTCTAAACTGTCTTTTTGTACTAAATCGATGATACTCTTCACCTTTGTAATTAACTTTTTTCTCTAGAACCGTTTTTGAGATAGGAACACTAACTCCGCTATTTTCCACCAGGTGGCGCTGCAAGCGGTTTAGCCTTGCACTGCATGGCCACTTTTGTATACTTACATACCCTTTTTATCACTATAGCTGAAGCCGTTTAGCAGTTAAAAGAGTTGGGACTGATTTTTTTGGGCACCCTGTATTTTCTTTAGATCGTAAAGATATTACAATGGGACCTATTGCAGACCATGACCTTTTCAAAAAAACAAAAAGTATCAAAATCGGAGCATCCGTTCAGAAGTTATGAGCTAACAAACATAAAAAAAACATACGGTTTGAATTGAGAACCTTCCTTCTTTTTTGAAGTCGGTTAAAAAACAGTTCCACATCAAAGAGCCATTAAATGCATAGATCCACAAACAGCCAAACAAGGTATATAATTAACAATTGAAATAATACACATCAGAAAAAGCGCCATTGCAGCTGTAATCAAAGTGCATGTAAACTTTTAAAATATTTATGATAAGCCAAATTGGCAAACATATGTATATATATAATAATATATACATGAAAACATAAACAAGATTTTGAAATAAATGAAAAAAAACTGTTTATATCAAACAAAATACATTTAAATTAAATGCGCATATATATATATATATATATAGGTTTAGGTTTTCAATATATATACTATATATATATATATATATATATATAGATAGATAGATAGATAGATAGATACAAGAAGTGATTGCAAAAATCTACTAGTAGCACGAGTTCGTTTCAATTGGTTATTATGTGAATATTAAGTGACCTTACAGTTAAAGATAACATAAGCCCTTATCGACGTTAACATAGACAGCAAAGCCGAATTTCGATTCATCAAGACTTATTCGGGGATTCATCATAACTGGAACACAGAAAGTCTCAATGCATTCATTTCCATCCGATTTAGGTAGTAAAACATGGTATTTAAATTCTGTTTTTAGTATGGTAATGATTTTTAATCAAAAAACTAAGACAAGAAAATTTGTCATAGCTTACTACCAACATGTCATTTGTACAATCCAGACTTTTGTGAAATTTACGTTTGAATATTACCCTTTAGTTAAATTGATGCTCATTAATTGAATTCAAAATTCCTAGAAATAAATCTCATATATAAGTATTTTAAATTTAAGATAAAGATTGAGAACTTACCTTAGCTTTCTTGTATTCCTCATTGAAACAATCGTATAGCTAAAATGATTTTAAAAAAAATTAATACGCAGTATAGAGCAGAAACAGTGCCTATTAATGTATGTATAAAATATTAACAAATCATTAAAAAACAAATCTGGTGCGTAACAGACACTCGATTTCCATTATTCATTACTATAAACATATTATGTATACTTTTGTAAAAAATAGTCTGATCAGAAGACATAAAATTTATTTAACAAATTAGACAATAAAATTTCTGTAAGAGCAATGTGATACATACGTCGTGAAAACATGCAGTTGATGGTCAAAATTATAAGAAGAAGAAAACTAATTACATGATTAAAAAAAACTAGTATGTTGTGGCCACCACATGACTTTCTTCTATCTTTTCCTATACAAATTCACTCAGCAACAATAATTAAAAAAAAAAAAAAAAAAGTGGGACTTTGACAAAATTTTGGGTAAAATATGAAAATTATTCTAAGTTTGTCAAAACACGGAAACCGTGGGACTTTGACAAAATTAGGGGAAAAATGCAAAAATATGTTAAAGTTTGTCAAGACACGGAAACCGTGGGAGTTTGATAAAATTAAGGGGAGAGAAAAAAAAAAAAGATTTTTTTTCTAAGTTTTTTTTTCGTAAAAAGTAAAAAAAAATCGATAACTTTGTTTTAAATTATCAAAGATTTATAGTTCAACCATTCGTTTTAAAGGTACTGACGAGACCTTTCGAAAGATACCCATCTTGAAAAATTTTGCCTTTATCACCCTGTTGAAAATTTAGAAAAAGCGGGATGGCAACGCAACCTGTAAGACGATTTTTACCAAAAGTTGATAGGCACTAATTTATGTCAAGGTGCAACTACATACCAATTTGTATGAAATTCTGTGCAGTAGTTCCAGAGATACAGTTGCCACAAAATTTTGTCACACACACACAGACAGACAGACAGACAGACATTTTCTAAAAATGGTAAAATCGTGTTCTACATCTCTCAAAACGTGTAAATCCATCAAAAACCCGAAATCGAAAATTTTTACGAATCCAATACTTTCTTCTATTGAAGATAGAAGAAAGTAAAAAAAGAAAAAAAAAAGCTTTTTATATACCATGTTTTTAAACCTTCTGCTGAATCATATCTATAGAACTATATTAGCACTTTATGAACGTGTATAAAATGTTTAAAGTGATAATGATATCAATTTTTGTGAGATGCATAATTTAATTTTTTTTAATTTTTTTATTGTTGCCGTTTAAGTAAATGTCTTACTTAAACGGCAATGTCTTACTCAAACGTCTTACTCAAACGGTTAGGTCGAAAAAAAAAAAATGGACTCATATTATTTTATTTTATTTATTTATTTATTTATTTTTTTGGCAACAATTAAATTATAGTTAATATTTAAATAGCTAATTTCAAAGCAATTAGGATGTTATTATTTTCATATTTTAATTAATTAGAACAAAACTAATCAAAAATTCGAAAAATCGGGCTTCGGGATATTGGGTTGTCATTGTGTTCTGAGCTATTCTAAAAGTGTTTAATGTCTAGCCAGTCGCAAAGTTAGTTAAAAATCGGTATCAAGATTTGTATTGGACAAACAAACAAGAAAGCAGGCTAATAAAAGCATGGTAAATTAGCTAAGTCTTAACTACATTTGACCGTAAAATTATGCAGATTTTATGGCTGCAAATCAATGATAAATGAAGTATTTTTTTTATTAGTTTTTGTGGAAATATATGAGAAGTCTATATTCATAAAATGTATTTTGTTTTTACACAGCCTGGTGATATGGGCAAAATTATTAGGACAACTGTATTCGTGTGTTCTGGAAAGAAAAATTTGCACTTTTTTTAAAAAATGTAAACACGACACTCCCAGACTACATAAATGCTTAGATAGAGATTGGGAACGTTGCATTCTATTTTTAAAATCATGCCGCTAGCTGCTAAACTTTCGGAAATCGAGAAAAGGAAAGTGGTTGCTTTTAAAATTTCAGGAGTTACTGTCCGTCAAATTGCGACAGAACTGAATATATTGAGAACATCCATTTATAATTTTCTTAAAAATTCCGGAAAATATGGACGACAAAGTCATACAGGTAGGCCATCTTCTGTTTTGTACGTGATAAAAGAATAAGGAGAATTTACTCCAAAAAACAGACATCGACGGAAATAAAACGGGAATTAAACTTACGAGGCATTATTGGATGGGTTTGACTTTTTTTTTTTTTTTTTTTTTTTTTTTTTTTTAAGAAAAGCGATTTGTTATGACTAACTTATGTGACGAATTGCCTCTTCCAAAACTTCATAAGAGACTAATGGGGAAGTTTGCCAAAAACGCATTACTATGAGAGAAAAGTGGGATTATGTTATCTTTTCTAATGAGAAAAAGTTTATTTTGGATGGAACAGATTTTTTTTTTTTACTTATGGTATGAACTCCATATATAAAAAGAAATTTTTATAAAGCTTGCATTTGGAGGTGGTTCAGTAATGGTCTGAGGAGGTTCAGCAACTGACGGAGACCTTTTTTACTGTTTGTGAGACACGTCCAACTGTTCGAGCGTTGCATAGTAAGTTTAATTCACATTTAAATTTCGTTGGTACTTCTTTGTTGGAGCAAGCTCGCCTTATTATCATTCTTTTCTCATGCACAGAAACAGAAGATGACTTAGCTGTATATGGTTGCCGTCTATATTTGTCGGTATTTTTAATAAAATTATAAATAACTGTTTTCGATCTATTCAGACTTGTTGAAATTTGACGTGCATTATCTTCTGAACTTTTGAAAACAACCACTTTCCCTTTCTCAAACTGTGAAATTTTAGCAGCTAGCGGTATAAACTGGAAAATAGAATACAACATTCCCAATCATTTTCTAAGCATTTATGTCGCCTAAAAGTGTCGTTTCTCTTCTCGGGTAAGTTAAACGGAAATTGTAAACATAAAAGTTCACGATTTTTTCACTGGATGGCAGCACTGATCAGTCGGGCAGGAAACTTCTTTTCTGCAAATAGAAATGGACAGCAAAAACACGTTTTTAAGAGTAGCTTTGCTCTAAATTATCACATAAAAGCCATTTTTTGAAATGTCGATTAATCATGTGTACTCAACAGACACACTACAAAGGAATTTTTTGAAATTCCGTTCTAACCCCCTTGGAAGACGGGGCAGGGCAAAAAACATGTTTCCATGCGTAAATCTATTCCAGATTATCTTAGAATGGTAATTTTTGATGTGGAGATTGCTTATGCATGCTCAACGAACACTACAAATGGATTGTGTGAAATTCCATTCTACCGCCCTTTGGAGAGTGGGGAGGGCAAAAACATGTATCCATGCGTAACTCTGCACTAAATTATCTTAGTTTGGGAATTTTGTATGTGTGCGTCGATTATATATATTGTGGTAGCGTCACAAATAGCTAAGATGTAAAAATCTAAGGAATTAGGCAGGAATAAAATTAATTTGGAAAATATTTACACTATTTTATATTACAAAAATATATAGCAAATCATAATAGGCATCATGCCTGATTAAACAAAGCAATTGAACCTGAAATTCATATCCGGTTCTTTGTCTTCCCAGATCTACAAGATCAATCTCTATCCTCTCAAATCTAGAGGTAATCTCCCTGTCCTGTTTTCTTCCGCTCCTGGCCTCCAGTGAGGAGGGGCGAGGGGGTCAACACCCATGATGCATTCAGGCCCTCATAGGTCCTCAGGTCTCCAGGCCACACCTAGCAATTTTCGCCGGCCAGTCGCTTGATCGTTAGCTTGGCGCCATCTTGTTGGCCCCTCCTTGATGCGTTCGCTAGACATCGGAAGCATCAAACGACAGCGTGAAATCGGGAGTCAATGGAGTCGGTAGAACACTAAGACCAGGCTAGCCTCCAAATCCTTTCACTAGTGCAGACATCCTGTCTCTGCTGTCGATCAAGTCCGTGAGATCCCGATACACGATTTCGTGAAAAAAGGGGGTCATCCCAATATCTAACTCATAGTAATGAAGATATTTTGCGAAATTCCCCCCTTCCCTCCTTTAAGAGCGGGGGGGGGGGGGGGAGATAAAAAAAAACATATTTTAAAACATAATTTCAGGATCTCCATTTTTTTTTAATATGTTGGTTAGGTATATGTATGCAACATGCAAAATTTTGCTAATAAATTTTGCAAAATTTTGCTTTAGCAAATAATTTTGCTAATTTACCCCTTCCCCCTCTCTTTGGGGTGTGCGAGAGAAAAAACACATTTTCAAGGTAAATTCATCCAAATTACCTAGGAATGGCGAACTTTGGTGTGTGGGTGTTGATTAAGTGTACACATAAATGTACACTTTGATGAGATTTTCCAAAACTTTCAACTTTAACCGTGAGGGAAGGAGAGTGAAAAGCAGGTAAGGGACTGCATTAGAACTCCAGAATCCACTGTGGCGTGCAGGAATGCAGCTACAGAAAATAGTGGGAACTTAAACTTATATTTTAACTAATTTCAATGTTTTTATTATTATTATTATTAATTATATGGTGTTTTGAGGATTCGTTTCAACATATTGACCAGCGAAGCGGGCAAAGCCTGCTAGTATAAAATACCCATTTCAAAATTCGAAGCACTCATTTGTCTAGTTTAATAAGCATCGCAGTATAATACTATTTATATCAAATTCTTTGCCTTGAAGAAACGTTTCCAAGGATGAATTACAAGATATATCCTCCTATTATAAATTTTAAAGCTGCCATCTATAGCAGCTTACCCCAGCTAATACCCCACCCCCGAGCCTAAACTTTTTCATCAAAAGAAGCACCCTCGAATTCTTTGAACAAACATTTTACAATTTTTCAAAATTCCGAAGTATTTCGGAGATAGGAGGAAGGAGTGGGACTTTTAGCGGACCCAGTATATATATTGTATGTATGTATATCGCTTCTGCAGTTTCATTTATTACCCCAACATACAAACAAATCCTTCCTTTTTATAATACTAAAGAAAGACATAAGGACATTTACTTCTAGCATCTCAGAAGTAAAAACAAATTTACTATTTCCAATAAATAAATTTGAAAATTAATGTGCTTTTAATCTTTAATATTGAATGTAAATAATATAACAAAAATTTTGTTAATTAATAAAAAAAATCTGGAGTGACTCCACTCGACTTTCCGAACATTGAGTAACTAACAGTTTTGTAGATAAAATAAAGAAAGAGGTGTTGCTAAACAAACAAAAAAGAGAAAACCATAACAGAGTGTTTGAGTATTTTTCTCCATATATCACACGAGGTTTTATTTAACGCTACTGAACTTTGAGCCCATAGATCATAAGGATAAAGAATTTTTCGTTGTGTCCCTGTAAAAATCTATAAATGCTAGATTCACCAAAATGCTTATAGTTAGTGCAACAGTGATTTATAATATTCATACAAATTTTCAGCTCAATTGAATAAGGCGTTTAGATGCTATCGCTGGTCTCATAGGCCATAAAGATAAAGAATTTTTCTTTGTGTTTCTGTAAAAAAACTGTAAGTGCTAGATTCACCAAAATCTATACAGTTTGTTCAAGACCTATAACATGTGTACAAATTCTTTGCTGAGATTAATAAGGCGTTTAGACGCTATCACACTTTTAAAAATTTGGCAAAGAATTTTTCTTTCTGTCCCTGTAAAAAAACTATAAGTGCTAGATTCTCCAAAATCTATACAGATTGAGTATCTGTGACCTATAATATGTGTATAAAGTTTTTGCTCAATTGAATAAGGCGTTTAAATGATAGCGCACTTTTAAGATTTTGGTCCCTTGGCCATAATGATAAAGAATTTTTCTTTGTGTCCCTGTAAAAAAACTATAAGTGCTACATTCACCAAAATCTATAGGGTTCGTACTATGGTGACTTACAATATACGTACCAATTTTCAGGCTATTCGAATAAAGCGTTTAGATGCTAGCGTGTTCACTCACAGACATACACACATACATACACACATACATACACACACACATACATACATCATCGTAAAAATAGTGAAAACGGACTCGTTGGACCTCGAAACGTATAGAAACATCAAATTCTCGAATTCGGATTTTTGACATGATTACAATACTTTCTTCACTATAGTGTTCGGAAAGTAAAAATGATGGCGATATATATATATTTTTTTTTTTGGCATAACATAAACATAATTCGTTTTCATTCGCCTTTTATGCTTCAATCAAAGTCTCGTTTATATGTATTCATAAAACTTAAATAAAATAAAATTAATGTATAAATAAAATTATAAAATACCTTTCCAGCAATTTTTTTCTCTTTGCATAATCGAGGCCATAGATCTACAATAGACTTAGCAACTGGTAGAACATCAATCAGGCACTTTGCGCTAATATTAAGGACCTAAAAAACCCCGTAATATTTAATATACTGAACAAAACCTTATTTTATGTTTAAAAAATCTTACATAAATAAAGGAGATATTAGATTCATAAATATTTTTTTTCATAAATATTTTTTTTAAAATTCATAAATATAATAAAAGCGTAACATTAAATCAGATTATAAGTAGAATGTCATTCATAATGTGAAAGTTGTTTTTTATTTGTTTTTTTTTATTTAAACTGAAATTTTATTTATAATTGACATATATTTATATAAAAATATTATTTATTTTCTGAAAAAAAAAAAAAAAGAATCTAATAAATATGATTTTAACACAAAATAACTTTAAAATTATTGATATTTAAAAAAGGAAAAAAAAAAAACAAAAAAAAAAACAATACATTGACAAAAATACGGTGGTTGGTTGGTTGGATGGGTTTTACGTTGCGCAAGTGCTGCGCAATGGGCAATTGACGACGGTCTAGATGTGTTCCGTAGACATGCGATCACAATTTTGACCCTTCACGGAAGGAATGGTTCTCCCGCTTCGGTGACCCTAAGATGTGTATATATATGTATATATATATATATATTTTTTTTTTTTTATGGAAAAGTGGAGGACATTGCGGGCACGACAGATTTTACGTGCACCAGCCACCATTAGTGTACACGACGGTCTTTAGCCGGTTCGAGTACCGAACCCGCAATCTCCCAATTACGAGCCCGGCGCTCTACCGACTGTGCTACCGCGGCCCGACAAAAATGCGCTTCACTAAATTAAAATTTTTGCCTAAGTAATATTATATTTTAGAGAATAAGTAAAAAATCAACACATATAGTTACGCTCATCAGTACCTGACTTTATCACGCTTAAAAAGGCTTAAGAGATTTCCTTGGACTCTGTCTGTGTGTGAACATAAGTTGCCTCCTAACTTTCATATTTTAGTTAATAAAAAAAATCTGATTGTCCGATCGATAAGCTAACTAATCAGACAGATTCAGAAAAATCGCCCCTTTTATTTGATACCTTGTTTGTAGCAGCGAATTTTTGATTAGATATTTTAAAATTATTTAACATATGAAGATAACAGGTTTAAAATAGAGACATTTAAATTTTTATTTGATGTATTTTTTTTTCCAGCATAAAATGAAATATGCTTTCACGTGAAACACACACACACACACACACACACACACACACACATATATATATATATATAATATATATATACTAGCAGGCTTTGCCCGCTTCGCTGGTCACTGAATTTAAAGGACACTCTCTTCTATATAGCTTTATAAAAATAAAATAAAACAAAATACTAAAATTGCTCAAAAGCTCGCTTCAGGTCTCTGCTGACTTCGACAGCGATTTGGTCACCCGCTAAAACTAAGGCGCCTGTCCATATTACCTGCGACATTGGTTTACCAATAGTCTTCCATTTAGGTGCTTATTAAATAACAGTTTCGAAATAGATAGTATCGAAAAAAATGAAGTATCCCTTTTATATTTGAATCCCAGTTACATATGAACAACCCTATGCGTGGTGCACATAATATTTGCTTTTACGTTATTTCCTATGTTTATTTTGTTTATCTGATCAACCATAAAATGACAGCAATTTCACACCAAGTATTACAATATACTATGAACGGCTACGTCTGTCGCATGAGACAATTAATTTTTGCGGTTACATATAATTCATGGTTTGTAAACCTGATCATAGCCTGATCTGCTATGATCATAAACCTGATCTGCTTGTCACCATTTTAGACTTAATCCCTTGTAAAAATATGCTATGAGCGCTCTTTCTGTCGTATTTTAGACAACTAATCGTTTTATGGTTATATATACTTCCCATTAAATATATTTTTATTTTTATTTATTTATTTAAATATTAATTTGAATTAATCAAATATTTCTGTTCGACGGCATGAAAGTGCAGTCACATACAGAGGCTCATTTATTTGTATGATGAATTAGCATAGTGATTAGTATATAAAAAGAATAAATAAATAGTTAAACATTATCGTGCTACACAACTTTATTATGTTGCTCTATTGACAGCTTTTGAGTTTTTGTCGCCATATTAGCGATGGATTTTTTTTTTTTTTTTATGAAAAGTTTGCTAATAATTTTATCAGACACCTTTTTGTTTATATATAAGAATCCTTCCTATTCTGTTTATTTTTTTAATGGTTTTTGGGTTTAAAATAGTGCTTGCTTAAATAAATTTGCTATCTTTAAAACTGCATTTTTTCTATAAACTCCTTTCTATAGTTGCCAAATTTGGCGCCAAATTCATTACCTGCCTATTGGAGCTTTTTAATGCGTTTTAAAGGGAAGATTAAGCTATTTTAACGCGAAAAAGAGCTAGAAATACAGAAAATTGACATTTTTATCAACTTACTAAGCCTCTTCGAAAGAATTTATTCAAAAATAAATACAATTATTTACAATTTCGTAACAGTGCGCATTGATAAAGTGCTAATGTAGTTAGTTCTATAGCTATGATTCTACAGAAAATTTAAAAACATGGTTTATAAAAAGTTCTTTATCTTATAATTATTTATATTTTTGTTGCGCTACTTACATTAAAATGGCTGTTGCTATATTAAACTCCTTGTCAAAAAACATTCTGTGTACTTCAACACCAAAATTTAAAAAATCGTCCAGGAGGATCTATCCGCGTTTGTAATGATCGATAGATGGCGCTTTTTCAGTTTTTGTTGTTAGTAAATATTATACCCACGTGTATTTATTATTGTTCTTTTTGTTATTCTACTTAATATTTGTACTATAATTTCTCCGCCATTACATCATGGAAAATTGATTGCTTTTGAAAAAAAAATAATTCAGTTTATTCAAAGTTCGATCGGAAGTAGATTTTTAACTGAAGTTGAACAAATATTAGCTTCAAATCATCTGATTAATTCTTTACTTCCATTAGCCGAAGCAACTGAAATTTTAAATTTGTCATTTGGAAATAAATAGAAGCTTAATTCTGGATTTCTTGGTCCTTTGGAGTTACAGTGGGGCACACAATAGTATGTGTTATCTTTTTTTACCGGATTTATTCATTTTTATTTAATAAATATATGTGAAACTAAACATCGGCATGCAATGGCGGCTTAATGAAAGCCGAATTAAAGCATGTTTATTGTAATTTCACCTTAGCCCACCAGAGGGCGAGCATTTCATTACAATCGCGGATTAATGAAACTGATAAAATAAAAATATGGTTCATAGAGTTTAAATAATCTATTTAAAACAGAAAATGGTTTCCATACAATCTTCTGCTTTTGCCACCTAAAATTCATACTTTAGTTAATTTTAAAAAATCTAATTGTCCGATCGATAAGCTGTTTAATCCGTTGGATTCACAAAAATTACTTCTTTTATTTGGTGTCTTATTTGTAACGATACGACTGATATTTCTGATGTATTTTCTAATTTATTTAATTTAATTTCCTTTAAAATAAATGTACATTTATTTATTTATTTATTTATTCTGTCGAAAAAAAAATTGGCAACAATTAAATTATGGATAAAATTTAAATGGCTAATTTATCAGAAATTAGAAGGTTATTTTTTTCACATTTTAATTAATTAAAAGAAAACTAATAAGAAATTCGAAAATCCGGCTTCGAGGTGCTTTAGGGGAGGTCATTACGAACCTCCATGCAAATTTGTGTACCTCTGCGATCTGCCGTTTTCCTGAAAGACTCTGGATATACATACAGGACGACACACACACACAGACACACAAACATCTTATTTTATTATATGTATAGATATATATAATATTAAATTTGCTCACACATATGAAAAAATGACGTTTATAAAATAATAATAATAATTTAAAATTTTAAAGGTAACGATAAATAAAGTGCGAAAATTTCGCATGGGCTTGCCAGCAAATGAAATATTTAAAGTGAGAAATAAATAAAATGAAATGATCATTTTTCAACGGGCGCCTTAGTCGCCTTACAACTGACGAGTTATTAATATTAAATCATTTTACCTTTTCTGGTTTGTCGACAGAACATTTCAAATATTCAATTCTTGGCTCATCGTCTTCAGCTAAGAAAAATTATAATAATTAATTTCGCAATGAAATACCATTAGATAATGTCTGGTAATAATGACAATTAATAATTACTTTTAGAAAAACTAAATGGGAAAAAATACTATACACAACAGATAATTTTGTTATATTACATTATATGACTTTATTCGAACATCAATTAAAAAAAAAAAAAAAGAAAAGAAAAAGAAAAAGAAAAAGAGAAAAACACTAACATATATTCAAAAGTTAATTTATATATTACACTAGCTTTTTGCCGCTTTTACTGGTTACTATACTCAAATGAATAAATATATATATATTTCAATAAGCCTTTTCTTTTAACTCTTATATTTATTAATAAGCCTCAAAAATATAATCAGTTATCACTTGCTTTAAAAGGAATTATTTTTTTAACTAATTCCTTTGTAAAATATAACCCCCGAATTGACCGAATGCAATACGCAAGCGAAGTGTGACGTCACTGACCGTCCGTGGATGTAAGAAAAACATATCCTATGTTAATCGCCCATTGAATTTTTTGCAAAAAATTATTAAAAATCGAAGAGAATTATTTTAGAATTTTAATCCCCGTATTTGGGTATATATCTGTGTTAGTTATCGTATGCATGTGTTAGATTGAATTATTTTGCTGTCAAATTGCCAAAATTTTAATTTTAAATTTCAGAATTCTGTCATCTTGGAGTTTTTTGTATTTGGCTATCAAACTGTTATAAGAATAAAAAAATACGTGTGGCACTCGAGGACTGCCGCGGTAAAGCTATTGCATAGCATTTTTTAATCAACTTATGCAATTATAATTATTTATTTATTTTATTTATGCAGTATTTTTTTTTCCTTTGATATTAATTCAAGTTTTTTCTTTGATATTAATTCAAGTTACACTTTTTGAGCGTGGTGACCGATAAGAAAACAATTTTTTTTTCTTTTATTGAATAAATGAGAATATATCCGCAATGAGAATATCTCAAAAATATCCGCAATCGATTTGTAGGTATCGAAAACCTCGATGTACCAAATTTGAATGATCTAACTCTATTTTTTGAGAAAAGGTATTTTAATAGGTTTTTAAAGGCCTGCAAGTCGAATTGGGATATTCAAGTTTTTTCTTTGATATAATTTCAAGTTACACTTTTTGAGCGTGGTGACCGATAAGAAAACAAATTTTAATAGAGAAAAGGTATTTAATAGGTTTTAAAGGCCTGCAAGTTGAATGGGGATATTCAAGTTTTCTCTTTTATATTAATTCAAGTTACACTTTTTGAGCGTGGTGACCGATAAGAAAACAAATTTTAATATAGAAAAGGTATTTAATATGTTTTAAAGGCCTGCAAGTCGAATGGGGATATTCAAGTTTTTCCTTTGATATTAATGAATAAGATAACAATAATGATAAGAAAACAAATTTTAATAGAGAAAAGGTATTTTAATAGGTTTTAAGGGCATGCAAGTCGAATGGGGATATTCAAGTTTTTTCTTTGATATTAATTCAAGTTACACTTTTTGAGCGTGGTGACCGATAAGAAAACAAATTTTAATAGAGAAAAGGTATTTAATAGGTTTTAAAGGCCTGCAAGTCGAATGGGGATATTCAAGTTTTTTCTTTGATATTAATGAATAAGATAACAATAATGATAAGAAAACAAATTTTAATAGAGAAAAGGTATTTTAATAGGTTTTAAGGGCATGCAAGTCGAATGGGGATATTCAAGTTTTTTCTTTGATATTAATTCAAGTTACACTTTTTGAGCGTGGTGACCGATAAGAAAACAAATTTTAATAGAGAAAAGGTATTTAATAGGTTTTAAAGGCCTGCAAGTCGAATGGGGATATTCAAGTTTTTTCTTTGATATAAATTCAAGTTACACTTTTTGAGCGTGGTGACCGAAAAGAAAACAAATTTTTTTCTTTTATTGAATAAATGAGAATAAATCTGCAATGAGAATATATCAAAAATATCCGCAATCGATTTGTAGGTACCGAAAACCTCGATGTACCAAATTTCAATGATCTAATTCTATTTTTTGAAAAAAGGTATTTTAATAGGTTTTTAAAGGCCTGCAAGTCGAATGGGGATATTCAAGTTTTTTCTTTGATATAATTTCAAGTTACACTTTTTGAGCGTGGTGACCGATAAGAAAACAAATTTTAATAGAGAAAAGGTATTTAATAGGTTTTAAAGGCCTGCAAGTCGAATGGGGATATTCAAGTTTTTTCTTTGATATTAATGAATAAGATAACAATAATAAGAAAACAAATTTTAATAGAGAAAAGGTATTTTAATAGGTTTTAAAGGCCTGCAAGTCGAATGGGGATATTCAAGTTTTTTCTTTGATATTAATGAATAAGATAACAATAATGATAAGATAACAATAATGATAAGAAATCAAATTTTAATAGAGAAAAGGTATTTTAATAGGTTTTAAAGGCCTGCAAGTCGAATTGGGATATTCAAGTTTTTTCTTTGATATAATTTCAAGTTACACTTTTTGAGCGTGATGACCGATAAGAAAACAAATTTTAATAGAGAAAAGGTATTTAATAGGTTTTAAAGGCCTGCAAGTCGAATGGGGATATTCAAGGTTTTTCTTTGATATTAATGAATAAGATAACAATTATGATAAGATAACAATAATGATAAGAAAACAAATTTTAATAGAGAAAAGGTATTTTAAAAGGTTTTAAAGGCCTGCAAGTCGAATGGGGATATTCAAGTTTTTTCTTTGATATTAATTCAAGTTACACTTTTTGAGCGTGGTGACCGATAAGAAAACGAATTTTAATAGAGAAAAGGTATTTAATAGGTTTTAAAGGCCTGCAAGTCGAATGGGGATAGTCAAGTTTTTTCTTTGATATTAATTCAAGTTACACTTTTTGAGCGTGGTGACCGATAAGAAAACAAATTTTAATAGAGAAAACGTATTTAATAGGTTTTAAAGGCCTGCAAATCGAATGGGGATATTCAAGTTTTTTCTTTGATATTAATGAATAAGATAACAATAATGATAAGAAAAGAAATTTTAATTGAGAAAAGGTATTTTAATAGGTTTTAAAGGGCTGCAAGTCGAATGGGGATATTCAAGTTTTTTCTTTGATATTAATTCAAGTTACACTTTTTGAGCGTGGTGACCGAGAAGAAAACAAATTTTAATAGAAAAAAGGTATTTAATAGGTTTTAAAGGCCTGCAAGTCGAATGGGGATATTCAAGTTTTTTCTTTGATATTAATTCAAGTTACACTTTTTGAGCGTGGTGACCGATATAAAACAAATTTTAATAGAGAAAAGGTATTTAATAGGTTTTAAAGGCCTGCAAGTCGAATGGGGATATTCAAGGTTTTTATTTGATATTAATGAATAAGATAACAATAATGATAAGAAAACAAATTTTAATAGAGAAAAGGTATTTAATAGGTTTTAAAGGCCTGCAAGTCGAATGGAGATATTCAAGTTTTATCTGATCTACTTTATACACAAATTTTACGCGTACAGCTATTCACTGTTGTACATAGATGATAGATACCTATACATCTATATACTTTCTCACAAACAGCTGCTTATGTATTCGTCCGATTTCGGAGCAGCTCGTCTCGATCTGTGCGATCTTCGTACAGCCGAAGTCTACCGAACTGTGTTAGGTTTTTTTTTCGTTACGGAATTTTTCGATTCGGTCGCCGCGCTCAAAGCCCGCGATAAAAGCTATACAATAGCTTAAAAACATGCCATGTGTATATTTTCGTAATACGTATTGTACGAAATATTGTTTCATATTATTAATTACTCTCTTAATATAAGTTGTTAACATAACCATGATTTTTGAAAGGAATTAAATATGTTCGCCAGATAATTTGGCGATATTTTTTCCCCGCCAAGGATGACAGATCTATCCCGCTGCAACATATGAGTATCTTATATCAGACACATTATTTAGACATTTAAAAACAAATTTGACTTCAAATTATGATAGAATATTTATCATTTTCCTTTTAATTAGTATATTAGTTGGATATTTATTGTGTAAATATCATCCTTTGAAATGAAATGTTTATGTTTTCAATCGAATATGGAAGTTTGCCATTTTTTTTTTCTAGAGTTTTGAAATTTAAAATTCAGATTTTATCAATTTTACAGCAAAAACAACTCAACCTAACGCACGCACACACATATACATATCTATACCCAAATATGGGAATCACAAGGATTTCCTTATAACAGCTTGAAAATTGAAAAAATGCTTCCTCATAGGCCCTAAAGTAAAATATCAGAATCTTCTGAAAATTAACATTTAAGCGGGTGAAAAGGGGTGTCTAGTATTTTGACTCGTTCTTCACACATAGAAAACTGCAGTGGACTAAAATAGAATTTTTCATTCGATTTAAACAATACTTGTGTTCGTCAGAACTCAGAAAAAACGTACTCTTGCCAACAGGTCAAATTTATTAGCTTTGCTTTTTTTTTTTAAGCTATTGTATAGCTTTTATCGCGGGCTTTGAGCGCGGCGACCGAATCAGAAAATTCCGTAACGAAAAAAAAACCTAACACAGTTCGGCAGACTTCGGTAGACTTCGGCTGTACGAAGCTCGTACGAATCGAGACGAGCTGCTCCGAAATCGGACGAATACGTAAGCAGCTGTTTGTGAGAAAGTATATAGGTGTATAGGTATCTATCATTTATGTGCAACAGTGAATAGCTGTACGCGTACAATTTGTGTATAAAGTGTCTTTAATATGAATAAACAAAGTGCATTTATTTGTGTATAAAGTGTTTTTAATATGAATAAACAAAGTGCATTTATTAATGAAGAAAGTGATGAAAAAATAGTGAAAGAAAATGAGTGAGTACTCTATATACATACATTTTATTATTATCACAAATGCAGTATTTTTTAACACGCTTTTATTAGCTTCACCTGTATGTATGTATGTATGTATGTATGTATGTATGTTTGTTTGTTTGTTTGTAACTTCTCTGGGAGCAAACAAAAAAATTATATTGTGAAATAAAATCTTTTTGTAAAAAAATAGAACCGACTCCAAAAAGCAACTACTATTAAAAAAAAATTGTATGAAATGAAACTAAATTGCGCCAAAAAGTATAAAATAATTTCCTTCGCCAAACAACCTATAACACTACAATTAATCATAACTTTTGAAGTCGGCGCAAAATTAAATAAAATTTAATTAGTTTTTAAAGGTTTGTTTTTAGATCGGTAGCAACAAATGCTGTCGTCTCGAATGATCCATTTTCATGTTTCCTTTATTATTGTATTCACTGTATACAATTGGTCCATTGGTAGCATCTACACAGAACAGTGGACATTTTTCACAATGCAGAATTTATGTTTCTACGAAGTTAGAGTTTTCTTTGCAAATTTGGTATAACTTTGATAACTATCATCCTTGGTGGCTTTTGGATTTGGCGTTGAAAACGTATTGCAAAAATATACACGCAAGATGTATATTTTCATAATACATTTTGTACGAAGTATTGTTTCATATTCTTGATTACTCTCTTAATATACCTTATCAAATTAATCATGATATCCCAAAGAAATTAAATATGTTTGCCAGATAATTTTGCGATTTTTCTTTCACCAAGGACGTCAGATACCAGCATCTTCGCCAACTTTTGCTGCTTACAAAATCTTATTTGTTTTCTTGAATCAAAATAGTTTTCGGCTGCGTTTTGCAGGTGACAATGTGAGATGTGTAGTTTGAATAGGATTCGATTTTTGTATTGAATAAAGGTATCAATTTTTATTTAATTTTGCGCCGACTTCAAAAGTTATGATTAATTGTAGTGTTATAGGTTGTTTGGCGAAGGAAATTATTTTATACTTTTTGGCGCAATTTAGTTTCATTTCATACAATTTTTTGAAGTCGGTTAAAAAAAATACTTCCCCTTCGTGAACGATATGGCGTAGAGGTAAGGCGCCGCGCTACGAACCTAAAGGTCCAGTGTTCGATCCCCGTCAGGGGAAATTTTTTAAAAATGGTTTTTGTTAATTCTAAGTTATTTTAATTAAAGATTTAAATGTATGTAAATATTACGGTGTATCACTCACACGATTTTCTCTTACCCTGAATCTTAATACTAAGATAGATATTTTGTGCTTTTTAGTTCACATTTCTATAAAAGCGTGTTCTTTAATTTTTTAAAACTATAATATATATATATATATATATATATATATATATATATATATATAAACCTAACACAGTTCGGCAGACTTCGGCACGGTGTTTCTGTGCGTGCGACTAGACGTATGCGTGTAGACTAGCTGCTAACTGTTCATAACTGATTCTATCTCTTTTAGACACAATGCTAGTAAGACAGCGTGCTTTTTGGCCGCGTCCACGAATGAGTTCGAGCCCGCGACTAGTTGAACCTTAACGTGTATGTATATGGTACGACCGTACGAAGCTCGCACGGATCCAGACGAGCTGCTCCGAAATCGGACGAATACGTAAGCAGCTGTTTGTGAGAAATTATATAGGTGTATAGGTATCTATCATCTCTGTACAACAGTGAATAGCTGTACGCGTAAAATTTGTGTATAAAGTGTTTTAAATATGAATAAACAAAGTGCATTTATTAAAATCCCCCCCAAGGCACAACTTTAACATGAGAGGCACAACTATGACATGTTCCCTCCCCAAGGCACAACTTTGACATGAGTCCCCCAAAAGGCACAACTTTGACATGAGTCTTCCCAAGGCACAACTTTGACATCAGTCCCCCCGAAGGCACAACATTGACATGAGTCCCCCCCAGGCCCAACTTTGACATGAGTCCCCCCAAGGCACAACTTTGACATGAGCCCCCCCCCCAAGGTACAACTTTGACATGAGTCCCCCCAAGGCACAACTTTGACATGAGTCCCCCCCAAGGCACAACTTTGACATGAGTCCCCCAAAAGGCACAACTTTGACATGAGTCCTCCAAAGGCACAACTTTGACATCAGTCCCCCCAAGGCACAACTTTGGCATGAGTCCCCCCCACAAGGCACAACTTTGACATGAGTGCCCTCAAGGCACAACTTTGACATGAGTCCCCTCACCCGGAACTTGAATTAATATCAAAGAAAAAAAAATACTGCATAAATAAAATAAATAAATAATTATAATTGCTTAAGTTGATAAAAAATGCTATGCAATAGCTTTACCGCGGCAGTCCCCGAGTGCCACACGTTTTTTTTTTTTTTTTTTTTTTCATGCGAAAAAGGGCTAGAACTGCTAGTTTTATTATAATTTGGAGTTAAGGATAATAATTCTCACTGCTTTTTCTATCGCTACTAAATAAAGGCACCTCGCAATCATAGTAAATGCTAGCAGTTTTCTCTATAAAAATGCACTCTTCTTATTGAATGACAGCCAAGAAATGACGTCATTTTCAAGACGATAGTACTTCATTTGGGAAGTTTTGTGAAAGTGATATAATTCTACTATATTATAAAAATTATTTGTATAATTATATTAATTATATTAAGACCCTACGCTAATTGGACGAATTTAAAGCTTAAATTTTTGAATCGCATGTATGAAGTTTTGACGAAACAAAATTTTCAAACATTTTTTTTATCATTTCAACGTTTTTAAATTTCGAATTTTTATAAACCTCTACTTTGTCTTAGGAAAATTATATCATTAGAATTAACGTACATATCAAATCTGAAAAATCATACAAAAACATCGTTTCCAACAAAATTTTTACTCCCTCCCTCCCATTGCGCATGCGCTAGAAATTTGACACACCCACAGTACTTCAACTATCGGCAAAGTAGTAACTGTATGAAGTTTGGTTTAAATAGGCTCGGTGCTTTAGGAAAAGAGGTGAGACATACATGCATACCCACATACAATATCATGATTATGTGACTTGATTCGAACACTGTTAAAAAAACTAAATTCGTAAACTATTTATGTACATTCAAAAGATAATTTTGTTGGTATATATTATAAGACTTTATTTGAACATCAGTAACAAAAAAATATTATATGGACACCACATGACTTCCTTATAAACCCATTGGAATATACATATTGTTATGAAAACACTGACATTTTTGTGTGGGGTAACTGATTTGCAAATAAACAGGCAGGTTCCATCCACGAAAAAACTGAAAAACTGCTACTTTAACCCCGAAAGTTATGATAATAGAGTTATATGTACCACCAAACAAATATATTAATTTTTTCAGGCATGGAATATCTCATTGGCCAATTCATAACTTAGAGATTAATGAAACTCATTCGAGTATAGATGGGCTACTTTTGTTCTCTTTGCCGAAAAATAGAAGTGAATACCAATACATTTTAGCGAAAAAAATAATTCAGTTACAATTCAGGAAAGATTTACTACTTCTGGCTAACCTGAAACAATATTTGCCGCCAAATTTGATCTCAAATTTCGCCAAGTCGCGAAGTTTGTATTCAAGGCAGATTTTGGTCTTGGCAACGATTTTGGCGATTTTGTGTCGAATCTGGCGACTTGACGACTGAATTTGGTGAAAATCTGCAGTGTAGAATTGCCAAATTTTGGAAGCTCTAATTTTAATAAGAACAGAATTCTGGAGTTTTCCAGAAAGATTCATTGGTTTATAGCGCTTTACTAAATTCTTCGAAAATTCTTTAAGTGACAAACAAAACTAAAACAAAATAAAGGGCATTCGTCGACTAGAACCTGCATGTGTATTAAAAATGACTTTCTACACACAAAATGTAGGCAATATTCATAAATATATCATTACGGACATTATTTACGAGCTGAATATTCATTAAATAAAATGCCTTCGTAAACTAGAATCTGCTTATGTTTATACAAATTACTTTCTACGCATACATATTTCGACAGTTTTCATAATATCATTACGCGCTCTATAATTAGCTTATTTTGAAATCTCTATGATGGTAGGCCATATATAATGACCAAAACCTTTGTATGAATGTAATTTTCGTAATAATCTCCAAATTATAGGCATAAGTTATTTCCGGTTTCTTTTGGTAAAAAAAAAAAAAAGAAAAAAAAAAAGCACGTCATTTTTAAAGTAAATTAATTTTTTTTTAATTCAAGGTATTGGCTATCGGATTCTACACATTTCACCCACCTTTCAAGTAATTGACGAATATCAAGTCAGAAAAACTGCTTGTCTTTTGATGCAAAACATTCATCGAGCCATTTTTCAACTTCTTCGGAATTGCTGAAATGCTACTCTGCGAGTGCGTGCCCCAATGATGCGTATAGGTGATAGTCGGATGGCGCCAGGTCTGAGGAGTACAGCGGGTGCGGAAAGATGTCCCATCGAAGTGATTTCAAGGAGTTTTTCATTTGTTTTCCTCTGTGAAATGGCGCACTGTCGTGTAACAAAATCACTTTGCCATGTCTTCTGGTCCATTCCGGTCGTCTTTAGATTAATGCGTGGTTTAAGTTAATCCTTTGTTGGCGATAGCGTTGTGTACTAACGGTTTTGCTGGGCTTCAAGAGTTCATGATACATAATTCTTCTCTGGTCCCACAAACATAGAGCTCGGTCTTCTTGCCGAAGCGAATTGGCCTTGGAGTGGAAGTACCGGCTTCGCCAGGTGAAAACCACGTTTTTTTCGCTTCAGGTTTTCCAAATAAATTCTGTTTTCGTCACCCGTGAGAATTCGATGCAAAAATTATTTCCTTTCGTGGTGATGAAGCAGCATTTCACAAGTGACTCTGCGATTTTCTTGCTGACGTGCATTCAAATCTTGTGGGACCCATTTATCGATTTTATTGATCTTTCCCATTGCTCGTAAACGTCTGCTGATTGTTTCTTGTAACACATGTAACGCTTCTGCTAATTGCCGTTGAGTTTGAGTTGGGTCATCATCCAATAACGCCTGCAATTGCTCGTCTTCGAATTTTTGTGGTGTACCAGAGCGCTCATTTTCTTTCACATTGAAATCACCACTTTTAAATTGCCGCTAATCGATAGAGCATATTCACCATATGTTTCTACCATAGACCGTGGTCCATATGCTAAAAAATGTCATATAAAAACAAATTCGTTTCAACTTTTCGGGGGCAGACTGAAAATGTTGCTAATATATTCTTTTTAAGATAGGTAATGAAAATATAGAATGTTCTGGAAGTACACTTTACACATAAATTTGGAAAAATGATTCCAATTTGAAGGAACTGAGTTTACATTTACGAAGCTGGTGTATTAGCTGTGCGCAGTATATTTCTGGTAATATTGTGATACAATGAATAAATTCTAAATTAACTTGCATACAAGTGCTAAAATCATATTCCTGAAAAAATGTGCTAAAACAAGTAAAATATTATTAACTAGTTGATCTACAGATCAGAAGCCTCAACGTCCTATTTTCATCACTCATTATTCAATAGATCATTGATAATATTTATTTACTCCAGATTATATATATCATTATCATCATCAATTTCAACTTTTATCAGTCCACTGCAAGATGAAAGCCTCTTCTAGGTTATTCCAATCTGCCCTGTTTTCTGCAATTCTTCTCCATTCTGCTCTTCCAAACTTCACAATATTATCTCTCCAACGACACATTGGTGTCTTTCTCGGTCTTTTGTTGTACCGCGGTATACAAAATAGGACTGGTGGTCCATTTATGATCATTTCTTCTGGAAAAGTGCCCAGCCCAGCTCCATTTTAACTTACTTCTACAAATGACATCAGTAACATTCGTTTTTCTCCCAAATCTAATAAAAGTGTTCCGCTTTCTTTCTCTTTGGGTGAGTCCTAACATGCATCTCCCTCTCTTTATATGTATATATATATATATATATATATATATATATATATATATATACTTATATATGATGACTCGCTACATAAACAGATATATTTCTAACGGAGGCTGCCGCCCCCCTTCAACTTTCCGCTGTATATCTCTGTCTATATCTGTCTCTCTCCACATATATATATATATATATATATTTATATACTTTCTTAATAACAGCCTTCTATATAAATAGAAGGCCTTATAAATAGAAGGCTATTAGATTATTTGATACATAATCTTTTACCAAACTATGATTTGATACAAGTATTTAAATCATTAATACATGTACCAAATTTCCTGCAAAAAGACTACCCTGTGAAACCCTGTAAATTAATTCCAATTCTGTGCCCACAGTTTTCCGCAGAAAAACACGCTTTTAAACATTCTAATAACATTTCATAATATTTAATGTAACCATGTTAAAATACGTTTTTAATACATACTGTCTATAGACCATAATGGTGCGATATTCTTTTGTGTGTCCCTGAAAAACAGCCACCGTTATTATATACGCCAATAAAAATAGTACACCTAATTAATTATAATTCACTTATATTTCAACCTAATTTGGCATCATTTGAATGATTACAGAATGTCATTGGAATTCTTTTGTGTGGTCCTGTAAAAAAAAATTAGCTTATACATAACTCTTTTTTTTTTTTTTGAGAGAGAGAGAGAGAGAGAGAGAAAACATATTTTTACGTATGTTTATAATATATGTTAATTCCACTAAATGCAGCATAAACGTGTTAAAATACTTTTAGATAAAAATTTGCCCACAAATTCTAATGTTATGAAATTCTTTTGCTTTTGTCTGTAAAAGAACACAAATAAAACATTTCAACTTATTCTACGTTTTTCAAAAGTAATTGTTTGAAATTTGACAAAATTGGATGATTATATAACATTGCCAGAATACTTTTGCAAGGTCCAGTACATTAATTGCGAAGACTAAGCACACATATTTAATTTCTATGGAAAACATCAATATAAGCATCTCAATAATGCTCGCTAATTTAATTTCGCTGATTGGAGAGTAACGATGTTAAAATTCGCTTAAACGAAATTCACCCCATAGGTCTTAATGATGAGAAAAAATTGTTGTGTCCCTGTACACGATCCATAAATAATCTAGACATAAAAAATCTGGTGTGAAACAACCACACGACTTCCATTACCCGCTATTACATGTATTATATGCATTTTTGAGAGATAATGTGATCAGAAAACATAAAAGTGACCAAAAAAGAAAATCGTTAGAGCCGTTTTTGAGATACCAACTTTCACAAAAAATCAATTATTGACCGGAAAACAATAATTACACACAAAAGCATATTTAAAAGTGAGTTAAAATGGCGAGTTTGAAAAAAATCCGTACAACCGTTTTTAAAGGAACGCCTTTGCGATGCCTGAAATTGAGCTATTTATACAGGACGCCTATCAATTTTCATGAACTAACCAACTATATCATTCGAAAGGATATCTGATAGAGTGTTTATATAGCAAATTTGAAGAAAATCGTTAGAGCCGTTTTTGAGATACGGACTTACGGTCCCACTTCCGGTTTCCGATGTCCCATTTCCGGTTACACTCAATTATTGACAGGAAAACAATAATTACATACAAAAGCATATTTAAAATTGAGTTAAAATGGCGAGTTTGAAAAAAATCCGTACAACCGTTTTTAAAGGAACGCCCTTGGGAGGCCTGAAATTGAGCTATTTATACAGGACGCCTATCAATTTTCTTGAACTAACCAACTATATCATTCGAAAGGACATCTAATAGAGTGTTTATATAGCAAGTTTGAAGAAAATCGTTAGAGCCGTTTTTGATATACGGACTTACGGTCCAACTTCCGGTTTCCGATGTCCCACTTCCGGTTTTTCAATTTTCACCAAAATTTGGAAATTTCATCTGTACGCCAGACGTATTTGAATTCTAAAGTTTCGTAGCTCTATCTTTATTAGTTTCTGAGCTATAATAGCCAGAAGATTCTCCACATACATACACACACATACACACATTCATACACACTGACCAATTGCCAAAAACCACTTTTTTGGACTCAGGGGACCTTAAAACGTGTAAATCAGGTGAAAACCCGATATCGAATTTTCAGACCGAATACAATACTTCCATTACCTACGGTAGTAGGGTAATGGAAGTAAAAATTGCACAGGTATTTCTACACAGAGCCTGAATATGTATACGAATTTGCAAGTCAATCGTGAGTTTTTTGCGGTCGTTATCGCGGTACATACAAATCCTGTCCATAGGCCGTAATTATAAGAAAAACTTTGGTGTGACCCAGTACACGAACTACAGATGAAATACACACCTAAAACTATACAGCTAATTCTGTGTGGTTCATGAACATGTGTACCAAATTCCAAATGAATAGCATGATTTTTGCGGCCGCTATCACGAAACAAACAGACACACAAGCAGAACAGAAAATCTTTTTTAATCTCCACATGGAGGCCTCGACGAACGTTTCGCCAATAATTTAGCTACATTTCAGAGTGAAACTTACTGTGTAACATTTTCTATGGTAATCTCATGTCTAAAGGCAGTTTGAATAGTTCATTAATTGGAAGATCTAGCAAATGGGTAGATATATTTCTTTCCCGAATATTTAAAACTTTGCATTGATCGTCACGCAGTCTTACTTTAGCCCAGCTTATTTGATAAAAACACGTCACCTTTGAATGTATCTTATGGTTGATGTGCACACAAAAGTAATTTCTTCTGATATTATATTATCTGTAATAATTCTACTTAAAAATATAGGAAAATAGAGTGATAACAGAATTCGATCAAAATGTTAATAATACGCAGGATAATGATGCCGAGAGAAAATTTACATCTTATTTGTAAAAATATAAAGCTGTTCGGTAGAGGAATTTGTTTGCGTTGTAGGCAGAATATATCTAGGACGTTTTGAAAGCGTGTTTTTAAGGTAATTCTTATACTATTTCCTGGAAAAAAATTGATCGTAAAACTGCATAATGCATTAAAAACGATACTGTAAAAAGTATTTAAACCTACAATCGATTGTTTTAAATTTTGTTCATATCTTTTCTTTTTAATTTTTTTTAATATCAACAACAAATAGGTTTTCTGTTGGTTATAACAATATTTTCTGTACATTTATTACTTCAACATTGCATTTTCCTTTTATTTTAAAATGTTTCTCTCATTTCTATTTCATTTTTAAATGTGTATTTCCTGGAATCCCTTTTGTAGCGCTGATTTTTGTCATGATATTTTATTTTTCACTTAATAAATAAGAAAATTAAAAAAAAAAAAAAAAAAAAAAAAAAAAAAAACATTAAAAAAAAATATATATATATATATATATTAAATATAAGTAAGAGCTCTGCTTTATAACTAATTCATTATAACAATAAGAAATGACTTTTTTGGTAGCTATAGAATGAACTTATTTTACAATAATATTTATACTAAATATCAGTTTTAACCCTTATTAAATCATGAATATCTTATTCATTTAACAATTTAAACAGAATTTTAACGTTCAACAATTTTTTAGGTAATGGACAATATTCCTGTGACGTCACCGTAGGTAAAATCGCCGAACACGTGGCCGATATTTTGTAAACAAATTAGATTCAAGATGACATTTTATTGTTACGCATAACATTTTCCTAAATATTTCTGCAGTGAAACTTAATAATAATGTTCAAACAAGAACAAAAGTGAAATGTAAACAACTGAATCGAATGATAAAGTTAAGACTATTCCATATCGTAAAATTGCAGAACATTTTATGTATACACACACACACATACATATATATAATGAAAAAAAGATTAATAAGAACATTTTATACACACACACATATATATATAGACATCAAAGCTTAAATAAATAGAATTTCAATCACTTTAATAAAGGAATTTACTAAATGGAACATCCGTTTAAATTTGTTAACATCGCCACAGTTCACACGGCAACTTTTAATATTACATATGTTGATTAATATTAAAGTATATCACTAAAACTGGATTAAAAACAAAACAAAGTTATCACTATATCACTCTTACTTCAATTTCATATAATCTGTAACTCTTAGAAATAATATTGCAAGATAAAAATTTGCAAGCCACAATGCTTTGCTATGGTAGAGTTGAGAATTGTTTACCGAAAACAGCTGATTTTTTATAGTCTCGAACCCAAAGGAGGAATATGGTCCAATACGTCAAAAAGGAACCTGATTTATAACTGTTGTCTACTAGACTAAAAATCACCTGTCTGCGCTTACATAATCCGTTGTCATGTTTTATTATTATTATTATTATTATTATTATTATTATTTTTTTTTTTTTTTTTTTTAAGGGGGAAAAATTAAAAAATTAAATAAATAAAAATAAAAAAGAAGCCGAGAAGAGATCAGTAATTAAAATAATAATAATAATAATTCTTTTAAAAATACGTTTTTAAATTAAAAATTTAATATATTTAATTTTTTTCTACAGCATTACCATTTTACTTTCAATGAATATAATAAATTAAAAAAAAAAAAATCCCTTTTCGGCAAGCTTAAAAGCAAAGGTAGATACTTTTACATGTTACAAAAGTAAAGAAATATTACATATGCATTAACACATACGTAGTCAATGGCTTTGTTCCCTCACATTGCATTTTTTACGTCGCTATTCTGTTTTTAAGAAATTTAATTATCAACTACTACAGGGTTCGTACGGGCTTTATTTTTTCCCTGAGTCTCACACCAATATTCTGAAACAATAAAATTGAACTTAATACAATAGCCTTATTTTATAACGTAATTCGTTCTACAAAATTACCGGTATAAGACTCAGGGAAAAAATAAGACCCGTACGAACCCTGTACTACTATTCATTCTACTTAAAATTTTAGGCTAGATTTATTGGTCAGTAAATGATTCAAATTTTTAAAATCCAAGTTCATAATCATTCAAAAAATAGAAGCCATGAAGATATACAATTTGGTGACAAAACTTGCGACTTAGCAATGAAATTTGTGATATGGCAGCAAAATTTGAAAGTTGGCGACGAAATTTTTGACTTGGCAGCGAAATACGTTATTTGATCACAAAATTTAGCTCCATGGCGATGAAAAATGGCAGCTTTGACGTCATTATATTTTTTTCCCACGCAAAAACCTCATATCTCTTCACAGACCAATGTCTTCTTTCCACAAGATAAATAAACTGGTGTGTCACTCACACGACTTTCTCTTACGCTGAAATTTAATAATATAAATACAAGTTGGAGATTATGAGGTAAGATAACGAGTACT
Source organism: Salticus scenicus (assembly GCA_963930645.1). Taxonomy (NCBI): domain Eukaryota; kingdom Metazoa; phylum Arthropoda; class Arachnida; order Araneae; family Salticidae; genus Salticus; species Salticus scenicus. Next base: position 97,343,090 of record OZ005661.1, read on the forward strand.
GCAGGGGTGCAGAATATGTCCGAACGCGCGAACGATGTTCGGGGGAAATTCTGGCTGTCTGGGGAAATTTTGAATATTTATTATCTTAGAATAAAATAAAAATGAAAATGGAATTAAAAAAAAAAAAAAAACAAAAAAAAAATTACTGAAAAAACAAACTTTCTAATATTAAACTACAAATTAACAGCTGTATTCTTCTGTTACGAGTGTATTCCCTTTAAATACCCATTAATCCCCCACCCCCCGAAAAAAAAAAAAAAAAAAAGGTCAATCTTAAAAAAAAAAAAAAAAAATAATCTTTCTGATAATAGGTTGATGCGTTATTTTTGGGGAAATTTAGAATGTGTTCTGGGGAATTTTCAGAGGTCTGAACATTTTCTGCACCCCTGGAGTACTGTTATGTAATGTTAAACAATTTAAATTAGGCTTCGGAAGAGATTTATGTGATAATTAGTTCTGTGTGAGGGAGGCTACCGCCCCTCTCAGCCTCAACCCCTCGTTTCATTAATGCACCGACATTTATATAGAATTTAATTCTGCTATTAAAATTAAAAGTTTAATTAAAATTATATAGACAATTTTCGCACGCAACACACATTTAAACTTATCAATCATGATCAAACTTTCCCAGCAACAAACTTATATTAACTTCAAAATACAACATTTGGATCTCCTAAAATTATTCGTTTTTAAGTTACTCTAAGAGACACAGACAAAGATCAAACGTTAAAATCTCGACTACGGTAATCAGGAAGGCTCAAAACGTGTAAATATACAAAAAAAAAAAAGCGATGAATATTTAGATTAAAAAACATACATTATTTACCATATCTCTATGAGGAATTTATTTCAATTATCGAACAGCTTTCCTGGAAATGGTAAAATATTATTAGTAAAGCACATCCACTAACAACAAATAACCAGTGTGTTGTGGCCATCACACGACTTTCTTCTATATTTTCCTATACAAATTCACTCAAAAAGAAAATAATTTATTAATTTTTATTTAAAAAAATTATCTTCCATGATAATGCAGACGATTTCCACATTAGAGAAGTAGTATAACACTAAATATCCAAAAAAAGTTGAATTTATTCTCAATATTACATTAAAAAAATCGATAATTTTATTTTAAATTATGGCAGATCGATGGTTCAACCATTCGTTTTAAAGGTATTGGCGAGCTCTTTTGAAAGATACCCATCATGAAAATTTACTCCCCTCGAGAGTGGACTTCCATCCCCCAGGGGGGGAGGTGCGGCACAAAAAAACAAAACATACATACACAAAAAAAAAAAAAAAAAAAAAAATTTCCAATTGATTATCTCCATTACAAAAAATATATATTCTTTTCATTTTGTTTAGTGCAGTCTATAAATGTTAAACTCTACTTACCTGCAATTTCCCCCATAGACGTAATGTATTTGAATACTTTTGAGTGTCCCTGTAAACGAACCATTTGCTTCATCTCAACGAAAGGCTTAGTGTAGCATCCCTATAGGATACATATGTATCATATCAAGTTTGGAATTTCTGCTACTATTTGTTCTTGAGATATGCTGATAACACACACACAGACACACAGAAATACAGACACATAGACCATTCGCTAAGAACATGATTTTCGTATTCAGGGGACCTCAGAACATATAAATATATCAAAAACTCACGTTCGAAAATTTGACCCTAAAACAATACTTTCACGACTCTATCGGTAAGAGAAAGTAAAAATCAAAGGAAGCTGTAACGTATTACTCTCAATTTCAATCGTAAATTTTAAATTCTTGCGTAAACCGGCGTTTTAAACTATTCACCACAAACGAATTTTTACCAAGACTAACGTATTATTTTAATTTTATATTTTTAAATGATTAATTAAAGCTGTTACCATGGTTTTTATATTTTCAGTGATCTTTTTACTTTCTTCTATATGTAATATAGAGAAAGTATTAGATTCGTAAAAATTTTCGACCTCGGGTTTTTGATGGATTTACACGTTTTGAGAGCGGTAGAACACGATTTGACCATTTTTAGAAAATGTCTGTCTGTCTGTCTGTCTGTCTGTCTGTCTGTCTGTCTCTGTGTGTGTGTGTGTGACAAAATTTTGTGGCAACTGTATCTCAGGAACTACTATACAGAATTTCATACAAATTGGTGTGTATGAACCTTGACCACCCTTGTGCACCTTGACATAAATTAGTGCCTATCAACTTTTGGTAAAAATTGTCTTACAGGTTGCGTTGCCATCCCGCTTTTTCCAAATTTTTAACATGGTGATATAGGACAAAATTTTGTATAAATGTGCATAAAGATAATTATATTTTAGTAATCATTATGAAATTTACAAGAATTATTTATAATAGAGATAGTCAACTGGGAAAAAATTTTGTATGCGTAGGAGCCTCGCCACCCCCCCTGTGGGGGGAAGTCACCCCTCGAGGGGAGTAAATTTTCAAGATGGGTATCTTTCGAAAGGTCTCGTCAATACCTTTAAAACGAATGGTTGAACTATAAATCTGTGATAATTTAAAACAAAGTTATCGATTTTTTTTACTTTTAACGAAAAAAAAAAAAAAAACTTTTTTTTAAACGAAATTTAACCAGACTTGGTATTTAGTTGGCCCCTGATATAAACTGTGGCTGATTAGATTTGGGGATCAATAGCTCAACAGGTGGCGCTGTGATCGTATTTTTTCTAAATTTTTAACATGGACAAAAGTAGTACAAAATTTCGTATAAATGTACCTAAAGAGAGTTATTCTTAGCCTGTGATTGTGAAATTAATATGAATTATTGATAATAGTAGTAGTTAATTATGAAAAAAATTTGGGGCATCGCTTCCCCCCCTTGGGGGAAGTACCCCCCGGGGGGGGGGTAAATTTTCAAGATAGGTATCTTTCGAAAGGTCTCGTCAATACCTTTAAAACGAATGGTTGAACTATAAATATGTGATAATTTAAAACAAAGTTATCGATTTTTTTTACTTTTAACGAAAAAAAACTTTGGAAAAAAAACATATATATATATATTTTAAATATTGTTACTGCGTGAATTTGTATAAGAAAATATAGAAGAAAGTCTTGTGGTGGCCACAACATACTAGTTTATTATCGTTTGCATGTGACGTAAGCATCAGATTATAAATTTAAGCAATTAAAGCTGTAGAAAATGTCGGCTTCATCACAATTGACGAAAAATCACTTTTTAACTCGTAACTTTTAAGCAATTGAAGTTATCGAAAAAGTTTAAATACAAAATTTGTTCTTTAGGGTAAGGAGGTAATTCGCCTGATTTGAAGTATTTTCCTATTTTCAATATTAAAGAAATTATGGGAAATGAAAATTTTCACCTCCTTTGAACTAAATGCCCCATCTACGAACTCGACCGAGATTTTTACTGTCCTGACAAGATATCCCAAGCTGGTTTAATTTAAATAAAAAATACTCCAGTTATCGTGTTCACAACTTAACATGGGAAAAAGCGTTATATATATATATATATATATATATATACATATAAACTTTTTAACGGAGGGTGGTTTTGGGTTCTAGGGGTCATGATCGGTAAAGATATGAAGAAATTTTCCAGAGGTCGTGTAATGAGAACCATTGCAATAGGTAGATCTCCTATAAGGAATCTACGTAAACGGAAAGAAGAAAAATTAATTGGAAAAAGAGGGGGGGGGAGGGAGGAAGAACGCTGAATGTTGATAAGTAATTAAATATATAAATGAAAACACTATGTAATATAATGGGTAAATAGTGGGTAAAAAAAAAAAAAAAAAAGTTTTCAATACTGTCCGCTTCGATACTGAATATTTTTCATTTGCTTTTCTTTCCTTATTATTATTTTTTTTTTTTTCTTTCAAAAAATTAAAAAAAGATTTTTATGAAATTTTGGCAAAAGAAGAATTTAGTTTAATGCGGAAGACTTTTTTTTTTTTTTTCAAATTATAACATAGCTTTCAAATTATTCAATTATATTTTCGACAAATTTTTGAATTCGATAAATGTTCAATTATCGTAAAACTGGTATCGTAGAAATCTGTAGATTGAGACCAATAGTCCTACGTCCTACTAGTTATAATCATTCAAAATAAATAAACAAAAACTGTTACTCTAATCACAAAAACCACGGTAATAGGATTCATACTACCGAGAAAAATGTAGTAGTTTTTTTCAGAAATAGTACTACATTGCTTCTTATATTACTCCACAGCTTAGAGTTCAATGGAAATCATTTGAGTATAAATGGTCTACATTTGTTCTCTTTGGAGAAAATTAGTAAAGAGAAACAATACCTTTTACCAAAACAATTAACTCAGTTGAAATTGAGAAAGACTTTACTAAATTTGACTATCCTGAAACAATATTTTCTGCGAAATTTGGTCACTAATCTCGCCAAGTTGCGAAGTTTTGTAGTCAACACAGATTTTGGTTTTAGCAACGATTTTGGCGATTTAGCGAAGAATTCTGAGATTTGGTGACCAAATTAAGCGAATATTTGTTGTTTAGGTTTGCAGAAGTTTCGAAGCTCTAACTTCAATAAGAAAAAGGTTCTGGAATTTTCCGAAAAGATTCATTGGTTTATAGCGCAGAACTAAATTCTTCGAATGTTCTATAAATGACTAAAAATATTGTAAAAAAAGGAAAGCGATTATAGATGACTGTACACAAGAACGTGCATATATCTTTATGTGCTACATTCTATACAGTATTGCAGGTATAAAGGTACAACAGTATTGCAGTATAAAGGTACAACTATAGTATTTCCCCACAGCTGAATTTGGCGATTTTTCTTTGGCGCCGATTTGATCGATAACGATGTCGTTCTGGAGTGTTTGCGATATAATATGGCAGCCTGCATGCTATTTATTTTGGATTTATGATTTTATGATTTATAATTTAGCTTATGATTTTATCATTTATGATATATGATTTATGATTTTAGATTTATGATTTAGCTATAATCGCAAAATTCAGCTGTGCGAAAATACTATAGTTGTTCCAAAGTAAAAACAGACTGACGTTTTTTCACTTCCACAAAGGTGGGCGTTGACTTAGTGTCAAATTAGATAGTGAAATGTAGCGAAAAGTGGTAATTCAGGATTACCAAAGTTTGGGAACGATAACTTCAACAGGGGCGATTTCTGGATTTTTCGGAATAGTTTTTTTCATTGATTTCTAGCACAGAATTACCTCGAAAATTCTCTAAACAACTGACAAGAAGCTCGATGAATTCAAATTTCATACAAACTTTGAAGTTTTCGGTAGCTCCTGAATTAGTGAAATTTTTGCTCTGTAATATATTTAACAATGTTTATTTGATTTTAGAAATAAGAATCACTACTTCATTGGATTACTTCGAGAATATTCTTTGATTAATGATTTCTGTGGCACAAAAAACAGTTTTATTTAGCTGTTTACTGAGTATTCATTATAAAGCGCATTCATCGACTAGAACCTGTTTATGTCTTTATGAATGACTTTCTATAGGCAAAAATGTCGACAACTTTCATAACAATATAATTAGGGGCAATGTTGATAGTTTCCATAACAATATCATTACCGGCTCTATCTACGGGCTGAATGCTCATTAAATAAAATGTATTCGTCGATTAGAACCTGCTAATGTCTTTAACGATTTCTTTCTACATGCAAAAATTTCGACAACTTTATCATTACGGGATTTATCTATGGGCTAATTATTCATAAAATAAACTGCATTCGTCGACTAGAACCTGCTTATGTACTTTCTATACGGAAAAATGTCGATAACTTTCATGACAATATCATTAGGAGCTGTATACCGAAATTAAGAAGTGGATTTTTTTTTTTTTTAAGTTATATTTCCATGAAATAGTAGCCGCATAAAACTTTACAGATAATAAGAAAAATTTTCATAATCACATGCTACAGCCAAAATGCCCTTAAAGCATTAATTTTACAGGATAATCCAAAACATTTTGATTTAATTTTTTACTGGTCTTTCCTCTTCGGGACACAGCTTTTGCTGGCATATATCAGGTATAAGAAGTTTTTGCACTATTAAAGTTTCAAAATGTGTCTTAAAGAACTTTTCTAGATATTTAATAAAACGTCTAAACTCGTATGTGTCCAAGTACTTTTTGGAAGATAGTGTATACAACTGCCGTGTATATTTTCTAATTACGCTTTTGATAGCCAAATTCCAAAAATCGCCAAGGATGACCGATATCAAAACTATACCGCTATATTTTATTTGTATAACAGAGTAGATTTCTTTACAGGAAAATACATTCTTGAAAAGTTAATCTTCAATACCGTACAGCCATTTTGAAACAAGCTGTACGTTCGAAATATAAACAGAACATGTAGTATTGCCATTGAATTAATAAGAAAATGGAATAATAAAAAGTAAAATCAAAATAGATACAAAACAATTAACAAAAAATTATTCAATTTTTTTTTTTTTTTAATCGCCAAATTGGCGTCAAAATATCAAAAATCGTCAATACTGAAGCTGTATTTTTATGAGAAATCATGTTTGCATCAATGTTTTAAAATACGATTTATATAAATAACAAGTTATTAAAAACAAATTTCATTAACATTATATATTTTAATTTTTTAAATATGTATCATCTATCTCAATTAGACAGACATTACTGTTTGAAATTTGAATAAAAATATAGAAGGAATGTGCATTCTTTTACGACTTTAACAATAACAATAATAATATATATAAGCCAACATCTCACCACAAGCTAAACAACTTAAAAATTCTACGGCTTCTTTTCGGTATGACTTTCCTTTACAGTAGCAAAATACAATAATAAGAGTAAAAATGCACAAAAATAATTCGTTTTTGATAAAACACATCTTTTAAACTAGAGTTAATCAATAGAAATTCAAATATATGTTTTTTTGCTAGACTAAATGCAAAAGTTAGCAATAAAAGAGAAAGACATGCTGTTGCCATTTTTTTATAAATGTAAAAATTTTATTTTTGAAAAAAAAAAAAATATATATATATATATATATATATATATATTCTCAATGATGTTATTTAGTGATTGAGATATTTGAAACATAAAGAAAATATAAAGAAAGATAAGCGTTACTTTAGCAAATAAATTATTTTTTACCATGTTTTTATTAACTTCTATGCTTGTTCGTTTGATTGTGCAGTACAAATCTTGCAATCGAATTTTAACTTCCCTACTATAGCTAGACATTTGAAACTTTCAGAATCCGCGTTTGTCATGATCGATAGGTAGCGCTTTTTCAGCTTTTGTTGTTAGTAAATACAATAGCTACGTGTATTTATTATTGTTCTTTTTGTTATTCTACTTAATATTCGTACTATAATTTCTCCGCCATTACATCATGGAACATTGATTGCTTTTGGAAAAAAAATATTTCAGTTTATTCAAAGTTCGATCGGAAGTAGATTTTTACCGAAGTTGAACAAATATTAGTTTCAAAACACCTGATTAATTCTTTATTTCTATTAGCCGAAGCAACTGAATTTTTAAATTTGTCATTTGAAAATAAATGGAAGCTTAATTCTGGATTTCTTGATCCTTTGGAGTTACACTGTAGCACACAACAGTATGTGTTATCTTTTTTACCGAATTTATTAATTTTTATTCAATAAATATAAGTGAAACTAAACATCGGCAAGCAATGGCGGCTTGATGGAAGCCAAATTAAAGCATGGTTATTGTAATTTCACCTTAGCCCACCAGAGGGCGAGCATTTTATTACAATCGCGGATAGCTCACAACAAGATAACAACAGAATCCTTGATTATAATGAAATGCTCGCCCTCTGGTAGGCTAAGGTGAAATTACAATTAACAGGAATAGCTTTCGGCTTTCGTCGAGACGCCATTGCCTGCTGTAAATTCGATGTTTAGTTTCACACATATTTATTGAATAAAAATTAATAAATCCCGTAAAAACGATAACACATACTGTTGTGTGCCACAGTGTAACTCCAAAGGATAAAAAATCCAGAATAAAGCTTCCATTTATTTCCAAATGACAAATTTAAAATTTCAGTTGCTTCCGCTAATGGAAGTAAAGAATTAATCAGATGATTTGAAACTAATATTTGTTCAGCTTCAGTTAAACATCTACTTCCGATCGAACTTTGAATAAACTGAAATTTTTTTTTCCAAAAGCAATCGATTTTTCATGATGTAATGGCGGAGAAATTATAGCAGGAATATTAAGTAGTGACACAAATAGAACAATAATAAATACACGTGGCTGTTATATTTACTAACAACAAACGTTGGAAAAGCGCTATCTATCGATCATTACAAATGCGGATACTTCGAAGTTTTATTTTCGAATAGTTATCTTATAATTAATTAAAATATGAAAATAATATCCTCCTAATAACTTATAAATCATAGATATAATAATTTACATAGATCTATCAACCCATTGTTATCATGCAAAAGTTTTTGATGCCGAAAAATTTTTTTGGCATCAGACATATAGTGGTATTGAAACCATTGAAACTCGGCAATCCGCGATTGTAATGAAATGCTCGCCCTCTGGTGGGCTACGGTGAAATTACAATAAACATGGTTTAATTCGAATTCCATATAGCCGCCATTGCTAGCCGATGTTTAGTTTCACATATATTTATTGAATAAAAATGAATAAATCCGGTAAAAAAGATAACACATACTGTTGTGTGCTCCAGTGTAACTCCAAAGGATCAAGAAATCCAGAATGAAGCTTCCATTTATTTCCAAATGATAAATTTAAAATTTCAGTTGCTTCGGCTAATGGAAGTAAAGAATTAATCAGATGACTTGAAACTAATATTTGTTCAGCTTCAGTTAAAAATCTACTTCCGATCGAACTTCGAATAAACTGAATTATTTTTTCCAAAAGCAATCAATTTTCCATAATGTAATGGCGGAGAAATTATAGTACGAATATTAAGTAGAATAACAAGAACACTATTGGAACACACGTGGCTAATGTTTACTAACAACTGCAGTGTTCACAAAGCGCCGTCTATCGATCATTACAAACGCGGATTGTAATAGAATAGAATAGAATGTTGATGGATTCTCAAAATGTTGAAATCTTGCGTCTTTTAATTCTTCTAATAAATTTATGAAAAGAAATGGATAAGTAATCGTAAAAGTAAATTATATTTGACTAAATTATGAAAAATATAATTTTTATAATCAAATGCTTTGTTGTTATTATTATGAAATAAAAAAGTGGTTTGATTTTTAATGTAATACGTTTTTTATAGTTTGATATTTTTTAAGATTTTGTATTAGTAAGTAATATAGAATTTTCAGAATTCTTTTAAATATATTTAGCAGCGGCGTAGGTAAAGAACGTTAGTTTTAGTACATAAAAAGTGTTTAACTTTAAATATTATCTAACTAAATTAATAAATATCTAAAAGAAAAAAAGAAAGAAAGAAAAAGAAAAATGAATTTGAAATTGTATCTGCAGTTTCTCATTCACCTTCAGTACATAAATTATTCATAAATTTTATTTTCTAAATTATCTATATGTGATCACTCGGAAAAAGACAGCCATATTGTGGACTTTTCTCCGAGTAAAAAGGAATCAATTTTTTTGCTCACAATGATCAATCTATGTTTTATTACTATATCTATGTTATAAATAGTCATTAAAATATTAGCTATAATTTAATTGTTGCCAAAAAAAGAAAAAAAAGAAACAAATTCATTTTCTTTCGACATAAAAATAAATACATTTAATTAAACGTGAGCATTAAAAAATTGTAAAAAGTTAAATTTAGTATCTCATAAAAATTGACGTCATTATCAATTTAAAGATTTCATACTGTTGCGTACTTGGGGGTTCGTAAGTTGTCCGAGAATAAGAGATGAAATTTGCAAAAATTCCGGAGCTTTATTTACAGACAATTAAAGAAGAATACAGGTATATAAACTGATTATCAGCTTCAATTCCACCAATAAACACAGCTTAAAGAAATAGCTGTCAACAGCAAATCCGCAGAACAGACTGTACAGCAATAACACATAAAGCAAATCTCATTCAAAGAGGCTCAGAACTCCTTCAATAGCACTGAAAGCATTAGCGAAACTGACTGAGAACTAATCTGGGTTTGGCGCACTGTAGCTACTTTTATACATCTCTGCCGAACCAAGAATGTTAGTGAAATTTCCTGTAACTCCTTAACTAATCACATTAGAACGTCCGTCTTTGGTATATCTATAATAAGGATTTTCTCGCCAAAAATCGCCATATTTGTCGCCAAATCCATTACCTACCTATTGGAGCTTTTTAATGCGTTTTAAAGGGAAAATTAAGCTATTTTAACGCGAAAAAGAGCTGGAAATGCAGAAAATTGACATTTTATCAATTTACTAAGCCTCTTTGAAAGAATTTATACAAAAATAAATACAATTATTTACAATTTCGTAACAATACGCATTGATAAATTGCTAATGTAGTTAGTTCTATTCGCGTTTGTAATGATCGATAGATGGCGCTTTTCCAACTTTTGTTGTTAATAAATTTAATAGCCACGTGTATTTATTATTGTTGTATTTGTGTTGCTACTTAATATTCGTGCTATAATTTCTCCGCCATTACATCATGGAAAATCGATTGTCTTTGGAAAAAAATATTTCAGTTTATTCAATTTTCGATCAGAAGTAGATGTTCAACTGAAGCTGAACAAATATTAGTTTCAAACATTCTTTACTTCCATTAGCCGAAGCAACTGAAATTTTAAATTTGTCATTTGGAAATAAATGGAAGCTTAATTCCGGATTTCTTTATCCTTTGGAGTTACACTGTGGCACACAGGAGTATGTGTTATATTTTTTACCGGATTTATTCATTTTTATTCAATGAATAAATGTGAAACTAAACATCGAATATACAGCAAGCAATGGCGTCTCGAAGAAAGCTATCCATGGTATTGTTAATTTCACCTTAGCCCACCAGAGGGCGAGCATTTCATTACAATCGCGGATAGCTATGATTCAACAGAAAATTTAAAAACATGCTTTATAAAATGTTTTTTATCTTATAATTATTTATAATTTGACTAGCAGGCTTTGCCCGCTTCACTGGTAACTATATTTAAAGGAAACTCTTTTCTATATAGCTTTATGAGAAAAAGAAAAAAAAAATACTGAAATCGCTCAAAAGCTCGGTTTGCGTTCCCGCTGCCATTGGCATCGAATTGTTCGTCCTCGCAGTCTCCGGTGCCTGTCCCTATTGCCTGCGACAATAGCTTACCCGTGGACTTCCATTTGGGTGCTTATCATATATGACAGTTTCGATACAGACAGTATCGAAAAATTTGAAGTAGCTTTTTTATATTTGAATACCAATTACATAAGAACAACATTATGCGTGATGTACATAATATTTGCTTTCAAGTTATTTCCTATATTTATTTGATTTAATCGATCAACCATAGTTGTACAGGACCAATTAATGGCATTTTAAATAGGGAACATTCCATAGGGAACTTGGGTGTATCATTGTTTTTAAATTCTCAAAATATTCATGGATGAGAGGAGCCGGAGACAAACAGATAGAATGGTAGACAATCAGACAGTCAGATGCACAAATTGAAGAAATCATATCCCACTAAAATTATAAGAAAGTTTTAAAAGGCTCATGTAAACAAGAGTGCAATTCCAGCAAATTTTTATTTATAGCTCTTAATGTAACTGATTATTTTTGTGTGGCCCTGTAAATATAATGCTAACCATACTATATTACATAGAAGGCACTCTTTTGTGCATACGAATAGTATATTTCATTTGCATTAAGCTTTGTGGAGAATAAAATTATTAAAATTTGGCTTATAAAAATAACTCTCATACAACACAATGCTTTGGAATACTTTCAAGTGCCCCTGTACACAAACCAGTTAGAAATGTACTCTACTTTACATAGGAAACATCCGATAGGGAATTGAATAACATGTTAAAATTTCATTGAAGTTTCTATACATTAAAGATATTAAAATATGGTTTATAGACACTCCTCCCATAGAACACAATGCTTTCGAATACTTTTGGGTGTCCCTGTACACAAACCAGAATAGGTATTCACTCCATTTTCAATAGGGAACAGCCGATAATCAACTTGAATAAAATATATCGGTTTAAAGAAATTCCATGAATATTTACGGAATTAGAGCGCAGTAAAACAGACAGAGAGACAGACAGACGGAAAGAAGAACAGTCAGACAGATACAGAGATAGAAATTATATTCACACTAAAAAAATGATAGAAAGTTTCAAAAACGAGTAAAGTAAACGAGAGTACAATTCTAGCAATTTTTTATTAATAGCTCTTAATATAACTGAATATTTTTGTGTCACCCTGTAAATTTAATGATAACCATGCTATATTCTATGCAAAGCATTCTTTTGTGCATATAAATGACATATTTCAATTTCCTAAAACTTCGTAGAAAGTAAAAATATTAAAATTTGATTTATAGAAATAACTCTCATAGAACGCAATGCTTTGGAATACTTTTAAGTGTCCCTGTACATAAATCAGTAGTGGTATTTCCTCCATTTTATACAGGAAACATCCAATAGGGAATCTGAATAACATATTTCAATTTAATTGAGATATGTCTACAGTAAAGGTAAGAAAATATGGTTTATCGAAATACCTCTCATAGGACATAATGCTTTGAACTACTTTCGGTTATACCTGTACACAAACCAGTAGAGGTACAAACTCCATTTTCAATAGGGAACATCAGATCGTAAACTTGAATAACATATATCAGTTTCAAGAAATTCCATAAATATTTACGGGAGTTAGAGCTCGGACAGACAGACAGGCAGACGGACAGGCAGATACACAAAACTGAATTCCTATTCACACTTAAAAAATGTTAGAAAGTGTTAAAAACGCTTAACGTAAACGAAAGTACAATTCTAGCAATTGTTTATTTATAGCTCTTAATATAACTGGATATTTTTGTGCCACCCTGTAAATCTAATGCTAATCATGCTATATTATGTGCAAAGCATTCTTTTGTGCATATAAATAACGTACTTCAATTTCCAAAAACTTCGTGGAAAGTAAAGTTATTAAAATTTGATTTATAGAAATATCTCTCATAGAACGCAATGCTTTGGAATAATTTTGAGTATCCCTGTACATAAACCGATGGTGGTAATTCCTCCATTTTAAACAGGAAAAATCCAATAGTGAACTTGAATAACATATTTCAATTTCATTCAGATATGTCTACACTAATGGTATGAAAATATGGTTTATAGTCTCATAGAACCTCTCATAGAACACAATGATTTGAAATACTTTCAGGTGTCCCTGTACACAAACTGGTAGAGGCATAAACTCCATTTTCAATAGGGAACGTCCGATAGTGAACTTGAATAACATATATCAGTTTCAAGAAATTCCATAAATATTTACGGAAGTTAGAGCGTGGACAGGCAGACGGACAGACAGACAAACCGAAGTCATAAATACTTGTTGGAAAGTGTTAAAAATATTAGAAAGTGATAAAAACGCTTAATGTAAAAGAAAGTACATATCTAGCAATTTTTTTATTAATAGCTCTTAATTTATCTGGATATTTTTGTGCCACCCTGCAAATATAAAGCTAAATATGCTATATTGTATGCAAAGCATTCTTTTGTGCATATAAATAACATACTTCAATTACTTAAAATTTGTGGAAACTAAAGTTATTAAAATTTGATTTATAGAAATATCTCTCATAGAACGCAATGCTTTGGAATACTTTTGAGTGTCCCTGTGTATAACCCGATGGTGGTATTCCCTCCATTTTATACAGGAAACATCCAATAGTGAACTTGAATAACATATTTCAATTTCATTAAGATATGTCTACAGTGAAGGTATTAAAATATGATTTATAGAAATACCTCTCATAGAACACAATGCTTTGAAATACTTTCGGGTATCCCTGTACACAAACCAGTAGAGGTACAAACTCCATTTTCAATAGGGAACGTGCGATAGTGAACTTGAATAACATATTTCAATTTCATTAAGATATGTCTAGAGTAAAGGTATGAAAATATGGTTTATAGAAATACCTCTCATAGAACACAATGCTTTGAAATACTTTCGGGTGTCCCTGTACACAAACCAGTAGAGGTACAAACTCCATTTTCAATAGGGAACGTCCGATAGTGAACCTGAATAACATATTTCAATTTCATTAAGATATGTCTAGAGTAAAGGTATGAAAATATGGTTTATAGAAATACCTCTCATAGAACACAATGCTTTGAAATACTTTCGGGTGTCCCTGTACACAAACCAGTAGAGGTACAAACTCCATTTTCAATAGGAACCGTCCGATAGTGAACTTGAATAACATATATCAGTTTCGAGAAATTCCATAAATATTTACGGGAGTTAGAGCGCGGACAGTCAGACAGACAGACAGACAGACAGACGGACAGACAGACAGACAAACCTAAGTCATAAACACTTTTCAACCTTGTTGGAAAGTGGTAATAAAGGAAGAAGGAGCATAAGTGTTTTGGTTTCGGTTTGTAAAATCCAGGAATGCGGGCTATAAGGTTGTAACAGTGCTTCCATCTGATTGGTTGGCGACTTGTTGGCGAGATTTTTGAATCGTCTCGTCTCTCTGTCACTCAGTCTGCGAGGCAGCACCCACAACAAACAGCGATAAATGCGCTGAGGATGGGTGCCCTACTTCAAGGTTTAGAGGAGCAAAAGTAGCTTTCGCTGGCATTTCACTAGAAGGGGTTTGTAAGCATTAAGAATATTGGCATGTTCCTTCTTCCTTTATTATTATTCTATGATTAAGGCAATTACCAGTTTATTATTTTCATATTTTAATTAATTTTAAAAAATCTAATCAAATAGTAGCATATGTCCTATTCCAGATTATTATCTATCTCGGTACCAAATTTTATCCAGATCCTAAATAGTAGCATATGTCCTATTCGAGATTATTATCTATCTCGGTACCAAATTTTATCCAGATTCGTTTAACCGTTGTGACGTGATTGAGTAACAAACATCCATACTAGAGCTCTTATAATACAGGCTGACGCATGGGCGGCCATTTTTACGCTTCAGCAAAACCAGAACTGAAACGTGTTACTAGCTTGGCGTCATTATCGTTGATACGGCGCAATTATTTGACTGGTTTAAAAAATGTCGGTCGAATTTCGGGATCACCTTAAGAAGGTAAAATGTAATATTCCTGTATTAGAGAAATTTTTCTAATAGAGTTCAAGAAATGTAAGTATGTTAAACGGCGATTAATGGAGAATCATATTTTTTTATTCTTCTATTCTACTAAATTTGAGATTTTTTTAAAAAGAAACTGTGCTTAAAAAAAAAAAAAAAAAAAAAAAAAAAAAAACTTTCATAATACAATTAAAGAACGAACGAAAACATTTCCATTATTTGATTTAAAAAGTTTAAAGGTAATTTTTGAACAATAAGCATCCCCATTAAAATATTACATCTCTCTCTCTCTCTCTCTCTCTTTTTTTTTTTTTTTTTTTAAATATTATTCGAGAAAATATATCAAAATTTCAATAAATCTTAATGCTTTTGAAATAACAATTAATTTACATATCTAATCCCATTTTCGATTCATGAAATAATTTTATACCGTTTGTTATTATTACACACCATCACTAAAAATATATAATTAAATTGTTATAGTAAGAAATTACGTTTTTTGAAATATTGAATGTTTTTGTTATTGACTGGTATTTAACATGTCATTTTTATTTATTTTTTTTTTTTATTTTTTTATAAAGAATTACCATACATTTTACCCCACATTATACCACATAAAAAACTTCCTTAATTAAAAGCTAGAATATTGTGGCTATCATAAAAATTTCTTCTGTATCGTTCTACAAATCAGATTATATCATACTATCACCATTCTATAAATCTCAATAATTGTGCCATTAGCATCTACAAAAGTCAATCATAGCTTCTCGCAATAAAGATTTTGGGGTTTGATGCAATTTTAATCAACAGATGCTGAGATATAGCCACGTGGGAAATCATACAACATGAGTAAAAGCACCGCCACCTGTGGGCCGATTACACCCAAATTAAGCCAGCATTCGTTTTCATAATGGTTATCTCACATGTCAGGTTTGATGAATTTATATGCTATAGATGTTTAGATTTAGCCTTCATACTCCCCGAATAAATTGCAGCACAGCGACGCCACCCATCGGTCGATGTAAACCCAAGTTTAAGCAGCGTAGTGGTTAAAAATGGTCCTCTTACATACAAGTTTAGTTCAGTTATACTTAATAGAATCTGAGATATAGCCTTCTCGTTCATGGGGAAAATTGCTACATAGCAGCGCTACGTATAGGCTGATTTGTACCCAAATTGAGCAAGTATGTTTCACAACGACTCTCATGCATATTAAGTTTTGTTCAATTATACACAATATAAGCTAATATACAGCTTTCCCTTAAATGGAAGAAATTGCAATATAACAAAGGCACCTGTAAAGCGATTTGCTTCAGAAGTTGACAGGCATTAATTTTATGTCAAGATGCAACTGCATATAAATATATGTGAAATTCTGATAATACATATATACACACTCAGTGAAATTTGCATAAGAGACCACCTACCATACAATAAAAAATTGGCCTTTAAGATAGGTGGTACTTTAATAGAGGTTGACAAAAAATTCTTAATTCATGTAACATTATATAAATTAAATTATTTTAATTATGCAAACTTACACTCTTTGGCTTTAGAGCTTTCCAATAATCCTTAATATAGGTTTATTTGGGATTTTAAAGCTTTTTAGCAATAATTTTGTTTTCCTAGAAATTCTTAGAAAATCATTCTTTAGCATAAAATCTTATGTGAAGAAAATATATATTCATTAATCTATAACTATCCATAAAGTTTGCTTTGCAAGGAATACTAATAATTCGATTTTAATTTTTAATCTTAGATTAGACAGAATAAATACTTTTATTTTGCCAATTATAGCCAATGTTATCCATTTACAAGCCACCGCATTTAAATATTTTAACTAAATAATGGTATTACGCAAATTTATTTATTTATTTATTTTTTAACCTTGAACTTCACCTTCTAGTATGCACATCCAAAAGTATGAAGTTTTATCGCTTACTTCTTTTCTCTATATAGATTAAGATTAACCTTATTATTTAGTGGGCAGTGGGCAGTTCAAGTCAAGAAAAAAGAAATTTGCTCTCGAAAAATATACACATTTGTACCTGGACTTTTAATAAAGAAAAAATAAATGAACCTTTAATACAGGTATTAAATCCTATGGAGAAAACTCGTGACTGAGAAAAACTGGCCCTAAATGGAGGTGGTCCATGAATAGAGGTGGGTTTTTAGAAAGATTGTGCTATACATATAATTTATAATCCATGTTACGAAAAAAAAAAAAAAAATCAAAACTGATAGCACTGGATAAACGAAAAACTTATCTATATTAAAATTTAAAATAAAGAAACTTTTTATTTATTCTTTTGATGTATATATAAACATGGCTTAACAAATGTAGTTGAGGAGCAAACATTCAAACCGTGTTTTCTTCAAAAAAAGAAAAAAAAAAAAAGAGTTAGTGATTTTTCTTTGAACGTAACATAAAATTAGTGTGTATACGTATCTTCCTAGATATGTCTACATTAAAAAAAAAAAAAAAAAATCACATTAATTGAAGAACATAGTTTATATTGTATTTATAAATTAAATTAAAGATAAACAAAATAAGGCAAAATTGATAATAAAATAAAAT